>BSBK01001623.1:995000-998424 GCA_027943335.1 Chamaecyparis obtusa | reverse complement strand
GGAGAAATCTTGCAATAGAACTTCTAGGTACACCACCTTTCTTGCCAAGACAATTTGGACGTTGTGTTGTAGTGGGTAATTCGAGTGATAGTTTGAAAGAAAATTTTGAAAAAGAGATTGAACTTTATGGTGTTGCAACATCAGGGAATGGAGCTATAATAAAGAATTATATACAACATGTGAGCCACAAATCTATATTTTGACTGCTCAATGGGGGATATGCAAAGGCTCTTGGTAAATCTATAGGTCTAGATGAAACTAGAAATGAAATATGGTACCTGCTAATTTGGTTGATGATGAAAATAATTACCATCAAGAGAAAGTACAAGAATGTTATAAAATCTAGAAATACTTGCCTTGAAAAATGATCAAAGTATTGTCCCGATGTTAGAGCATACAAGATAAGTAAGAGCCTCAACATTTGATAGAGATTCTAAAACTAATGACAACATTCTCAAAGGTTATAAAAACCATGGAAAGGCCTGACACAAAGTCAACTATAGCTTCCACCTCCTTTTCATTATCATTTGTCATAAATGGCTTTATAAGTTGCGTCATCTATGTATATATATTCTAATTTATATTTTAAGGATGCATCTATTCTTTGCACAAGTATGGAAAGCATTTCCTTCTTGATGCTATATTAGATTCTACAAAACTAAACTCTCAATCAGATTTGTGGCTCTCAAAGATAGGGAAGTGATGTTGTGCGAATATAAAATAAAAAATAAATTGCTTGCACTATTGCATACAAGAGAACGTCCAAGTGGAAATCATATTTAACAACATTGAAGATGATAGTTAAATTAAGATCATAAAATTTGGGCTCTTCCTGACATAACAATAGTGTGAAACTATCTGATGGAAGCTTTGAAGGAACATAAATCATTGTCCAATGAGTGTGTGATTCTATCTACTTTGAGAGAGAAATAAGGCTTTTATTGGTCTTTGAAGCATAGGAGAAGGTCGAACTAAAGAGAAGAGAGGTGGTCATGATCTACACATTCATATACATATTCTATATTACAGAGGAGAAAATTACAAAGTCTTAATCAAGGAAGGATAGATTGATTTGGAGATAGAAAGAACACTACATCGGTATGAGAGTGACTAGTTATGAGACAAAGGAATAATCCTAGGGAACAAATAATTCAATGATATAATGGAAATTTTGTAGCTAGGAGGATGACGTGACCATGTACAAGACATGAAACCATTAGTTAGGCAACAAGGAAGCTAGACCAATATAGTAAAGAGAAAAATCAGGAAAAAGCAATGATGGTTTTGATGCTCATAACAATGTATTTTATGAGAGAAGAAAATGGTGGAAGTGATCCATTAATAGATTCAAAGAACATAAAATTAAGGAATCAAATGTGAATCAAGGTGAAAATTATTTTGGCATAATATGAGGTTTTGAAACTTGGAGTGAAAGTTATGCATTCCAAATCAGTTGGCAGATAGTCTTTCTAAGTTCTAGAAACTTCATCGAGATCTTATGAGGTTCCCAAAACCCCATTGGACTCTGATAGGGTTCTTGGAACTCTAATCAAGCCTAACATAGCTACTAGAACTATTCAATGGACAACTTATCAACATGTATGGTCAGATAACATATATTATTTCCATTTAATGTCTGACTTCCCGACTAAGCACAAAGAAACATCAAAGCCTGACATCAGAAGAAATAAAAATATTGATGTGTTGTACCTTGGCAAAGATCCAAAGGTATGTTGTTGTGTATTATGTATTAGAAATAACCCTATTTATAAGGTTAAGTAGTGATTATTTGGATCGATTAGTAAGGGAATTGGTGGAGAGGCCATGTACACAGGCCTGTTACTAGGATGTCCAAGGAGTGGATGCAGATTATAGAAAGATGAAAATTGACACACAACGGTGGTTCTAGAACCACCGTCAAAACTTAAAAGGAGTTCCAAAATCCCTACACTTCCCTGACTTTGATGTTAATATAATCAAACAAAAGCACATGTTTATAGGGGTGAACTGGGGCAATCTAAAACATTTAGTTCTAACATTAATATAACTATAAAAATTCCCAAGTTTGATATATGGTATCCCCGCAAGATGAATGGAAGATCACAAATAAATAACTTAAAATAAAATAATCCTCATAGGAGAATCAAATTTACATGATTCTTAATGAAGCAATAAAAAAGGATTTTCATTGGGAACTTGTTAGTTTTCTTGGAGGAAATAGGAGACCCGAGGATCTTCGAATACTAGACTAGTGAAAGATGTTTATCTTCTGAGGAATTATTTCACAGGTGAATCATGAGGTTTTGGCTTTATAAAATGGAGGAATTAAGACGATGCTATAGAGGCTGAGTACCATATGAACCACCAAATAATTAGTGGACCAAAAATTATCATTGTCCTTGTTGAAGAGAGCATGGAAAATCCACTAGGAATGAGAGCACCTGGGTTAACAAATATCAACGAGCCTTTAGTGAATAACTCCAAGACAATCATGATCAATAAATATTGTTACTATAACTAATGGTGATGATGATGAAGACCGACTAAGATCATAGGTATACAAGATAGTAGAAGGATTAGATCAGTTATTCTCTTGTCATTGATGACAATCAATTGATTTCTTATTTATATTGAGTTTACATATCATTCAAAGTATGATATAAGTTAAAAAGAGTTAAGAAGAAGAGGAAGTGAGATGTTGTGAAGTTGAAGAACTTAATTGGGAAGCTAATACAGATCAGAAAATTTTAAGGTTATGTTGATATAATTATTTTCTACTAAACATGTGATTATATCAAGTCGGTAAAGAAGATTAGTCAACTCGGTAAACAAAACAATTTGGTTACTGAGCATAAAAAGTCATTCGATAAAAGGAAAGTAAGTTTTGGTAAAGAGAAAGGAAGGCAAGACACCGAGTAGAAGGTTCCAGTTACCAAGTGAAGTTAACTGAAAATTAGTTGAAAGAAAAGGAGTTAGCCACCGACAAAGGAACAAGAAATTAAATACAAGGCTCAGAATGACATTTAATGGTGAGCTATGATGAGTTGGAAGATTCTAATGATGAGGAAGAGTTAGTTGAAGAGTCCTATAATCAAGAAAATTCAAGGTGATGATATATGGTATAGATCTAAGTGGAAAAAATAGAAGGTACAAGTTCCAAGAAAGTTCAAGTTCTGAGGTGATGATAAAATGTTTTCTCAAGCTCTAAATTCATTGAATTAGTTTATGAAGATAATTGGATGACTAATTAATCAAAGGAAAATGAGATAAAGGAGATTAAGAGAAAAAATAAAGTCTATATAAAGGATGAAATTGTATGAAGAAAAGGCTAGCAAGTTGAAGGGTTGTTGAGTCAAAGACTGATGCAATGAAGAAGGAAAAGGTTGAATTTCGAGTCAAAAAGATGAGATTGATGAAGTGTTGA
>BSBK01001623.1:600000-990000 GCA_027943335.1 Chamaecyparis obtusa | reverse complement strand
TCAAGTAAAATCTCAAAGAAACCAAAAATAAACATATATATATATATATACACACAAACATCTGTATCTCAACAAAACCATAGCATAGAAACCATACACACAAATATATAAATCTTCTCATATGGAAACATTTTGAAATCTTCTTCATACTCATCATCAACATGGCCAATTTTGCAAAACTAATTCTGCATACACTAAATTTTGCATACTCCTTTTTTTGTTCTGGGTTGATATTGTTAGACATGGTCTTTCTTGAATGTAATGACTTGTACGTTACTTGTGCATTGACTAGAATGTTGGTGGAAGAAGGATGATTTGTTTGCAACCTACAAATACAGACACTGAACAACCATTTTCTCAACTCTAATTTTCTCAACACAAAGGGACATTTATCATAGCCATAGAAACATGATTATTTTTAAATGGAATACACCAAGGAGTACCATCAAAAATATTGACCATTTACAATCATGAAAAGTAAACCTAAATCAAATAGCTCATTTTTTATCAGCATGTGTACTCTCTGTGTATATGAAAAATCAATGAAATGTCAAGTTGAAATAAAATAGTGAACAAAAATTCAAATTCAAGGCCTAATTTATCAAAACTTGATTGGGACAATGGAATTTACAAAGTAAGGAAAGGTGAGAGGATCAATCAAATAATCAAGTTCTAGAAATGGATGGTTATGATGCTTTGCCATTACAACAATTGAGCATTCATCATTCGGTACTTCTTGGTGTATTCTATTTAAGTATAATGAATCAATGGCATAAGGAATATGTTTGGTTAGAATGTAAGTCCAAATGGGATAATGAAGTGAAGTGTCTCCCAAATGCCAAAGGATGCCAAACTTTCAGTTTTGGTGATATAAGAATAAGAACTTTTCCACTCCATTGGGCATCGACCAACATACAATCATATTTATATAATCATTGGAAACAGACAACGAATGACAAAACAAGAAAAAAGGACACGGAGAATTAATTATGATCCTAAATAAAAACTACGGTGGAATCAATTACATTAGGTAATTGAAAGACACTAATTATGGAGAAGGTGTCAAGAGTCCTATGACAGTAAAATTTCCCCATTCTCTATTTCCCCATTTTTTTAATAAGGTTAATTTTTAATTTTGTTTAATTTTATATTGAAAATCATAATGAAATCATAAACAACAAAAAAATTTACAAGCTTATGAAAATATGTCCAACGTATCTACTTGAAATTATAAAAAAGTTTCAGTATCTACAATAGCCCTTTGTTAACCAAATTTACGCATATGGTCCCAACAAAGTAGTGCACAAACTACATAAAGAAGGCATCATAGAAACATGATTTCTACTTTATCCGTTGAAGCAATCTTGGCAGCACTAGCTGCCTCTCTAGCCTTGCACAAGTTGCACTCATTTCCTACATCAGGTATAGATGTAGATGGGGTAGATGTGAATGTGGTTTCATCAACCCATCGAAAGTATTGACATCTATTATTTCCCTACAATACCAAATCTACATCAGTTCTTCCTAAAATGATTAGTTGTCACATTATTTTTAAACATAAAATATAATTACATATCCAAACCTTTTTCCTATTTGGGCAACCCCAAAATTGATGCCCAAGATTAACTTTTGTGTGTGACATCTTCAACATGCATGGGCCAACACCACATTGACACATAGGCACATTGACTGAATTCATCGACGCTATATCGACAAATATTGCATTGTCACAAATATTGCATTATCATTATTTTGTTCATTCATACTAATTAAAATTGCAATAAAAAGCAACATACTAATGTAGACTTGCACATTTTTTGGCTAAGTTGAAGTCTTTGGTTTAAATCAAATCAAAACAAAATGACAAACCAAAGACAACCATGATCATTTTATACCATTACAAGGACCAAAAACACTTGAGTTGTGAAGCAGTATATACATGTTGGCCAAACAAACATAAAAAGTGGCACAAACATGTAAGATCTTTTTGGAATCATAACACAGCATCACCTAACAAAATAATATCTATATCAATGATCCATAATGTTGGATCACATGATGGTGGAGGAATGCAAGGCATTCTTGCAATGTCACACTATCTTTGTCATGCCAAAACATAAGACATAATATCTTTTGTTTTGAGTTGAATTATACCATGAGATTTGAGAAGTGGCAACAATAGATATCAACCAACACAAAACATCAACTGTAGGAAAGAATAATAAAGAGATGATGGAAGGATGACCAGGGTGTGAATCCAGTGTGCTCCTACTTGATCTAGAACCTACAAGAAGGAAATAAATAAGGTTAGATCCAAGGGATCTAAGCAATGCATGATATCCTATTACATATCCTCATCTACAGTCATGCATGTGCATAATCAAGCCATATTGTGGATGCATCATCCAAACAATGTAACAACAACATCAAATGTTGGTGTTTCATTTGATGTTGCTATGGCATCATTTCCAAATAAGGCATCCACAACAATAACTCAGAACATGTCATAAGGTCATGGTGTTCCAATACAAGGTGATGCAGTCATAATCAAGTATGCATTTTTATTATCTGCTTTTTGTGATGACCTAGGGAATGAATGATTAACTATTACTTATTTTCAATTCATTACATGATTGACCTAGGGCATTAATGATTAACTATGATTAACCAAATCAAATCAAGCAATAATATATACAAAAGGAAGAAATAGTCACAAACCCGTGGCCTTGAACAATCAAGTACAATATATAATCATCAATGGGAGTAAATAATGATGCCCTAGCTCGATAGTTAATCATCTGATAAATTGAAAACAAGTAATAGTTTAGATTGTTGGTTATAGGTACAGTTAGTTTTTAGGAGTTTTAGAAGTCTATTCCAAGATTGATCCATGTGAGTGGAGAGGGCATGGAGAGTTTGGTGTGTAAAGATTCAATGAAATAAGTTTCAATCAATAAAAGAACAAACATTTTCCTTGCAACAGTCACAGGCCAGTAGCCTTGAGCAATCAAGTTCAGTATATAATCATCAATGGAAGAAAATAATGATGCCCTAGCCTGATAGTCAATCATGTGATAAATTGAAAACAAGTAATAGTTAATCATTGATGCCCTAGGTCATCACAACATGCAAGAAGATAATAAAAATGCAAGGATCCAACAATAATGCCCTAGTGTTAAACATTGAAATAAATGTTTGGACATATAAATAACACCCAAGCCAATGATCTTACATCATGATCCAATCACTAATACACCACAAAATATGTTTGAAGGCACTGCATGGGCTGATTGTACCCTGCGTGCAGATTCACAATTTGCAAAGAATATTTTTGTTTATTGAATGAATACCATTTGAAAATGGTTCTATACACACACCAACTCCACCTCCCCCCTCTACTCACATGGATAAAAACTAATAAAGACTTCTAACCAACTAAAGATCAATTTTAACCATTAACTAAATGTCTAACTGTCCCCCAAACAATAAGCATGCCATCAAATGATCATGCAATTAGTAAATCTACAATGCCCTAGCTTCATGAGATCCAAATGTAAATAAAAATGCAAGGATCCAGCAATAATGCCCTAGTGTTAAACACGGGTCCTCAAAGATCCAAAAAAGTAAAATACATCAGTGAGCATTATAATGTTGTGTCAATAACCAAATAAATCAAGCAATGATATATAAAGAAGGAAGAAGTAGTCACAGGCCCACGGCCTTGAGCAATCAAGTATAATAAATAATCATCAATGGAAGCAAATAATGATGCCCTAGCCTAATAATCAATCATGCGATAAATTGAAAACAAGTAATATTTAATCATTGATGCCCTAGGTCATCACAGAAAGCAGATAATAAAAATGCAAGGATCCAACAATAATGCCCTAGTGTTAAACACTGAAATAAATGTTTGGACATGTAAATAACACCCAAGCCAATGATCTTACATCATGATCCAATCACTAATATACCACAAAACACATTTGAAGGCATTGCATGGGCTGACTATACCCTGCAGGAAGATTCACAATTTGTAGAGACTGTTTTTGTTTATTGAATGAATACCATTTGAAAATGGTTCTATACACACACCACCTCCACATCCCCCCTCCACTCACGTGGATCAACACTAATAAAGACTTCTAACCAACTAAAAACCAACTGCAACCATTAACTAATTGTCTAATTGTCCCCCAAATAGTAAGCATATCATCAAATGATCATGCAATTAGTAAATCCATGATGCCCTAGCTTCATGAGATCCAATAGTAAATAAAAATGCAAGGATCCAGCAATAATGCCCTAGTGTTAAACATGGGTCCTCAAAGATCCAAACAAGTAAAATACAGTAGTGAGCATTATAATGTTGTGTCAATAACCAAATCAAATCAAACAATGATATATACAGAAGGAAGAAACAGTCACAGGCCTGTGGCCTTGAGCAAGTAAATAACCATCAATAGAAGTAGGGTACATACCAAGTAGGGTATACACCAAAACATGATGGGTTAGCAGGGTTAGTAGGGTTATCCCAAATCATAATCATAATCAAATAAATTGATCTTTAACCATAGGAAAGTAAACATGTACATTAAATGATTAAAAAAATTCCTTTAAACAACAGAAAGGTACTATCTTAATATATATCTAGTTGATATTCATGATAGTAAAAACATAATAAATAGTATATACCATTGTCAAGATAGATCACATAACATAACAAATAGAACCAAGAAACTTAAACAAACTACACATTTGTTAGCTAATTAACCCCAGAGTTCAGATTGCATCTCCTAGTTCTTCAAAATACTTGTCAGGATTAGAGGGGCATTACATCCTCCCCCCCTAGAACTTGACTTACTCCTGGAAGTCACCATTTTATTCATTACTAACTCAAGCAATTTCCCTATCACAATAGGACATAATTTCTCTTATGGATTGAGCATCGTAATTTTACAAAAGAGATTATAATATGTGAAGCAATTCTCATAATGTGTTAATCACCAAGACATTTAATAATCAAACATGGTTTCTTTCACTCCATATTCATTTCTCTAAAACATGATCTAATAAAATCCTTCTTTTCCTTAACATTCATGGTCTAATTAAGAAACTGATTAGTGTCTGATGATAAAATTTAAGTTTATATCCCTAAATGACCTATGAGACTATATATCCTTGAGATAAATTAAGATTTCTATACAACCATTATTATCACAAATTAACTTCTAGCTATCTTTTAAACAAGATAAGATGCATAGTACTTATGTATAGATTTATGGTTCATGGTTCTTAGAAGCTAAAATGAAAATTATGTAGAGAGTTCCTAGTGTGGAAACCTAGGGTTTTGATACCAAATTTAACACCCCGCCAAGGAACCTAGAAGGCTAAGGTTAATATCCTGACTAATTTTCTTTTTCAAACTTTACTTACTTAAATAGGTATATCATATTTTAAAATTAGGTTAAGATCATACATCCCTCTAGGTTCCCTAATGTTGATACCAATATTATTTTAATAATTTATCCAATTCTTTACTATTTGATTAGATACATGCATGAATCCATAAGTATAGACTTCTAATAAAGACTAATAAAGACTTCTAACCAACTAAAGACTGATTGCAACCATTAACTAACTGTCTAATTGTCCCCCAAATAGTAAGCAGGCCATCAAATGATCATGTAATTAGTAAATCCATAATGCCCTAGCTTCATGAGATCCAACTGTAAATAAAAATGCAAGGATTGAACAATAATGCCCTAGTGTTAAACACGGGTCCTCAAAGATCCAAACAACTAAAATACAACAGTGAGCATTATAATGTTGTGTCAATAACCAAATCAAAGATATATAAAAGGAAGAAATAGTCACAGGCTCGCGGCCTTGAGCAAGTAAATAATCATCAATGGAAGTAAAGCATGATGCTTCGATCTCACATGAAGCAAATGGAATGATCAAAGATCCAAATCAACACCTACCTTTGCTTGCCTAGCTTGACTTCACCCGCACAACTCGGATTTACGAAAATTAGTAAAATACAACAGTGAGCACTATAATGTTGTGTTAATAACCAAATCAAATCAAGCAATGATATATACAGAAAGAAGAAATAGTCACAGGCCCACGGCCTTGAGCAATCAAGTACAATATATAATCATCAATGGAAGCAAATAATGATGCCCTAGCACAATAATGAATCATGTGATGAATTAAAAACAAGTAATAGTTAATCCTTGATGCCCTAGGTGGAGGTAATGATAATGATGCTTCGAGCTCACATAAAGAAAATGGAATGATCAAAGAGCCAAATAAACATCTACATCTACACAAAGAAAGGAGTGAAAAATAAAACATTTGGGCTCACACAGGCTGTGAGCATAGCCAACTCCTAGAAAGATAAGGTTGAATACAAGCATACGTGAGTAAAGGAGCATAAAAAAAAATACTAGATATTGCCTAAAGAGATGATGGAACGATGACCAGGGTGTGAATCCAGTGTGCTCCTACTTGATCCAGAACCTGTAAGAAGGAAATAAATGGGGTTAGATCTAAGGGATCTAAGAAATGCATGATATGCTATTACATATTCTCATCTACAATCATGCATGTAAATTATCAAGCCATACTATGGATGCATCATCCAAACAATGCAACAACAACATCAAATGTTGGTGTTTCATTTGATGTTTCTATGACATCATTTCCAAATGAGGCATACATAGAAATAACTCAGAACATGTCATAAGGTCATGGTGTTCCAATACAAGGTGATGCAGTCATAATCAAACATGCATTTTTATTATCTTCTTGTTGTGATGACCTAGGACATCAATGATTAACTATTACTTGTTTTTAATTCATCACATGATTAACTATCGAGCTAGGGCATCATTATTTTCTTCCTTTTATGATTATATATTGTACTTGATTTCTCAAGTCCATGAACCTGTGACTGTTTCTTCCTTCTGTATATATCATTGCTTGATTTGATTTGGTTATTGACACAACATTATAATGCTCACTACTGTATTTTACTTGTTTGGATCTTTGAGGAACTGTGTTTAACACTATGGCATTATTATTGGTTCCTTTTATTTTATTTACTGTTGGATCTCATGAAGCTAGGGCATTGTGGATTTACTAATTGCATGATCATTTGATGACATGCTTACTATTTGGGGGACAGTTAGATAGTTAGTTAATGGTTGCAGTCAGTCTTTAGTTGGTTAGAAGTCTTTTTAAGTGTTGATCCACATGAGTGGAGGGGGTATGTGGAGTTGGTGTGTGTATAGAACCATTTTCAAATGGTATTCATTCAATAAACAAAAACATTATCTGCAAATTGTGAATCTGCCCGCAGGGTATAGTCAACCCATGCAGTGCCTTCAAACATGTTTTGTGGTGTATTAGTGATTGGATCATGATGTAATATCATTGGCTTGGGTATTATTTACATGTCCAAACATTTACTTTATTATTTAACACTAGGGCATTATTGTTGGATCCTTGCATTTTTATTATTTGCTTGCGCACTGTGATGACCTAGGGCATCAATGATTAACTATTACTTGTTTTAAATTTATCGCATGATTGGCATTTTGTTTGGGAACATACATTATGATACTTATAGATAATGTTGTTTTATGCATGGGAGCATAATTTATATGGATATATGTTATCCTTTATATATGCTTTTCTATTGATCATATATATGTGTGAACACATTTCTTTATAGAGGGAACTATATTGCATCTTGTTGTGATCACATTACACCTGGTTATATGTTGGAAAAATTTCGTTACTCTTATGTGGTGAAACTTATGTGATTACTCTTATGCTTATGAAGCATACTTTAGTGGCTTATTGTGTATGTATGGATTATACTTTCTTTTATAGCTGAGTCTATATTTATTGACTATAGCTGAGACTATATTACATGTGATTCTATGTGTGAACACATTTTCTTTACATTGAACTTGATTCTTATGATTATAAGATCATATTAGTTACTCTTATGCTTATGTGGATTCATTAGATAAGATTTTGAGTATTACTGGAAAGGTATAGGAGTTAAGAATTTTGATAGCACAGAGCTTTGTGGATGGATTTTTGATGATGGAAAGTGTACAAAAGTAGAGGTAGGTGTTTATTTGGCTCTTTGATCATTCCATTTGCTTCATGTGTTTCTGGTTATGATCATGCAATTAGTAAATCTATAATGCCCTAGCTTCATGAGATATGAAGATCATAAGCACATGTGCATTGAAATAGGCATAATGAAGCAACAATGATAATGATACAATAACAAATCTGGGCTCACACAGGCCGTGATCATAGCCAACTCCTAAAAAGATAAGGTTGAATACATACATACATGAGTACCAGACATTACCTGAAGAGATGATGGAAGGATGACCAGGGTGTGATTAAAATGTGCTCCTAGTTGATCCAAAACCTGCAAGAAGAAAAGAAATGGGGTTAGATCTAAGGGATCTAGGTAATGCATGATATTCTATTACATATCCTCATCTACAGTCATGCATGTGCATAATCAAGCCATACATAGTCAATCATGCGATGAATTGAAAACAAGTAATAGTTAATCATTGATGCCCTAGGTCATCACAACAAGTAGATAATAAAAATGCAAGGATCCAACAATAATGCCCTAGTGTTAAACACTGGTCCTCAAAGATCCAAACAAGTAAAATACAATAGTGAGCATTATAATGTTGTGTCAATAACCAAATCAAATCGAGCAATGATATATACAAAAGGAAGAAACAGTCACAGGCCTACAACCTTGAGTAATCAAGTATAGTATATAATCATCAATGGAAGCAAATAATGATGCCCTAGCCTGATAGTCAATCATGTGATAACTTAAAAACAAGTAATAGTTAATCATTGATGCCCTAGGTCATCACAATGTGCAAGAAGATAATAAAAATGCAAGGATCCAACAATAATGCCTTAGTGTTAAACACAGGTCCTCAAATATCCAAACAAGTAAAATACAGTAATGAGCATTATAATGTTGTCTCAATAACCAAATCAAAGATATATACAGTAGGAATAAATAGTCAGAGGCTAGAGGTCCATGGCCTTGAGCAAGTAAATAATCATCAATGGAAGTAAAGCATGATGCTTCGAGCTCACATGAAGCAAATGGAATGATAAAAGATCCAAATAAACACCTACCTCTCTTGCCTAGCTCAACTTTACCCTCTTCACGTGTGCAAATCGGATTTATGAAAACTAGAAATGAGCCTTTCTTTTTTTTTTGTCTATAATCACACGGGTGTCAAAATTATGACGAAACTGTCGCTATTACGACAGTGTCGGGGCACTTGAAAAAAAACACAAAATCACATGCAAATAGTAGTGTCATCGCTACCCACCATCAAAATTTGATCCCAAATGTTGTAGTGTTTGAGCTTAGTAATTATGATAACAGTATACCAACTATTGAAACAACTTTTAAATCATCTTTAAGCATTGGTAGTTCAAGAAGAGAAAGAGAGAATCACAATAGTTCATGTAGAAGTGACTACGATAGTAACCTAACCAAAGAAAAAGAACATGATGAATTGGAAGCACTGCTAGCAAAGAGGCTACCAAGAGGAAAAGAAAATTATAAAGCTAAACTACCTATAAAATGTTTTAATTGCAACAAGATTGGCCACATTGTATCTAGGTGTCCTAAAAATGACAGGAATGACAAAAGTGACAAGAAGGAGAACTAATACTGAAGGTTTAGAGATTTCAAGGATAAAGGAAAGAAATCATGCTACCTTATTGAGGAAGGGATAATTGATGATGAATCTGATGACACAGAAGAAAGTGTGGAAGTTTTCTATGTTGCTATGAAGGATGATTTAGAAGAAGAAAGGTATGAAGATGAAAAATCCCTTATTTTTCATGTTAGAAAAATTGATCCATGGATAATTGGCAGTGGTTGTTCACATCATATGACTGGTGACATTGATAAGTTTGAAAATTTTGAAGAATATGATGGAGGATTTGTTAGATTTGGGAATGATGCTCCATGTTTTGTAAGAGGAAAAGAATCCATTATGTTGAATGAAAAGATTGAATTTGATAATGCTTATTGGGTTCAAGGACTAAAGTACAACTTGTTGAGTGTTGCAAAATTGAACAACACTGGTCACCGACTAGAGTTTCAAAATAGGAAAGTTAAGATCTATGGTGACGAGGGAGATTTGATTATAACTAGTGAACAATCTAAAGGTAACTTATTCTACCTTGATACTGCTACAAAAAGTTTCTTATTTGTTAAATTTGAGGATGTATGGCTATGGCACAAAAGCTTCTGTCATGTGAACTTTAACAAATTAATTAAGGTAAGCAAAAAGAATAGAGTCAAAGGTCTACCGAGATTGAGCAAACCTAATAAAGTGATGTGTATGGAATGCTAGATTGGTAAGATGGCCAAATCAAGTTTCTCAAGAAAATCTTACTCATCTAATGGTATATTGGAATTAGTTTATACTAATCTTTGTGGTCCTATGAGAATACAAAGCTATTATGGTGATTGATATTTCATTTTGTTTGTTGATGACTACTTAAGAATGATGTTAGTAATGTTTCTAAAAGAAAAATCTGATGCATTCCAAATGTTTAAATGGTATAAGGCAAGAGTTGAGAAGGAAATAGGTAAGAAGTTGAAATGTTTAAGATCATATAGAGGAGGTGAATTTATTGTTGATGAATTTACTATCTTCTGCAATGAGAATAGAATCAAAAGACAAGTATCTGCACCAAGGACTCCACAAAAAAATGGCATAACTGAAAGAAGGAACAAATCAATAGTTGATTGTGCTAGAACATTGTTGATTGAAAAAGAGGTTGGACAAACATTCTGGAGAGAATCCTTTAGTATTGTTGTCTACACTCTCGATCTAGTATAATTCAAGAAAGGTACAAACAAAACCCCTTATGAACTTTGGTATGGCATACACTGAATGTTAGCTACTTTAAAAATTTTGAAAGTAGGTATTACATAATGAAATATGCTAGGAATGGAAAGTTTGATTCTAAAAGAGATGAAGGTATATTCCTAGGATACTCCACAAAGGACAAAGCTTATAAATGTCTGAATAAGGCTACTAACAAAATTGTGGAAAGTGAAAATGTGAGGATTGATTAATTTGCAGAAAGAAATAAAGAAGATAGCAAAAGAGAACCATAAGATTACCAAAGATTTGTATATGTACAGGAAGGAATTTTGGGTACAGTACCTGAGCTGCAAGAAGAAACTAAGGAACTAGTTGAGCCTCCACCGAGAGATGAAAACACTAAAAATGAAGGACTGACATAGTCTACCGAACCTATTTTACAAAAATATGTGAGAAGACATCACTCACCGAACAAAATTATTGGAGATAAGAATGCAAGAGTCATGACAAGAAGTAAGTTGAAATATAATACATGTTTGATTTTTGAATTTGAGCCAAGGTTAATTAAGGATGCACTTGAAAATGAAGATTGTGTTAATGCAATGAAATAAGAGATTTCTCAGATTGAAAAGAACAATACTTGGTCACTGGTACCAAGACCCAAGGATAAGAATGTTGTTGGTACAAAGTGGACTTTTAGGAATAAACTAAATGAAAATGGAGATGTGATTATAAATAAAGCAAGATTGGTCTGCAAAGGGTATGCACAAGAAGAAGGTATTGACTATGGTGAGAAATTTTCCCTTGTTGCTAGATTAGAAGGTGTGAGAATATTACTTGCATATGTTTCTTATAAAGGATTCAAAGTTTATCAAATGGATGTTAAATCTGCATTTCTGAATGGAATTCTTGAAGAAAAAGTTTACATTGAACAACCTGAAGGATTTTTTGAGAATTATAACAAGGACATGGTATACAAACTACACAAGGTACTATATGGTTTGAAGAAAGCACCCCGAGCATGGTATGGAAGATTAAATTCATATTTAATCAAGATAGGATTTCAAAGAACAAGTGACAACAATAATTTGTATCTGAAATGTGGCAGTACTGATAAGATTTTGACTGCTAAAATTTTTGTTGATGATATTATATTTGGAGGAAATGAATTAATGTCTAAATCATTTTTTTGAGGAGATGAGAAAGGAATTTGAGATGTCCATGATAGGAGAGATAAAATTCTTTATTGGACTACAAATTCAACAAGTTAAAGATGGGATCTACATCACACAGTCAAAATATATCAAGGAGATCCTAAAGACATTCAGTATGGAAGAGTCAAAATCGGTTGGTACATTGATGGCTACTAGTTGCAAATTGTCAAAGGAAGATGAGATAAAGGAAGTAAATGAAACATTCTACCAATTAATGATTGGTAAGCTTCAATATGTTGTACATAATAGACCAGATATTGCTCATTTTGTTGGTATTGTTGCAAGATTTTTTGTCAATCGAAAGGAAACACACATTTTTGCAGTCCAAAGAATATTTAGATATCTGAAAGGGACTAAAGATTTTAGTCTACTATACAAGAAAGGAGGAGATTTTGATCTAAAGGTATACACTGATGTTGATTGGGCTGGAAACATTGATGATAGGAAAAGTACAAGTGATGAAGCTTTATTTTTAGGATAAAGATTAGTGACATGGCTAAGCAAGAAACAAAGTTGTATTTCACAGTCTACTGTTGAAGCTAAATATGTTGTTGCGGCTATGAATTGTTCAAACATTGTGTAGATCAAATAATTACCTGAATGTATGCAAGAGGAGATTAATGATCCAGTTACTATTTATTGTGATAATACTAGTGCTATAATCATTTCAAAGAATTCGGTGATGCAGTGAAAAATAAAGCACATATCAATCAAGTATCATTACTCAAGAGAAAAATTTCAAGACAAGCATGTCATATTGGAGTATGTGAATTCAAAGGAGAAGATAGAAGATATATTTACCAAACCACTATCGAAGGAAGATTTTATGTATCTCAGAGGTAAATTAGGGGTTCTTCCCCTATCCAATATTCACTAAGGCAAGATGCATGCTGCATCAAATTAGAATCTCATTAGAATATATATTTTGTGACTTGATGCTAGTGTTCACTCTTTGGGTGATGCCCGAAGTTGTGAAAGATATTTATGTATGTAATGAGAAATCAATACATTTGATGTATGATTCACTGCCTGAACAAAGTTTTTAGGAGTATGTGTATTTGGTATTGTTGTCAAAGAGGGAGAATATGCTATTGATGAATACAACTGATAGAGGGAGAATATGCAACTGATTATAGAAGGAGATCAAGCAAAGAAGAGAGAAGAAGATAAAGCTTAGAGGGAGTAAAGGTCAAATACAAGTCATGAAGCGTTTCCATCATCAATTGACAGTGAGTGTTTCCATCAATGCCAAAGAGGGAGAATGTTACTATAACTGATGGTGATGGTGATGGTGATAAAGACCAACTAAGATCAAATGTATACAAGATAGTAGAAGGGTTAGATCAGTTATTATCTTTTCATTGATGTAAAGCAATTGGTTTCTGATTTATATTGAGTTTCCATATCATTCGGAGTATGATATAAGTTAAAGAGAGTTAAGAAGAAGAGGAAGTGAGATGTTGTGAAGTTGAAGAACTTAATTGGCTAGATAATATAGATCAGAATATGTTAAGATTATGTTGATATAATTATTTTCTACTAAACATATGATTAAATCAGGTTAGTAAAGAAGATTAGTAAAGTGGATAAACAAAATAGTTTGGTTACCGAGCAGAAAAATTCATTAGGTAAAAGGAAAGTAAGTTTCAATAAAGAGAAAGGAAGTCAAGACGCCAAGTAGAAGGTTTTAGTTACCGAGCGAAGTTAACCAAAAATTAGTTGAAAGAAAGGGATTTAACTACTAAGCAAGGAACAAGAAATTAAATACAAGGATTTGAATGTCATTTAATGATGAGCTATGATGAACTGGAAGATTCTAATGATGAGGAAGAGTTATTTGAAGAGATCTACAATCATGAAAATTCAAGATGATGATCTATGGTATATATCTAAGCGGTAAAAAGAGAAGGTACAAGCTCCAAGAAAGTTCAAGTTCTAAGGTGATGATAAAATGTTTTACCAAGCTCTAAATTCATTGAATTAGTTTATGAAGATAATTGGATGACTGAGATTAATCAAAGGAAAATGTAATAAAAGAGATTAAGAGGCAAAATAAATTCTATATAAAGGATGAAATTGTATGAAGAAAAGGATGGCAAGTTGAAGGGTTGATGAGTCACCAAATGATGTAGTGAAGAAGGAAAAGGTTTAATTCTAAGTTAGAAAGATGAGATTGATGAAGTGTTGAAGTCAGTGGATACTAAAGGAATGAAGTGAAGAAAAAGAGCACACAAGGGATCTGATTATGCAAAAGGTGGTTGCAGATTTACAGATCAATTTATATGTTGTTGCTTATTAACATTTGTAATAGAAAAAACTCTTAATTGAGTGGACCTAACAATCTTATTGTAAATCCTTGCAAGAGGTAACATTCTAAAAGAGTGTTTGAATACCTTTAACTAGGCCACTCCTAACAAGGTGAAGATCCTAATATATCTAAGGAAAATCCCCTAACAGGGTCACATTTAACAATGTGTATTGTAATCTTTAACCAAATTGGCTTTTAACTAAGCATACTTTAGAAGAGTATTTCTTTAGTGGGTGACAATTACCACAATGGTTTTTCCCAAATTGGGTTTCCATGTTAATTAATGGTGTTATATGTGTTGAATGTTTACTGTGAATATTATTGATGATTGATAAAGTTAATTAATTATTATTGGTTAATAAAGTGTGTCTAATTGAGTTGACACTAAGTTAAATCCAAGAAAGTTTTAAGGTACAGAGAATCAAGGATTACTGATTCACCCCCCCTCTGTAATCCAACCAAGATTACAAAGAGATATAGTGTATGGAATGAAAAGAATCTATGAAGAAATTGGATTTCAACCATGTATTTGAAGGTTTGAGTTCAAAGAAATATTTAACATCAAATTAGTCGCTTGATTCCCTGTTTATATATCAGGTATTGCCAAGAGTCATAAACAATTCCACATGTGAATATATCAGAGGAGATTTGTTTTCATAAAATTTTAGTCACAATATTTGATGAAACATTAGATTCATGGTAAAACTAAAGGGTTCAAGAGATCATTTTTGTAATTAATAATATTCTCAAGAATCAGTTATTAAAATTGAAAGATCAGGAAATTGAAAGGGCAAGAGGGATTCTTTAAATATGTAATCAAAATACATATAGAGGGCCCAGATTCTTGATCCCCCTTTCCCTATGAGGCATGAGTGAGACTTGATCAAAGCCAAGGGAATTTTTAGAGTTCAATTTAGTAGGAAGGAAGTGAGCTCTATTTTTCTTCAGGAAGATAATCATTTATGGGGAGGTGGTAAGCCTTTAAATTTTGGTTTGATTAAGAAACCATAACAAATGCAAATCTATGTGTTCACTTATTTTCTTCACAGTTGTATTGTTCCTATGAGAAATTGAAATTGTTCATGATTAATTTTTTTACATCTGATTGTGATTATATATCTTAGGATATTTAAATTCTAACTTGTATATATCATCTAGAAGGAATCTGTGCTCTTATTCCTGATTGTGGTTATTCACGGGGTCTTGAGCGAGTGATCTTTGTGTCATCCATCTATTTTTCTCTTCGTTTACAATTTCATAATTACATTGTATCATGGTGATGATCGAATGTCAATTTCCTTTCCCACTTTATGGTTAAAAGCATACCCTAAAAGCATCAAAATTATATCTTATGAGGGAGTTGTACCTCCAAAATTTAGAGGAAAATCACTAACTTAATAGAGATTTGTCTAGCTATTAGTGACATTTTGTCTCTCATTTTGGGCATAAAGAGTCAATTTCATGATCATGATAAAAAGACTCATTTTTTAACTAACACTATGCTTAACATGCAGGGTTGAAACAAGATTCCAAAGCTTACAATATTCTTGATTTCCCATGTTTTTGAAATGTTTGGGTTTGATTATGTTGGAAATATTTGGACAGTTATTTGAGATTTTTAAGTGAGTTGTGTTTGGATTAGGAAATTTGTTTGAACACTCACATAAGATAGATCAGACAAAATGGTTATTTTTAACTCAAACATAAAGTGGAGGAACATGAAAAGAGCCCAAGTGAGTCCAAAGCCTTGATCGTTGGTATAAACAGATTGAAAACACTTGTAGACAAGCACAACTTAGTCTAGAAAGATGATACTACTTGTTGAGTACTCACTTAGATAAATCCATGTACATAATCAAAGTGAAAAAATAGAGAATCAAGTGTCACTGGCTCCCCCTTACATGGAATGAGAATCACTTGAGCTCTTACCCTAAAGGTCTGGAGACCTTATGAACTGAGGAATTTATGTCTCAATAATGAAAAGTATGATTGGGGTGGCTTCAAAGATTCAAACTCCTGCACCAAAAAGCATAAGGTTTTTTTATCTTCTATAACATTAGTTCATAATGGGGAAACCTTTGGGGTTCTATGTTCCATTGAGAAACCCAGTCCCAAACCTCTACTGGTAAAGGAAAATATTTTAGTATACCACACACAAATGAAGGTACTAGGAAAACTGAGGGGTGCACCAAAATTCTAGCATCAACTTATATGGTGGATCAAAGGAGTGTCACTTGAACCATTATTTGGGGTGAGTACATCTTTTCCTACCAAATAATTATTCATTCTAAGAAATGAAAAAATTGGGTGTCACTATCACTTTTCTCTTACACCTAGGATCTCAAAGACAAGGGGATAGGATACTTTGACTAGTTGTAGGTCCACCATAGGACATACAAACACACAAGACAATTTAGGAAAATATGATTCATTTATCAATTAGAAAGGAAATATGCTCAACATAGCACAAATGGTTGTTCTTTTCCTTTCTAATTAAAACTAGGTGAAAATTGATGTTCATTAACCTTTAAGAAAATAAATATAATCAAAATAGCACAAATTGTTGCTCTTTCCCTTCCTAATTAAAACTAGGTGAAAATTGTAGGGTTCAATTTATCTCCTATTTTGAACTAAGTAAATTTTGTTAGGTTCATTGGTCTACCTAATTAGGCTATGAACAATTTATAGTTCATTTATCCCCCTAATTAGGCTAGATGCAAGTTTTTGTTCATTTTAAATATCTTTAATCTATTGATTGAAAGAAATGACCAATTAGAAATTGTGATTCATTGCATGTTTAAAATAATAAATCATACATAAATCACTTATTAGACATCAGATTCATGCATGCAATAATAAATAACAAAGAAAACCTACATGTAAACATTAAATTACAAATTTATTAGATTTAATGTGTTCACGCCGAGTTCACCAAAATGTCAACTAGGAAAATAGGTGTTAGTACCATACATGATAAAAGCCAACCATGATAGCTATAAAACCATGTAAACGCTTCCTAATCACACTATCAATACAATAATAAAAAAATGCATAAAAATATAAAGTAAATAAAACTAATAATTTGTTTGAATCACTTCAATGTTCTTTCTTTCTTCTCTAATTATGTGTTTCTCATGTAGATTGAGTGCACAAAATGAAGAAACCAAATGGACAATTTGATAGCACAAGAGTGAGAATACTAAAAAATAATAGTTGCAAGAATGAGGCCAAAGATGCCTATTTATATAAAAATTGGGATAGATTGGATGGACAAGATCAATTTGGAACTCAAAACAATCAACATACAATAATAAATGAGAGGACAAGTTAAACTATGATAAATTGTAAATTGTATTTCCAAGTGGATGAGGAAATATAAATAAGATATAGTTAAGTGAAAATAAATATTATAAATATTTATTTTCAACAAAAAATGCCATTTGGAAGTGTGGGAAAGGAGAAGTGACAAATAAGTTAAGTGGAGGAGAAAATGGAAGGAGGAAAGAGTTAAGTGGAAAAAGGAAATTGGTAAGTGGGAGTTAGAAGTGGAGAGAAAAGTGGAAGATGGAAGAGTTAGAAGTGGAGACAAATTAGCATGAAAAGTAGATAAGTGGACTTAGAAACTGGAGCGGAATTTAATAATTAAAAATTATTAATTCCCTCATATTTAGAAAATTAAATAAATTTATTTATTTAACCTTGGAAAAAAGGGGAAAGGGGGTAAATAAATAATATATTTATTTACCAAAGGGTTGAAATTAAGATAAAGGACAAATTAAATGGTTATTTTTCCTAGGATAAAGATTAAATAATTGTTGAAATTATTTAATTAGATTGTGATTATAGACAAATTGATAGGTCATGATGAAATTAAAGGACAAAAATTAATGAAGGAACGACACAATATTGAGAAATGATAAAAGATCAAATGAACAATATAGAAGACATGTTAAAAATGGGAGCCACAAGCTTTGGCCATTTTTAAGTGTCTACACCTTCAACAAGGTTTTTCTTTTTCAAGGTCCTTAGACCCATCCCTCCAATGTGGCCAGGTCTCCGGTGTTATAACATAGTCTTATATGCAAGTAAATTTGATTTAGAAGAAAAAGAACCCTCAAATACCCAACATCTATGACAAGTCTACTAAAGGTGAAACCATCACTTTTTCCATCAAATTATCTATAGATTTGGTATTCATAGAAGTAATATTATACTTGGCAGTGCATTCATCCAGCTTATACAATGTGGAGATTCTAACAACTCTAGCAATCACCATATCACCTCTCACCACTTTACGCCCTAGATAAGAAAGACTACCTAAATAACTATATCTATTAGTTTTCTCGTTGATGACAATTTTATTTTATACTAGGAGATGCAACACACCATTAATATTTCTTATTCTACCACCAATAAACCTAATTTTAACTTCACCATAAGCAACAATATTTAAATGAGAATTATCACCCAAGTACACCTTACCTCTATCAAATTTTCCATATTATCTATATTAGATTTCATATGAAAATATTCATTTGATTCAATTAATTATGCATCATCACATGCATGAGTGGCCAAAGCTACAATGAAACCATCACCATCTTCCTTCTTGGACTCAAAATCAAAATTAAATTCTTATTTTTTTCTTTGTAGTGCTTATGAATGTGTCTAGGCTTGCCACAATTCTAACAAATAACTTTGGACTTTCCAAGAGATTTGGATCTCCCTTTGGATTTGGATTTATTATTCTTTTCATTATTATTACCTTTTTCTTTAGGTATTCCATAAATAATTAGGACTTCCTTGGCACTGATGGACACCTTCCTCCTCATCTCTTCAAAAAATAAATAACCCACCACATATTCCATCGTCAAAACAACAGAAGTACTGCTAATATCCATGATAAGAGAATCCCACAAATTAGACAAAGATTGAAGAAATATACAACATTTATCCTCATCCATGTTGACAGTAATGGATGCCAACTATGCTACCAACATATTTAATTCTTCTAGGTGGTCTGTAATTTATCCACCCTCATCCATTCTCAAGGAATATAGTTTCTTCCTAAAAAAATTATTTACTAAAGATTTCAGTTGATACATCTCACCAAGCTTCTTTCATAAACTCTTTTCAAAGGAATCTTCATGGACAATGATTAAAATATAATCTACAAGGCACAATATGATTATACCCTTGGCTTTATAGTCATAAAAACATATTTAACAACTGCATCCCAATCTATAGGTATCATGACAATCTGATCAACAACCTTCCACAAACCTCGATCTATTAGCAAATCCTCCATCTCTAGTTTCCACATTTTAAAATTATTTTTAGAAAATTTATACACCTTTATTCTCTCTAACAAACTAGCCATTTGGAAATTCCTACAACAATATCACAAAGTATCTTCTACGCAAGATCCCATGTAAATATGAGTTAGTATAAAAAAACCCAACAACCTATAACTGAAAACCAAAGGTGATCTAGCTCTAATACCTCTTGTAATGAAGTTAAGTAGCGGAACAACTTCCTACACTCACCTTAAGGGGAGAGTAGTGTAAAACTTTCTTACGTATTTTCAATAGTTACAAAAACTTAACAAAAATAAAATAAATAACATGCATACTACAACACAATGATTTACATGGGGAGAGCCCATTCAGTAGAAAAACCTCACACTCCAAAAGCTACCCAATATATTATTTAGAATCAATAATATATTATAATATACTTGTAGAGCAAGCTTCTTATAGGAATATCACCATAGAAAATCCAAAGATAGCTCATCAGCTATTGGACTCTTACAATACATTGCAATGCATCTCACGTGCCTAATATATGGGAGATACAAAACATAAAATTTTCAAATGATATTACAAAACCACAGGCTAAATCATCAGCTATTGGACTCTTACAATAAATTGCAATGCATCTCACATGCCTAATATATGGGAGATACAAAACATAAAATTTTCAAATGATATTACAAAACCATGGGCTAAAACCACCCATAAAAGGTGCATAAAATATCAACTATTGAACCTTTGACCTAATGATAAATAATCAAAAAAATTGATGATAAATTAAATATAAAATTTTATTTTGGGGTCATTACACCTTGGATCCTCAACTAAGGTTGGAAAGGGGGGAACCCCTTGCAATCCACAAGTCAGGGTCAACTCCCTCGAACCCATGTGGTTAGGGGCGCTGCCCTCAAATCCTCGTCGCTCATGTATCATTATTGCAAGGTCAAGACACCTTTTCCCACTAGAATTGTAGGATGCAAAATAAATGCTAACTTATCGAAATGGTGTAGCTTAGTTTTTATGAAAATGACTTTAAAACCCAAACAAAATAAGAAACTAAGTACACAAAGTAAATAGACTAGGATTAAATAGGAATCAAAAATTATCCAACACCATACTCTTATAACCACTCTTACAGTGGTTATGTGGCACTAGATCATGCTAATATTCAATGTTCAAACTAAATTAATGTTTATTATTTTATACAACACTTTAAATTATTATAAAAATATATATATTCAAATTAAAGAATAAAAATTTGATAATATTACATTGATTTAAACTTAAAACTAACATCCAATTATAAATTTGAAACTAAATTTAATTCTATTCTTACAAATTTAAGAAAAAAACCTTTTGTTTTTCAAAATACACATCAAACCATTATGATGAAGAACTAATCAAAACTAACAATAAGAAAAATTCTATACTTGATTGTGGGGCAATTGGTATTTTTGGAAATGAATTATCTACTCATGAGAGATGGGTTCTTGTGAACCACTTCTCATAAAACATGGGTCAATGAGTTTGACTATAAATTTTATTTTTTTAATTGTAAAAATTTGGAGTATTAGAAGATGAAATTATCTTTCAAGCTTTAAAGTAGAAAATGTTGAAAAGTGTGACCTTTAGAAAATCAAACTATGTTGTATATGATGCAACATAATGTACCAACTTGGTGTCTAAATATAATTTAAAAATTGCATCATGAATGGATGCATTCTTAGAAGTCACTTGTCATCCTACAAATTGGAGTGTTGCATCGCTCAGTTAAACAAATCTTTTCACCCCTCGATTTTTGCTCATCCAACTAAGGCTAGGATCCCATAGAAGGGGGCTTCCTAAAAAATAGAGCTAGAGTTGCCTACTATTTTTTAAGAATATTTTAAAGCTAGTGGTTGTATAAATTTTGTAATCTAGTTCAACTTGAAAATTTAAGCTCTAAAATTTAAGGAAGGTGGTGGTCTCATGAATACAATAATTTTGTCTTCCATACTTTGTGTATAAAAAAAGTAAAAAAAAAATTTCCCTCCAAAATTATTTTTAAGAAAAATTTGAAAATGAAAAATATTCTAAGGTAAGGAGACAATTTTTCACCCGCTTAAATATACACTTGTTGTCACACCTTGCAATACCCCTTAAAAGAGTTCAAGTCTATAAGTCTTCGAGAAAGATTTTTTTATTTTATTTTTAATTTTTAAGTTTGACCTTCGTTGTTGGACCAGTTCAACAGGTTCATAGCAGTTCAATAAGTTCATTGAGTTCATTTGGTTCAATGGTCCATTGAGCACCATTCCCTTTTTTTTGTAAAATTATTAAGTCTGTTAGGATACATTGTTGAGCGCGATGAACCTTTAAGTCCTTGTACCCATTGAAATTATTTTCCATAGGCTCATTCAGTTCATTTAGTTCAAGGTTCAAACATTGCCGCGACTTGTCAAGTCAGCCCATGTCAGCATAATCTCGATTAAGTCCCGATCCCCAGAACATGCATACACATGGAAGGATTTTGAACTTGATGAACCACTTTTTAAGGAGTTCAACAAGTTGATTGGGTACAAAAGGAACATGGATTTATTAAAGGGATAGATGTGACAATTTTAAAAAGGAAATAACCATAATAAAAAGGGGAATATTCAAAAAAAATCTTTAGTAATTATGAGTTGATGAATTGTTTAAGTCAGAAATAATCATTGTATGGTAAGATTACGTAATGACATGATAGTTAGAAAATATTCACGCCACAAGAAATGTCCTATCATGATGAATTGGCATGCATTAATGAATTGTGAAATTAAATCCCAAGATTTTGTTCTTCGATGAACAATTTAAAGCTCATATCATAGTTAAAGTACCACTTGATCATCAGAGGCAAAAAGACTGGAGGTGAAAGTTGGGTTTTTCAAGCACACAAATTACAAGGGTTTCAATTCATAATGAGTTTCAATACTTCTCTTATGTTACTATTTTTATAGTACTTGTGATGTTCTTGAGGAGAAATTGTTACCTCATTAAGTAAACCTATAGCTACGAGGTATGCATTTTAGATTTTTAATAACATTGCTAGCTTAGTTTATGATTCCCCATAGTTGCATGATACGTACCTTATGTATTATGACTTGGAAGGATTTAGAGAAAAGGTGAAAAGAACAATAAAAACACCATTTGTTAAGGAAAAATCTGAAAGTGGCATGGTTGAAGCCATCGCTTTTCCTCCAATTGTTTTGTGTCCTGAGGTAATCAGGGAATGCATCAACAGATATGACTCTAGACATCATTGTATCCGAAAGCATAATGGAGAAAAAAAAATTTCAATTGATAGGGAAACTATTGTCTCTGTGCTTAAGATATCAGAAAAGGACACTTACTCTGATTTCACTCATTCCCTTTCAGTTAGTTATTTTAGTGAGAAGAAGAATCAATATAGGATTGTTATAGCTCAAAAATGATTGTTATAGCTCAAAAATGGCTACTCAAATTTGAAAAGGGTGGTTCCAGATTGCCAAATCCTCTCACTAGAGAACATATAAAACCCTATGTAAGAGATTTAGTGGTTTTGTTTCATAGAGTCAAGGGTACTGCTCAAGCTTACTATTTTTAGGACTAGATGTACTTCTTTATCCAAATTATCTTGCTCAAAAACTCTACCCTGGGGTTGGTTTAAAAACTTAGGTGTTTTGAGTTAGTTAAGGTTAAGCACTATATATGGTTAAGCAGTTGGATGCAAATGGTTCCAAAAAAATTATTTTCTACACAAAATCAATAGACATGTCAATATAGGGATTTTGGAAACATATTTTTGAATGAATCTTTATGTCTGTGAATGGGAAAAAGTTAATCGGTTGAATGAATTTGGATCTATGCATTTGATTCTATGAGAATGGCTTTTTCTTTGTGAACAGTTGTTCTTACTTCAGTAGATTATCTTACATTGTAGTATATGTGTATGAATGTTCATTATATGTTGGTTTGTTGAAAATATATTCAGATTATTTTGATGCAACAATATACCAAAAAATGTATTTTTCTATAAATGGTTGTTTAATTGATTCATAAGTTTGTGTTCATTTGCATATTGATGAAGTGAATGCTTAATGCCTTATATACTTTCAAGTCAAAAACATACATATGTGTGTTAGTTTAGGAATAATTCATTAAATATTCAACGAGGGAGTCATACCTATTGAGACCTGAAATTAACACCCTATCAAGTTTAAAACTAAAAACTTGAAATTTTAGTCAACATGGAATCCCTCCTAGGCTATGGGATTTTCCTAATTGTTGGAGTGAATATTTGGATTCTAGGTTGGTTCCTATTTGATATTCACCTAAACTCAGATACAAAACTAAACTCAAACCTTAAAGAGAAAAAAGCATAAATAAACCCTAAAACTAAAATGAAACCTAAGCTAAATAGGTGATACACCAAAATTGAAGTAAATATACTCCATCTTTTGACACAAGAAATATTTTTAAAATACAAGGTTTTGATAGTTGACACATATTTGATGATTTTACAACTCACATATAAATATTTCGTAAGAAGGATAATAGTTCCTAATACCAATTAATAGGATAAGAATCTTCACAATTAACTACATCATAGAAACTTAAACTCCCAACTTATAACCTGTATGAGATGAAATATTAATCAATTAAATATGCAAGGCTAAGATATAAACTAGAAGGATTTGAGTAACTAATCACTACAAGAAGACATCAAAATCAGTACTTCTGCACATAATAGAATGAACACAAATATGGTCTCCAAGAATACAGATCTTTATTTTCAAAAACTTCAAGGTTGATGTTGTCATAAGGTTACAATGAGCTATCACTATAGGTAGAAGAAGAAGGATCCAAGAAATCACTTCAAATTTCTCCAATGTGGGCTCCCAAAAAATGAGTTGAATACAACTATTTATCTCTCAACATGAAATATCTCCATGAAAATAGCACCTGAATCTTTTGGGTCAGATTCATAAAAAAAATTTATATTCAAGGTCCTCAAAAGTCTCTAAAAGCACATCGGATAATGAAAAGTTCAAGCCACCTAACCCTTTTACCGTTAAGATCCCTCAAAACGCTCTGACTCCCCTAGATATGGGTCAAACAGCTCCTAGATGCTCTCTACTTGTTGGAAATCTAAATCCAATTTCCCTAAATGCTCTGAAATCCATTATTATTTCATTTTTCCATTAAGGAGTTTTAATAAATATTAATTGATTCATAAAAGGCTATCAATTAATAATTATTAAATTACAAGTTTTACAAGAAATACAATAATAATGAATACAATTATATTTATTTATTTAATAATATAATAATATAATCATAACAAATATATTATTATATTATTAAATAAATAAGAAACATAAAAGATATTTAAAATGTCATCCTGGCTGCGGATTTCAAAAAACATAAAAGGTAAATAAGGGCACCATGAAGCCCGATAGCCCTAAAATCATTTTACATTCATACTTAGCATTTTGGATGAGGGTTGTAGAAACCCTAAGCTGCCACCATAGCTAGGAGAAGATCTTGAAAGGATTCTGAGTCTCTAACAACACCATTTGACCTGCAATCTCTCTCTATCCATTTTTGGCATACATGATGTCTTTTATTTACGATAAAAGTAGTGGGGTCCACGACACCTGTCATCAATTGTTAACAGTCATTGGATGAACTTCAAATCAAGGGCTCACATATCTTTTTAGGCCAATTTGAGAAAGGACCTCTTCCTTTGGGAAAGTATCTCCAAAAAGAGGATGTGTGTCCAGAATAGGGCCCTCAACGTTCGTCACCAACTAATGACCACTGCAAGATGAAACATGATATCTACGACCCACAATGCATTTCATGTCAAATTTTGGAAAACACCTTCTCCTCTAAGAATGTGCATCAAAATGAAGACACATGGCATGAGTTACTTATTAATTTTGATTTAAACTATTAGTGCCCAATTTATCTTGTGTGCACGTACCCTTGTACTTTTAGAGGGGGAGTTTCCATCTGATTGAGCTGGGTAGGTGAAATTAGGTAAAATTTTGGCGACATCCATTGTATGTATGCCTATTATACATGAAAACCTATAGCCTTGGATGAATGCATTGGGCAATGAGTCACATTAGGCACAAAACTCAAACTTTGGAAAAAGAATTACTAAAATAGACTAATGTAGGATATCATTTGGGTGCAGATTTATGGCCTATGTTATAGAACAACTCCCCTATCATTATTGATAGGTATGCACTCAAATGGTATTAGATATTGATATGTTTGAGTGATTTATGTGACATGGAACTTTACAACAACAACTTGAAACTTGGAGAACCTTACAAAAGTAGCGTGTGTTTTGAGAAACACTTAGGGAAAACTAGAAAACCTACAAAAAATCAATAAATAAAACACCTAGAAAAACTGGAAAACTTACACAAACTCAACAAATAGAACACCTAGAAAAATTGGAAAACCTCTAAGCTATAGTGCAAAAACACTTTATTGAAATCTTAAACCTATCCTAATATGTATAAAGTAGGCCCATAGTTCATTCCTCAAAGCAACACTTGAGGTGGGTACCATTAATTGGTATAGGCAACAAATATCCTTCCATAGCGGATAACTCGTATCCATTATACTCTTTGCATATTGAAACTATGAATGGTTCACTCCACATGCTATCAAACTTGGTGTGCCTTCCAGGTATATTCTTTAACTCATCCCACTTTAGAACAATATCCCCCACTTCAAAAGATTTATGATTTGCTTTCTTATCAAAAAATAATTTGGTTTGGAGTTGATGATACTCCATTTGCTTCATTTCCTCATATCTAGGTTCTTCTAACTCCATCAATTGAGCATATCTAACCCCCATTGGATCACCTTCTTCAAATAGCATGACCTGGCTAGCCATATCTAGTGCAGGCAACTATGTAGCAATAAGAAACCGTACCTCCTTTCCATATACTAGGACATAGGGAGAATTTCTTGTAGCCTGCTTAGGTGTTATCCTATTAGCCCACAGTGTAGTTTTTAACTTAGTATGCTAATCCCTATCGTTATCTTGTAGAGTCCTCTTCATGATTTTGATCAGATTCTCATTGGTGGACTTAGCTAACCCATTACTCTATGGGTAATATTTTGAAGAAGTATTAAGGTAGATACCATTCTTAAGAGCCCATTCAGTAACCCTTAAACTAATGAATACTAATACATTATCAAAGATAAATGAATCTGGTACTCCAAATCTGGTTACAATATCTTCATAAAAGTTTAGGATAGAAGTTTCATTCACATCTTTCAAGGCCATTGATTATATCCATCTTGTAAAATAATTTGTGGCAATCAAAATCCACTTGTGCCTCACACTTGAAGGTGGATTTATGGCTCCAACAAAATCAATACTTCATCTCATAAATGGTTGCTCCACTTGGATGGGTTGCAAAGGCATAGTTGGCAACCTTTCTTTACGCACAAACATGGCACATTTGGCACATTTTCTAGTCCATGCATGGGTCTCCTTAAATTTAGTGGGCCAATAATAACCAACCCTCATGATCTTCTACATAGTAGTTCTTAATGAATAGTGACCTCCAGCAGGACCATCATAGAACTCATAAAGAACTTTCTCTATGTGGTCATTATCAATGGATCTTAAAAGTACCCCATTTTGATCTTTTCCATAAATAACATTATCAATTAAAACGTAAGGAACATATTGGAGTCTAAAATACCTCCTTTTAGCCTTGTTCAAACCAGGTGGGCACTCACTAGTTTGCAGAAAGTGAACCATGTCCTTCAACCAACTTGTTGCCTCATTGTTATCATCTGCATTATTGATAACCAATGCTGCTTCTACTACATTTTTTTCTCCCTTTTATTAGGTTCTTCCATTTGTTCACACAACCCCTTACCCCTTACAAGCTTGGTCACTTAAATATCAATATCAAACTCCATAATCTTAGTTATCCAACTAGCACACTTTTCATTTAGATCCCTTCTCAAAAGGAATTCTTTGACACTTGGATGGGAAACTATTAAATGGATTTTACTATTATAAATCAGGTGTCTAAACTTCTTAATGCTTTTAATGACAACTAACACATGCTTCTCTACAAAACTGTATCTCTTCTCATACTCTTATAATCCCTTACTAAAGAATGCAATGGGTTGTTCAAAGCCATCATCATTTTGTTGTGTGAAAATTGTAGAAATAGTTTCAAGGCTTCCATAACCATATAAAATAAAATCCTTCTGAAAGTTAGGATTTACCAATGTAGGAGTTGATGCCAAGGCTTCCTTGATTGCCTGAAAGATATTTTTCCCTTATATGGTCCAACTGAAAGCTGCATTTTTCTTTAACATAATTGTTAATGGTTTCAAAAGATTAGCACTATTAGTTAAAAACCTTCTTACAAAATTTATTCTACCTATAAAGTTCTGCAACCCTTTCTTGTGATTTGGTAAAGGCAGCTCCAATATGGCTTGTACTCTTTCAGGATCAACTATTGTACCATACTTAGGCAAAAATAGCCCAATAATCTGCCCTCATGAACTGCAAAAACTAACTCTTTTGGATTTAATGAGGCACCAAATTCCCTACAATGCTCATATATCTATCTCAAATGACCTAGGTGATCTTGAGATTGCTTAGAATCAGCTGTGATGTCATCTAGGTAAACAAGCACAAAATTATACATCAGACCAGAAAAGGCCATATCCATGGCTTTTTGAAAAGTGGCCCCTGCATTAGATAGACCAAATGACATCCTTCTATAAGCCATAGTACCCAATTTAGTTGTAAAAGTTATCTTGAATTGGTCTTCATCCTTGACTAAAATATGGTTATAACCAGAAAAACCATCTAGTAGGGAGAAACGTTTAGAACCTAAAACAAATTGTAGAATTTTCTCCATTGAAGGCAAGGGGTGGCAGTCTTTCAAAGAGGACCTATTCAAATCTCTAAAATCAAAACATAGTGTGAGCTCTTCATTTTTCTTTCTCACAAGCACTAAGTTGGAAACCCAAGAGGTATGCTTAATGGGATAGATTATACCACTCTCAATCAGTTTATTTATCTCTTTTTGCATAAGAGGTTCTAGTTTGGGATTGAATGGACTTTGTTTCTTCCTTATAGGCTTTGCATTGGGTTTTAATTCAATGATGTGTTGGGCCAATTGGGGATCAAAACCCTTAAGGTCACTATATTTCCATGCAAATACATAATTGAATTCTTGAAACAACTTAATAAAGCTCCATCCTTTTATTGTTGTCAATTAATTTTACCAACTTTAAGGAGTTTACCTTTGAATATCTCCAGCTCCTCATAGTGTTCTTTAACCAACAGATTGGTCTTATTATTTTTTAACTGGTCATCAGTACTAAAAATAGATTCCAAGGTTATTAATCCCTTGGGCAACTTATTAGACATTAACTGAATAACTTGATCACCATACTATAGCTTCAATTTCTCCTGATTGGAAGCTGCAAACATGTCCTCTTCAAATAGAAAAGTAAGAATCTTCTCATCATTTTTCAAACACTTTCCAATTCACACTATTGTCATGAATAGAAGGATGAACTATGATCTTAACATGCTATTGTCCTTTTTCTGATTGATGGTATCAGGAATATCAACTTGAGCACCTATCGTAGCTAGTCTATCAACATGCTGATTTTAACTTATAGGAACTAAAACAATATTAAAAGCATCAAAATCTTCCAACAAGTCCCAAACCCGGCTCTTATATGACTTTAATGCTCCATTCTACACTATATTCAAGCCTCTAACCTGATTTACAATGAGCTCACTATCCCCAAATACTTGCAGACATTTAATACCTTTATGTGTAGCCCATTCTAATCCTTGAATTAACCCTTCATATTCAGTAGTATTACTGGTACAAGAAAAAAAATGGAAAGCATCACAATACCTTTTCCCTTGAGGGGATATAAGCATGACACCTCCACTTGAACCATTCTTGCTTCGTGAACTGTCAAAGATCATCTTCCATACTTTATTCTCCTTCTTAGAATTATGTTATGCACTCTTTTCAAGGTTAGGCATGAACGAATCTGACTCTCTAATCATGTACATGCCTAAACTAGCCTCTTGTGTAACTATACTTTGGCTCTCATAAGCATTTTCTACTCCACACTCATCCAACAAGTTGTCTGAAATGTTCTCTATTTGGGTATTAAACTCTTGGATAGCAAATTCATCATCGTGATCAACAACTATGCAATTTGCATTGATGGGGCTAGAATTTGTTACTATAACTGATGGTAATGATGATGAAGACTGACTAAGATCAGAGGTATACAAGATTGTAGAATGATTAGATCATTTATTATATTATCATTGATGTGAAGAAATTAATTTTTGATTTATATTGAGTTGCCATATTATTCAGTGTATGATATAAGTTGAGTGAGTCAAAGAAGAAGAGGAAGTGAAATGTTGTGAAGTTGAAGAACTTAATTGGGCAGTTGATATAGATCAAAAAATGTTATGGTTATGTTGATATAATTGTTTTCTACAAAACATTTGATTATATCAAATCGGTAAAGAAGATTAGTCAAGTCGGTAAGCAAAACAATTTGGTTATTGAGCAGAAAAAAATCATTCGATAAAAGGAAAGTAGGTTTCGGTAAAGAGAAAGGAACTCAAGACATTGAATAGAAGGTTTCAATTTCCGAGTGAAGTCAACCAAAATTCAGTTGAAAGAAAAGAGTTAACGACTGAGCAAGGAACCAAAATTAAATACAAGGATCAGAACGACATGTAATGTTGAGCTATGATGAGCAGGATGATTATGATGATGAGGAAGAGTTAAAGAGATCTACAATCAAGAAAATTCAAGGTGATTATCTATGGTATAGATCTAAGCAAAAAAAAAAAAAAAAAAAGGTACAAGTTCCAAGAAAGTTCAATTTTTGAGGTGATGATAAAATGTTTAATTGAGATCTAAATTCATTGAATTGGTTTGTAAGGATGATCAGATGATTGAGGTTAATCAAAAGAAAATGTAATAAAGAATATTAAGAGGTTAAAAAAAGTCTATATAAAGGATAAAATTGTATGAATAAAAGGTTGACAAGTTAAAGGGTTGATGAGTCACCGACTGATGCAATGAAGAAGGAAAAGGTTGAATTATGAGTCAAAAAGTTGAGATTGATGAAGTGTTGAAGCCAGTGGAAAGTGAAGGAATGAAGTGAACACAAAGAGTGCACAAGGGATTTGATTATGCAAAAGATAGTTGTTGATTTATAGGTCAATTTATTCATTATTGCTTATTAACATTTGTAACAGAAAAATCTCTTAATCGAGTGGACCTAACAGTCTTATTGTAAATCCTTGCAAAAGGTGACATTCAAAAAGAGTGTTTGAAGACCTTTAACCAGAACACTCCTAATAGGGTGAAGATCCTAACAAATCTAAGGCAAATCCCCTAACAGGGTCACATTTAACAATGTGTATTGTAATCTTTAACTAGGTTGGCTTTTAACAAAGCATACTTCGAAAGAGTATTTCTTTAGTGGGTGACAATTCCCACGGTGGTTTTTCCCAAATCGGGTTTCCATGTTAAATACTGGTGTTATACGTGTTGAATGTTTAGTATAAATGTTATTGTTGATTAATAAAATTATTTTACTATTATTGGTTAATTTAAAGTGTGTCTGACTGAGTTGACACTGAGTTGAATCAGAAAAAGTTTTTAAGGTGCAAAGAATCAAGGATTATTGATTCACCTCCCTCTCCATAATCTAATAAGGATTATATGGCTCTATATGATCTTTTGTGAATACCTTAGATTGAATTGTTACTTTGGTTCCATGTCTAGTTCTAAACAATATATGTGACCAGTCTGGGGATAGATAACCTCCTATTTTAGCAGTAAAATCCCTAGATAATGATGTAAGGACAAATCTTGCTCTTCTACCCTATTTTCTCCTAGGGTCTTCTCTAGCCCACTAGGGTTCTTCACTAACCCTAACACTAAGGATTCTTCCCACAATCCTTCTCCTATTCAATTTGCCCACACCAAGAATGAAATCCACACAATCTCCACCATGCCTTATGGATGTCTTCTTACATCCACCACCCTAAATTGTCCAAATTTGACTAAGACCAGTCAATAAATGGAGAGAAGGCTTACATTTAGGGCATTGGGTCCAATACCATGCCTAACTTCACAATTTGCAATGAAATCCCCTACCGATTTCATGATTTGGCTTCAAATTGACCCAAATAGGGCTACAAGGAATTAGGCCTAAAAAACTCCTTTTTGGCTCCTAATTCCAAAAAATGCTTAACAAGATGGAAAACTAATGATATTTCCTAATACCCTTTTGGAAGATCTTTAATTTTTTTGGTCTCCTTTCCCCAACCTATCTGTATAGTGGATTGTTATTTTAGGCCTATATTTAAGGGTTTCAAGGAAACTGGACAATGACCTCATTGTTTGTCCTTCCACCTCCGTACACACTTCACCAAGACTTATCCTTGGGAATAGTTCTTCCTCACACATATATCCTCCTCTCCACATCCTTATATTGAAGCAATCAATGCATCCAATCCCTCTCTTTGTTGTTGCAGTTCACTGTCTTCCCTAACCATGCACCTTTGGCTCACCTAGGACATCACTGTAAAAACATTGTGCTAGCTTTCCAGGGCCCATCTTTTTGCACACATATATTACAATGAGTCATCTCCCAAATCCCAAGAACCTATACTGATGCCATGGTGGGAAGGTGAGCTATGACTCCATTTACAAAAACTGCCTGGATGAAACCAATGACAGTGAAAGAAACCAAATATATACAAGAAACACAACAAAATGTTAAACTAAAGCAATGAAGAACCAAATAATAACCTACATTACAACATTCACATGCTACAATGCTTAGACTAATCCATGAAAGCCTACTGTAATTCACTGTTACTCAAAACCCACACAAAATACAAAACAAAAACTTCTTGCTATTCACTTTGTCCGTACTTTCAATGATCAAAATTTTGCAAAAGGTCAAAATAGGTCTTAAATAGACTCCTTAGATATTTAGGGCCACATTAGGTCTCTCCTTCATCAGTTGGGGACCAATAACTAACTTGGTCGAGCAAGATTTTAAAAGTTGTAAATATTGCTAATGCAACTTTTTAGCAACTTTTTACAAAGTTGAACAAATGAGCTCAAAAGACACGATGATCCACTCTTGGGACCTTGACCAAGACTAAAACATGATTTTGACCTTCTCTAGACCCTAATGACATCATGCTAATGTCATCCTTATACAAGCACTAATCAGATATTTACAACTTTCTAGCCACTGATTGCTAACTTCTAGGAGTTTCTAGGAGTTCCAAGACCTAATCACCTAGACCCTAATGCATTAAAGCAATGGTCAAAATGACCTTGAGTTACAACACACCAAAAATTTGACTTAAGACATGCACAACACCAAAAACCAATGGATGGACTTATCTAAGCAATCCAATCCAAGGGTGCTCTTGCACCATACTCCCCCCCACAAAAGGAAGTTAGGTCACTCCTTTAGACAAAATATCTACAATAATCCCCATCTTCTTGAATTTTGTAGTTGCAATCCATGGTTCCTCTGATTCTGGTTTGTTTCTCCATTTGATAAGATGCTCCATATACACCTTGTGCCTTGTAGACTTCTTCACCCTTGACTCCAAGACTCTTTGAGCTACCAAATGATCATTGGGGAGTAAGATAGATGGTTCAAAATCCTTAACAACCTCTTGACTATTCTGATCAATGTCATTCAATGGTCCTTTGTACTTTATCAAATCTGTCACATTAAAAATAGGTGAAAGACTGAGATCGGATGGTAGATAAACTTTGTATGAATTAGCCCCATACTTAGCTAAGATTTTACTTGGCCCCACTCTCTTCATTTAAATTTTAGTGGGCATCCCCTTCTACAACCTAGATTTGTTCAAATGGACAATGACATAGTCCCCTACCTCAAACTAAACATCCCTTCTCTTCTCATCTATTTTAGCCTTCACTTTTTGTGTAGTCTCTTGTATGGACCTCTTCACCTACTCCTGGATCTCCTTCATGGTTTGAGTGAAGTCTTCAGCATGACCACTCCTATATTCCATAGCTCCAAGATCTCTGAGCTCACATACACCCCTTGGGTGCATACTATAAACCACTTCAAATGGACTTTTACCCATGGTTTTGTTTACACTATCATTGTAAGCATATTTAGCTTGGGGAATCACCACATCCCAAGTCTATCCATATTCCTTAATTAGGCACCTCAACAAGTTACCTAACACCCTGTTAACCACCTTAGTTTGGCCATCAGTCTAAGGGTGGTAAGCTAAACCAAAGGAAAGATTAGTACCCAATCTACTCCATAATGTTTTCCAAAAATGGCTCATAAATTTGATATCTCTATCTGACACAATGCTTAAGGGTAGACCATGGATCCTTACAATCTCCTTAAAGAACAAATGTGCAATGTAACTAGCATCATGAGTAGTCTTACAAGGTATAAAATGACCCATTTTTCTAAATTTGTCTACCACGACATAAATGCTATCATAACCATGCTTTGTCTTAGGTAACCCCATAATGAAATCCATTCTCACACACCCATGGTCTATTAGGGATTGGTAAGGGTTGATACAAACCTGCATTGCTAGGTCCTCCTTTTTCTTTCATACACACCACATATTGCTCAACATATTTGGTGACATCCCTTACTAACTTTAGCCAATGATAAAACCTTTGTACTAACTCTATGGTTTTGTTCACACCAAAATGACCACTTAAACTACCATTATGCTTTTCTTGAATAAGGTTCTCCCTCATGGAACCCTTAGGAACACACAACTGGTTTCCTTTAAACAATAATCCACTTTACAAAGTAAAATCAGAGAACTTACTATGAAAATGATTCTGAAAATTAGTACACACCTTATAGGCTTCAACAAAGTCTTCATCATCCTTATAGAGGTCCTTAAAACTCTCTATTCCAATAGTATTCAATTGAACTTCTTGAATGGTCAGCAACCTTCTACTTAGTGCATCTGCAACCTTCTTCAAATGTCCCTTTTTGTGCTTGATTGTGAATGTGAATGCTTGAAGGTGTTCCATCCACTTTAGGTGCCTATTACTTAGATTTTCTTGAGTATTGATAGAGCTAAGGGCCTGATTATTAGTAAACACCACAAATTATTTGGGTAACAAGTAATGTCTCCACTTCCTAAGAGACTGAACTAAGGCATACAATTATAAGTCATAATAAGAGTACTTCTTCTTGGCTTCATTTAATTTTTCACTAAAAAAGGATATAGGTCTTCCCTCTTGACTTAACACACCCTTTGTACTACCATCCCACTTGCATCACATTCAAGGGTAAACAACTTATCAAAACTAGGCAGTCTAAGGATAGGTCATGTTGCTACTTGTTCTTTCAACTTCTCAAATGCTTGACCAGCTTCAGAAGTCCACCTAAATTTGTTCTTTACCCCACCCTTAATGGTATATAACAAAGGTGCACATATACCACTGAAATTCCTAATGAACTTCCTATAAAATTGTCCAAGTCCATGAAAACTTCTTACCTCTGCGGCTGTGGTAGGAGTTGGCCAATTTAGGATAGCTGCAATTTTATCTTGATCCATCTTCAAAGAACCTTGGGATACTTAAAAACCCAAGTATACAAGTTCTTGTTTCAAGAACACACACTTATCAAGGTTGATGGCTAATTGCTCTTCATGTAACCTCTTCAAAATAATATCCATATGCTTGAGATGCTCCTTTCTTGTTTTGCTAAAAATCACTATATCATCAAGATACACTACCACAAATCTCCCTGTGTAGTCTTTGAGCACTTCATTCATGAGACTCATGAATGTGATCAAAGCATTTGTGAGCCCAAATGGAATCACAAGCCACTCATATAAACCATCTGTGGTCTTGAAGGCCATTTTCCACTCATCTCCTTCCTTCAATTTGATTTGGTGATAGCCACTCTTCAAATCCAGTTTGGTGAAATACATAGCTCCTCCAAGCCAATCCATTAGATCTTCAATTCTTGGTATAGGAAACCTATACCAGATAGTGATTCTATTTATGGCCCTTGAATATGTACATAACCTCCATTTTCCACCTTTTTTTGATGCCAACACTACTCGGACAACACATGGACTGATGCTCTTCTTGATTAGCCCTTGATCTAGAAGTTCTTACACTTGTCTAGCTACCTCTTGATTCTGTTATGGAGTAAGCTTATAAGCTACCTTATTTGGCAATGATGCACCATGCACAAAGTCAATCTGATGATGTATCACTCTTTTAGGAGGTAAAGTTGTAGGAGTACCATCACTGACTATATCCTTGTACTTGTCTAATAACACTTAGATTTATGATGGAAAAGTGATGCAGGAGCATCCTGGGTGTAAGAGCAATCTTGCATCACCCAAAAATATTTCTATTTTTGAATTCAATAAGAGCTATCCTGTGCAGAGCTGCTATTTATGGAAAGTTACTAATTTTGGTAATTTTTGTCTTTGCTCAAAATGATCTAATTTCTTTCTTGGAGGTTCATTTTGGTCATATAAGTCTGCCAGTAAAGTTTCATTTCCAGATCAAGTGTATGTTGGAAGATATTGAAGATTTTCGGTATTGGCAGCAGGGTACAGAAACTTTGAACTCAGTTTTGAAGGCTTTAGAGGCCCTGGATGAGGTCAAAAATTTGGGTGACAGGCCTGTAGAGCGCTTCGTGGCATTTTCGAAATGGGGTTATAATAGCCGAGCGGGTCAACGGGTGATGACTTATGGTCTTCGAAAGTTGGGCCACCTGAAATGACGGAAAAAAAAAAAAATTCTTCAAAATTTCTGTTCAGGTTTCAGAGGTTATCTTGAGCCGACTATGATGTAATAAAATGTAAAATAAAATAATTCTAAGTTTGGTCGGCCTTATTGGCAAAAAAAATTCTGGAACCTTCCCAGGTGGTGGAAAATTGCCTATATAAGGAAGGCTGTATTATTGTCTTAGGCAGTTCAGAATAGTTCTGGGTAATAGATCTGGGTACTAGTTCGAGGCTTTGTCCTATAGAATATTGTAATGGAATGCCCATGTGGCTTTGCATATTGTAATTCTGAAAGTTTGTAATTCCACATTTATGGAGATAATAAGAAGCCAATTTTCTGTCCTTGCATATTGTTGTTGTTTCTCTATTTTTGTTATGTGTTTGTGGTATTAAGGGGAGCACCCTTCATCAGGTGGTATCAGAGCAGGAGTTCTTGAGTGTGTAAACAGATCGCCGACTATGAGGCAGTTTGCACCAGGACCGTGGCTAGGGTTTCAGCGCGCATCGTGAAAATGCCTCCACGAAGGGAACGTGGCAGAAGAGCTGGTGTTGTAACACCTGAGGTTAGAGAGCTATAGAGACAAGTGCGAGCATTGCAAGAAGAGATTCGTAGAGGAATGAATCGTAATGTTAGAGATGGAAGTGAGGATGAAGCCGAAGAAGAATATCAAGAAGGAGAAGTCGAAATTGTGAACCAGGAGGAAGAAAGACTTTTTCGGGCCATTTCTAAGATTGGGAAAAGACCTAAGATTGAGGTTCTTACATTTTCTGGAAATCTTAACCCAAAAGAATTGATCGACTGGATCAACGAATGTGAGGAATATTTTGAGTATGAAGATGTTGAGGATCCTGATAGGGTCAAATTTGTGAAAGCCAGACTGAAAGGTCATGCGAAGATCTGGTGGCAAGAAATTCAATTGGAGCGAAATAGAAGAGGGAAATATAAAATCACGAGATGGGATCGGATGGTGGATAAATTGAAGCGAAAGTTCATTCCTGTTGATTATGAGCTTGATCTACTAAAGAAAATGCAGAGTTTGAAGCAAGCAGGAAGATCTGTTCAGGAGTATACAGAGGAGTTCTATCGACTTCTCATCAGAACAGGCCATGCAGAAGCTGATAAGGAGAAAGTTGCCCGATACCTTAATGGGTTAGACCAAGCATTCAGGAGGAGCTGAATCTGGTTTGAATGAACAGTATTGAGGAGGCATACCAGTTTGCCCTAAACGTAGAGGAAAAGCTGAACAAGAAATTTGAGAGTAGACAAAATGGAAGAGGTCGCGGTGGACGATCTGGTGGACGGTCATACGATGGCCGAAATGAAGATCCGAAAAAGAAGGATGAGGCCAGTAGCAGTCAGAATCAGCGAGGAAATAATTCCAATCACTTCCAGGATCAGAATAATAGAGATCAAAGAGGAAGAGGAAGGGGACAAGGATCTGGAAGAGGTGGCTTCCGTGGAACATGTTTTCACTGTGGAGAAGAAGGTCATAGGGCATTTGAATGTCCTCAGCACCAAGGCAGAACAGACAGGAGAAATGAAGGCCAGACCAGAGTTGCACATGTAGATGAAGATGCCAGATCATCAAATTCTGAAGATGCTGAAAGAGGAGAAACGTTGATTAACAGAAGAGTCCTGTTGAGTGGTGAGAATGAACCTGAGCAAAGGAGGAGCCTGTTTCGCACCAGGTGCAAGTGTGAAGGTAAATGTTGTGATGTGATCATTGATAGTGGAAGCACTGACAATTTGGTGTCAGAAGAGATGGTGACAAAGTTGAAGCTCAAGAGACAGAAACACCCACATCCATATCGGATTGCCTGGGTACAGGATGACCACAAGGTCATGGTCAATGAACAATGCCTAGTGAAGTTCAAGATTGGCGGATACCAAGATGAGGTATTGTGTGATATTATATCTATGGATGCATGTCATATGTTGTTGGGTAGACCATGGCAGTTTGACAGATGTGCTGTACATGATGGTCGTGTGAATACCTATTCCCTAACAAAGGATGGAGTGAGACATAAGCTAAAACCATTGAAGGAGACTGAAGAAAAAGTATGTGGTAATCCAAGGATAACTTTTGTTGATGAAAGAAATTTCCTAGATGGTATGAGGCATGAGCATGTATGTTTTGCTTTAATTCCAAAAGCTGGTAAAGAGAAAGTAGAAGATGTTCCTGTAGAAGTTGCAGATTTGTTGAATGAGTTTCAAGAGATTGTATCTGATAACGTGCCTGATGGATTACCACCAGTCAGGAAGATTAGTCATTAGATGGACTTGATCCCAGGAGTGAGTTTGCCGAACAAGGCAGCACACAGAATGACACCTGCAGAAAGTGAGGAGTTGAACAGACAAGTACATGAGTTGTTACAGAAAGGATTGATCTGCGAGAGTCTGAGTCCCTGTGCTGTACCAGCGGTATTAGCACCAAAGAAGAATGGAGAATGGAGGATGTGTACAGATTCTAGGGCAATAAACAAGATCACAATCAAGTACAGGTTTCCATTGCCACGAATGGATGATATTATGGACTGTTTGAGTGGAGCTGTGTATTTTTCAAAGATAGATCTGAAAAGTGGATATCATCAGATTCGGATCAGAGAAGGAGATGAATGGAAAACTGCCTTCAAGACAAAGGAAGGACTATACGAGTGGTTAGTCATGCCTTTTGGGCTAACCAATGCACCGAGCACTTTCATGCGGCTCATGAACGAGGTTCTGAAAGAATTTCTGGGTAAGTTTGTCATTGTTTACCTAGATGATATTTTGATCTTTAGTAAGACATTGGATGAGCATATGATGCATATTCGTATGGTATTTGAGAAGTTGAGAGAAGAGAAATTGTTGATTAATTTGAAGAAGTGCAGTTTTGTGAAGAAAGAGTTGGTGTATTTGGGGTTTGTAGTTTCAGGAGAAGGTCTAAAAATGGACCCAGAGAAGGTACAGGCTATTCTTGAATGGCCTACTCCAAGGAATGCTACTGAGGTAAGATCTTTTCATGGTCTAGCTAGCTTTTATAGAAAGTTTATCAGAAACTTTAGCAGTATTTGTGGACCCTTGACTGAAACAATGAGAGGGGATAGAAAAGAGTTTAAGTGGACTAATGGGGCAGAAAAGAGTTTTCAATTGTTGAAACAAAAAGTTACAGAACAACCTGTTTTAGCACTTCCAGATTTTAATAAGGTGTTTCAAGTAGATTGTGATGCTAGTGGTACTGCAATAGGAGTTGTTATGAGCCAAGAAGGTAAACCTGTTGCTTATTTCAGCGAGAAGTTAAATGATGCCAAGAGGAAATATTCTGTTTATGATCAAGAATTTTATGCTATAGTTCAGGCATTAAAGAAGTGGAGACATTATCTACTTCCTAAAGAGTTTGTTTTGTATACTGATCATCAAGCTTTGCAATATTTGAATAGTCAAGGAAAATTGAATCAAAGGCATTTGAAATGGGTTGAGTTTTTGCAGAGTTATACATTTGTTTTGAAACACAGGAGTGGAAAGTCTAATAGGGTTGCAGATGCTCTTAGCAGAAGGCAACTATTGCTGACAGAAATGTAGATTGAAGTGGTTGGGTTCAAGGAACTCAAGAATTTGTATCCAGAGGATCCTGATTTTGGTGAAGCTTGGAAAGCTTGTACAGAACCTGTTACTCTAGACAGGACAAAATGGTTGGATTTCATCATCCAGGATGATATGCTATTCAGAGGGAGTCAGTTGTGCATTCCACGAAGTTCTATGAGGGAGAATCTCATCAAGGAGAAGCATAGTGGAGGATTGGCTGGACATTTTGGTCGTGATAAAACCCTTGCTTTGGTTGGTGAGAATTATTATTGGCCACAATTGCAGCAAGATGTGAAGAAGTTTGTACAGAGTTGCAGAGTATGTCAGATGGCGAAAGGAGTGAAGCAAAATACAGGGTTGTATCAGCCATTACCTATACTAGAGAAGCCTTGGGAGGATATCAGTATGGACTTTATTCTTGGTTTACCGAGGACACAACGGGGACATGATTCAATTTTTGTAGTAGTTGACCGATTTTCAAAGATGGCACATTTCATTCCCTGCAAGAAGACTAATGATGCTGTTCATATAGCAGAATTGTTTTTCAGAGAAGTAGTGAGACTTCATGGTTTGCCAAAGACCACAGTTTCAGATTGGGACACTAAGTTTGTTGGGTATTTCTGGCGTACATTGTGGAAGAAGTTGAAGACAGATTTGAAGTTTAGTTCATCACATCATCCATAGACTGATGGACAGACAGAGGTGGTGAATAAGAGCTTGGGGAAATTTGCTGAGATGTTTGGTTGGAGATAAGCCAACAGGATGGGATTTGATTTTACCACAGGCATAATTTGCATACAATAATTCTGTCAATAGGAGCACTGGTAAATCACCATTCCAGATTGTATATGGAAGTAGTCCAAGAAATGCATCTGAATTGAGAAAGATAGATAAAGGAGCAATAAGTAGTGCTGAAGCTGAGGATTTTGCAGAACACTTGAAGAACATCCATGAGGAGGTGAGGAAGCATATTACCAAGATGAACGCACAGTATAAGGCTAAGGCAGATGAGAAAAGGAGGTATAAGGAATTTCAAGTTGGCGATGAAGTCATGGTTCATTTGCGGAAGGAGCGGTTTCCAGTTGGTACATATAACAAACTAAAAATGAAGAAGTTTGGACCATGTAAGATATTGAAGAAGCATGATTCAGGAAACGCATATGAGGTAGAATTGCCTACTGAGCTAAATATTTCACCAGTGTTTAACATTTTAGATCTGACAGAGTATCATGAAGGAGGTGTTGAAGATGAGATCACAGCAGCACAGTGGAGTATTCCGGCAACTAGTTTAGACACTAAGGAGATCGAAGATATACTGGATAGTCGTGTTGGCAGAAGCACAAGGAACATGACATATGAAGACTATCTGGTCAAATGGAAAGGATGACCTATTGAAGATTCATCATGGCTAACAAAGGAGGAGGTTAACCATCTTGGTTTTCCTCTGCACACCTGAGTCGTGACAGGGTCACTTCTCAAATTACCCTAGGTGTCTGATGCAGGAGCATCCTGGGTGTAAGAGCAATCTTGCATCACCCAAAAATATTTCTATTTTTGAATTCAATAAGGGCTATCCTATGCAGAGCTGCTATTTATGGAAAGTTACTATTTTTGGTAATTTTCGTCTGTGCTCAGAATGATCTAATTTCTTTCTTGGAGGTTCATTTTGGTCATATAAGTTTTCCAGTAAAGTTTCATTTCCAGATCAAGTGTATGTTGGAAGATATTGAAGATTTTCGGTATTGGCAGCAGGGTACAAAAACTTTGAACTCAGTTTTGAAGGCTTTAGAGGCCCCGGATGAGGTCAAAAATTTGGGTGACAGGCGCTTGCGCCAATTAAGCCTGTAGAGCGCTTCGTGGTGTTTCCGAAATGGGGTTATAATAGCCGAGCGGGTCAACGGGTGATGACTTATGGTCTTCAGAAGTTGGGCCACCTGAAATGGCGAAAAAAAAAAAATTTCTTCAAAATTTCTGTTCGGGTTTCAGAGGTTATCTTGAGCCGACTATGATGTAATAAAATGTAAAATAAAATAATTCTAAGTTTGGTCGGCCTTATTGGCAAAAAAATTCTGGAACCTTCCCAGGCGGTGGAAAATTGCCTATATAAGGAAGGCTGTATTATTGTCTTAGGTAGTTCAGAATAGTTCTGGGTAATAGATCTGGGTACTAGTTCGAGGCTTTGTCCTACAGAATATTGTAAGGGAATGCCCATGTGGCTTTGCATATTGTAATTCTGAAAGTTTGTAATTCCACATTTGTGGAGATAATAAGAAGCCAATTTTCTGTCCTTGCATATTGTTGTTGTTTCTCTATTTCTGTTATGTGTTTGTGGTATTAAGGGGAGCACCCTTCATCAAAAAGGTTCTTGTTTTGGCTTCTCCTCCTCATTTGGTTTGGCCACAATGGCATATCCTTCACTAGATTCATCTTTAAGAGTCTTGATGAACTCTTTTCTACTACTCAACAAAATACTAGGGGCCTTGGGCGGTGGATCATCTTCCTCCAACAAATACCATATTTTAAATGTTTTGTCATTCTTCTTGAAAGAGATGGAATTCTCCTTTCCATCATAGACAACTCCCCTATGAAATTTCCAAGGCCTTCCCAATAGCAGATGACATGCATCCATAGGCAATACATCACAAAGAAATTTATTGTTATACCCTGCAATAGAAAACTCAGCCCAAGTTTGTTCATTTACCAACAAACTCTGCCCCTTGTTCAACCATGTCACCTTGTATGGATTGACATGAGGTATCTTTTCCAATTTGAGTTTATTTACTACCTCCTCTGATATGATGTTGTCTTTGGCACCTGAATCCACAATAACCTTTCACACTTTTCCCAAAATCTTGCACTGAATTCTGAACAAAGCCCTCCTATGCTTGGTTTCATCTTTGACTGGTTGTCTGATCAGAACTCTTCTAAACATCAAGTTCTCTACCATCTCTGACTCAATGTGATCAACCTTAGGAGTCTTGAAACTTGATGTGCCCTCATGAGCATATGCAACCATTTTATCTTTTCTTGATGAAGTAGGTTTATCAGGGCGCTTATAGGTAGGATGACCCAACTGTCCACATGTGTAACACTTCATACTTGCAAAATATGAGTTATTTCTGCCTGAACTTCTTCCTCTACTTGAGCTTCCTTGGTTTCCTCTACCCCTTGAATATCCTCCTCTTTGATTGGATTCATTGCTATGCTCAATCAACTTTGACTCACCTTGGCTTCTTTGTTTATTGCCTCTGCCTTGATAACTACCCTTGTGTCCTCTTTGGTCTCTTCCTCTAACTCTACCTTTGAAACTAGAGTCTCCCTTCTTCCTATTCTTCTCCTCCACCTTCAAAGCTAGTTGGTGGCATTTCTAAATAGTTGTAGGAGTCCACAAACTGATCTCCTCTTGGATATTCCACTTCGGTCCACTTAGGTACCTTGCAACCTTGATTGGCTCCTCTTCTTGAATCTTTGATCTTAGACATAATTTCTAAAACTCCTCTGTATAAGAGGCCACATCCATATCCTTTTGTTTTAGACCTTTTCTCTTTCTATGCAATTGTATCTCATAGTCCTTTGGTAGACATTTCTCCTTCACTTTGGTCACCATGGCATTCCAGTTGGCTATAAGATTCTTACCTAACCTCACTCTTTAATCTTGTAGATATTTCCACCATGTCAATGTTGGTCCTCTTAATCTTGATTTTGCAACCTTGATCTTTAGGGCTTCTGTCACACCCTCACACTTAAAGTGGTTTTCCAATCCTCCAATCCACTCCATCACTATTTAAGTGTCCATCTTTCCACTAAATAGTGGTATACCTTCTAATGCTTTTCCTCCTAGTGCTTTGATAGCTTTAAGGAATGGATCTTTATCCATTGGAGGATTAGGGTCAGGGATTATATCCTCCTCTTCAATCTTTATTTTTTCTTTCTCTCTATTTGACCCATTCTTGTCTCTATCTGTAGCAACTTCTTCCAATTTTAGCTTCATCTCCTCCAAGGCTTCTTCAAGGAGCCTATTATTTTCCTTCTACACATCCATTTCTCTATTTTTCTCATCTACTTCCCTTGTAAGCTCAACATTAGTCACCATTTTGGGAGAACTAACTAATTCACCTAAATACAACATTCACCAAGAAAATCCCAAATCTTTTGAAGCTCTGATACCAATCTGATGTAAGGACAAATCTTGCTCTTCTACTCTGTTTTATCCTAGGGTCTTCTATAGGCCACTTCTCTAGCCCACTAGGGTTCTTCACTAACCCTAACACTAAGGATTCTTCCCACAATCCTTCTCCTATTCAATTTTCCCATGCCAAGAATGAAATCCACACAAGCTCCACCAAGCCTTAGATGTCTTCTTACATCCACCACCCTAAATTGTCCAAATTTGACTAAGACCAGTCAATAAATGGAGAGAAGGCTTACATATATGGCATTGGGTCCAAGACCATGCCTAACTTCACAATTTTCAATGAAATCCCCTACCGATTTCATGATTTGGCTTCAAATTGACCCAAATAGGGCTACAAGGAATTAGGTCTAAAACACTCCTTTTTGGCTCCTAATTCCAAAAAATGCTTAGCAAGATGGAAAAATAATGATATTTCCTGATACCCTTTTGGAAGATCTTTAAGATTTTTTTGGTCTCCCTTCCCCAACTTGTCCGTACAGTGGGTTACTATTTTTAGGCCTATATTTAAGGGTTTCAAGGAAATTGGACAGTGACCTCAAGGGTTTTTCCTTCCACCTCTGTACACACTTCACCAAGAATTATCCTTGGACATAGTTCTTCCTCACACATATATCCTCCTTTCCACATGCTTAGATTGAAGCAATCAATGCATCTAATCCATCTCTTTGTTGTTGTAGTTCATTGTCTTCCCTAGCCATGCACCTCTGGATCGCCTAGGGCATCACTGTAAAAACATTGTGCTAGCTTTCCAAGGACCATCTTGTTGCACACATATATTACAAGGATTAATCTCCCAAATCCCAAGAACCTGTACTGATGCCACGGTGGGAAGGTGAGATATGACTCCATTTACAAAAACTGCCTGGATGAAACCAGTGACAGTGAAAGAAACCAAATATATACAAGAAGCACTCAAAACACAACAAAATGTTAAAATAAAGCAATGAAGAACCAAATAATAACCTACATTACAACATTCATGTGCTACAATGCTTAGAATAATCCATGAAAGCCTACTGTAATTCATTGTTACTCAAAACCCACATAAAATACAAAACAAAAACTTCTTGCTATTCACTTTGTTCGTACTTTCAATGATCAAAACTTTGCAAAAGGTCAACCTAGGTCTTAAATAGACTCCTTAGGTCTTTAGGGCCGCATTAGGTCTCTCCTTCATTGGTTGGGGACCAATAACTAACTTGGTCGAGCAAGATTTTAAAAGTTGTAAAAATTGCTAATGCAACTTTTGCAACTTTTTAGCAACTTTTTACAACTTTTTACAAAGTTGAACAAATGAGCTCAAAAGACATGATGATCCACTCTTGGGACCTTGACCAAGACTAAAACATGATTTTGATCTTCTCTAGACCCTAATGACATCATGTTGATGTCATCATTATACAAGCACTAATCAGAGCTTTACAACTTTCTAGCCACTGATTGCTAACTTCTAGGAGTTTCTAGGAGTTCCAAGACCTAGTCACCTAGACCCTAATGCATTAAAGCAATGGAAAACATGACCTTGAGTTAAAACACACCAAAAATTTGACTTAAGACACACACAACACCAAAAACCAATGGATGGACTAATCTAAGCAATCCAATCTAAGGGTGCTCCTGCACTAGATAAACACAAGGCAAAATAGGGGGGAAGATCTATAACAAATATGACTTGCTCAATTGCAAAATTAGGACACACATGAAGGGTAAGGATTGAATCTTTGATCAAGCCTACAATATTCATTGTTGATCCATCTAATTGTACTACTCCTTTCTCGAGGGGTTGATATTCAAGGTACAATTGGTCTGCAATTTTCTTTGGCATGACAGAACTAGTGGCTCCACTATCTACTATTCAATTATGCACAAGCTTATCTCCTATAGTGAGTGAAATGTAAAATGGAGGAGGCTTAATATTTTTACTTACTAATTTGTTGTTGCCTTTCACTTTATTTGCTGATGGTTTACTGCTATTTTAGTACCATTTGTCAACACTTTCAAGGAATCATTTGCATTCTTGGGATGAGAACCTTCTCTTTCACTCAATTGAGATGTTAACATATTAGCTTGACTAGGAATTTCCAATGAATCCCACATGATCATAGTAACATTCATTCTTTTCATATTTTCCACAATGTCAAATGGGATGGTGGCATGTACCTTTTGATGGGGTTTGGCACCAACAGGGTCAACTTGCACTTGGGGTAGCTCCTTAGGTTGATTCTGAGGAGGTCCTTGGGGTATGTTAGTCACTTGGGGTACATGTGACCCTCTAGTTGTAGCATCTTGGTTATTACTTTGATTCATTGTTGGTTGAGCTACATCTAGAGCTCTTTTCTTACTTCTTGTATTGGTTACAATTGGAGTGCCATATGTATGCACTCCACATAATTCTTTAGTTTGCCAATTTAGGAGAGTAGCATCAATTGGAGGTTGATCTTGCTGCTGTGAAGCATCATCAATGGGTATATGTGACTATGAACTTGTAGCACCTTGAACCATTAGGGCCTGATTAATAACCCCATTCGAACACGTGGCTTGATTGTGTGCTTGTTGACATGAACAACACTAGTCATAATCGATTGCAAGATTATTTTGAGTAGGATCCAAGTCCCTCACTGGATTCACAACACTAATAGGTACTAGATTATAAGGCTAATAAGGCCTTTGATTCAAATTTTGCCTTACACCTTGATAATTGCCTTGGTTGAATTGCCTATTCTGTTGATATTGTTGCCCTTGACCACCTTGATATGGTTGATAATTCTGTCTATTTTTTTGTTGTCCTTAACTTTATTGTTGTTGGTAAGATGAAACTTGGTACAATTTCTTAATGCTTGTAAGCTCATTTCCCAAGGTTTCCAGAATACTTTCAATCTTTTGTTGGCTATTTTTTAATCTCTAAGAGCTCTTCAGGAGGTCCTACAATTTTCATTTCACTAATTGTAGTAGGTTGTGATACCGAAACAACATGAAAATGACTTAACAGGGGTACAATTAAAGGCATGTTTGGCCGAATATTGGGAAATATAGGCATTGGAGGCCTAGGTGCTATTTTCTAGCTTGGATTAAGCTATTTTCAGCTCTAATAGCTATCTCATATGCTAAGGGTAATGAAGTACCTCCCATTGACTGAATTTGGACAACTATATCACTATTAACTCCCTTAAGGTAGTGTAGAAATGCATGGTCAACAGAGGGTTCAATAGTAGGTGGGATTATATTCCAAGTTTTCTAGAATCTAGCATTGAAATCCATCATGGTCTCTTGAGGGGATCTTTTAATACTAGTCAATTGCTCTACTAAAGACAAATTATCTGATTTATCCTCAAATAACTTAACTAAAACACCTCCTAATTGATCCCAATTAGCTATTGAAGCTAATGGAAAACTTCTAAACCACTCTAATGCTTTACCTTTTAGAGAAGCAACTAGTAGCCTCACCGCTAAGTTGTCTTGAGTAACATGATACACATCAAAAAGAGCAACTACATCTATGATATGCTTAGTGGCTAAAATTTGCTTCTCTCTTGTGAACTTAGGTAGCCCTTTTAATGTAGCAACTGGTATTACATCATATTGTGCAAGATTCAAGGAACTACCTTGATTAAATGACACGAATCTAAAGGCTCCAGCTATTACATGAGCTGGAGGTGGAGTTGTAACAATAGGAACAACAACACTACCACTTGGAATAACAGTACTAGAATTTTCTACAAGACTAGAAGAGGAGGTAGAAAATGCTCTTAATGTGAGTGGAAAAGTGAAAGGAGGAGCTAGAACTCTACAAGTGGGTGAGGTTGAATGCATTATACCTTTCTCTCTTGTAAATGGTCTTCCACTTCTCTTTAGCACTCTTGTAGGAGGAGAAGACTTAACTCTTTTTCAATGTGAAATCCTCCTTTCTGACCTTCCTTGTCTTTTGGGTGATGGCAACTACAAATATTCAAAATTCTTTAAACTTCTTGTTTCAATCTTTTTCATGAAAATATAGCAGCACTGATACACTTTTTCTTAACACCAAGGAGTCACTAGATATACTTAACATAACCTCTTAAAGGTTTGCCTTATGTTGACATCATATCAAAATCAACATAAACTTGAAATATGGACTTCTTTTCCAGTCCCACCGGGCGTGCCAAAACCATTGAGACCTGAAATTAGCACCCTATCAAGTTTTCAACTAAAAACTTGAAATTTTGGTCAACATGGAATCACTCATAGGCTGTGGGATTTTCCTAATTTTTAGAGCGAATCTCTGAATTCTAGGCTGGTTCCTATTTGATATTCACCTAAAATCAGATAAAAAACTAAACTAAAACCTTAAAGAGAAAAAAAAGGAAAAATACAGAAATAAACCTGACAATTGAAAATGAAACCTATGCTAAACAGATAAAACACCAAACTTGAAGTAACTCTACTCTAGCTTTTGACATTGGAAAGTTTTTGAAAAGACAAGATTTTGGCAGTTGACATAGATTTGATGATTTTACAACTCACATATAAATATTTCATAAGAAGGATAACAATTCCTAATACTAGTTAATATGATAAGAATATTTACAATTAACTAGATCAAAGAAACTTAAACTCACAACTTATAACCTATATGAGATGAAATACTATTCAATTAAAGATGCAAGACTGAGACATAAACTTGAAGGATTTGAGTAACTAATCACTACAAGAAGACATCAAAATCAACACTTCTGCACACAATAGAATGAACACAAATATGGTCTCCAAGAACATTGATCTTTATTTTCAAAAACTGCAAGGCTGATGCTATCATAAGGTTACAATGAGCTACCATTGTATGTAGAAGAAGAAGGATCCAATAAATCACTTCAAATTTCTCCAATATGGGCTCCCAAAAAATGAGTTGAATACAAGTATTTATCTCTCAACATGAAACATCTCCATGAAAATAGCACTTGAATCCTTTGGGTCGAATTCAACAAAAAATGCTATATTCAAGGTCATCAAAAGTCTCTAAAAGCACACGGGATAATGAAAAGGTCAAGCCACCTAGCCCTTTTACCATTAAGATCCATCAAAACACTCCAACTCCCCTAGATATGGGTCAAACAACTCCTAGATGCTCTCTCCTTATTGGAAGACTAAATCCAACTTCCCTAAATGCTCTCAACTCCATTATTATTGTATTTTTCCATTAAGGAGTTTTAATAAATTTTAATTGATTCATAAAAGGCTATCAATTAATAATTATTAAATTACAAGTTTCACAAGAAATGCAATAATAATGAATACAATAATATTTATTTATTTAATAATATAATAATATAATCATAAAAAATATATTATTATATTATTAAATAAATAAGAAACATAAAAGATGTTTAAAATGCCATCTTGTTCGCGGAGTTCAAAAAACATAAAAGGAAAATAAGGGCACCATGAAGCTTGATAGCCCTAAAAGTATTGTACATTCTAAACTTAACATTTTGGATGAGGGTTGTGGAAACCCTAAGCCACCACCATAACTATGAGCAGATCTTGAAGGGATTCTAAGTCTCTAACAACACCATTCGACCTACAATCTCTCTCTATCCTTTTTCAGCGGACATGATGTCTTTTATTTATGACAAAAGTAGTGGGGTCCACGACACCCGTCATCAACTGTTAACAGTCGATGGATGAACTTTAGATCAAGGGCCCGCAGAGTTTTTCGGGCTGATTTGAGAAATGATCTCCTCCTTTTGGAAAGGATCTTTGGAAAGAGGACGTGTATCCAGAATGGGGCCCTCAACGTTCGTCACCAACTAACAGCCATCGTAAGATGAAACATGAGATCTATGACCCACAATACATTTCGAGTTGAATGTGTAACATAATGAAGACACGTGACATGAGTTACTTATTAATTTAGATTTAAACTGTTAGCACCCAATTTATCTTGTACGCTCGTACCCTTGTACTTTTAGAGGGAGAGTTGCCATCTGATTGAGTCGGGTAGGTGAAATTAGGCAACAATACCTTTTCCAAAATTTAGAAGGAAACAAATGATCATTACCCAACTATTTCCATTAGATTTATTTTTGAAAGAAGGGGTTAGAAACCGTGATTGTAATATTTATTAGAAAATAAAATCTCTTTGTCAACAATAATATTAAGAACCCTTTTTAAAAGAGAAGATTTTAAACAAGGGCTGTGTGTAGCTAGAGTCCTTGCCTTGGGTAGGGGAGTAGGAGAAAGTGTTTGTTTGGTTGGGCATTGTGTAGTGGACATAATTAAAGTTATAACAACAATGTCAATTCAATAAAAGGAAGACAGGGGAAGAGGACAATGGTGTTGTCAAAATTAATTGGAAAGAGAATCAATGATGTTGCTATGGTTTAAGGGACAACAAAGTTCAACAAGAAGAACACTGTAGAATTCAGAGCAAAGCAGTTATAAAAAACAATGACATGGTGGTTACTATTGACACTTGGGAGGATTTCATATTAAAGAAGTCGCAAACTATGTGAAGGTTTATAGTCTGCATAAGCTAAGATTGTCAGAAAGACAAGGTTTGAATTCACTACCATGGACAATTGGGAAGCTCCGATCACTCAAAGAGTTGTATTTAGGCAGTTGTGATGACCTAATGTGGTTAAGAGAAGGATTTGACGAACTAAGCTCCCTTTCTATGCTTAGTTTGAGTGGTTGTAAAAGTTTGCAAGAGCTCCCATGTGATTTCAAGAAGCTATTATCATTACAGAATTGAACTTGTCAAATTGCACTAACCTCCATCGGCTACTAGATGGGCTTGAAAACCTACCATCCTTAAAATTCATAGATATTAGGGGTTGTAATAAGTCGACTAGTTTCTCACACAAGGTTTGCGAGTTGTCTTTCTGGAAGAGTAGAATAACATTTTCTAGATGTTCAAGTTTGATTGATCTGCGAGAAGAAAATTGCAAGTTCACAACTTGACAAATCTATCATTGGAGTGCTATAGGAGCTTAAAGATGCTTCCCATTGGCTTCGGTCAACTAAGTTGCCTAGAAGAACTAGACTTAGATGAAAGTGAATGTTTGCAAGCATTGTCTGATGACTTTCATTGCTTGGCATGTTTAAGAGGATTAAGAATGTGTGGATGCAAAATCTTTTCAAGGCTACTTGAAGGTTTTGGAAAACTTAGCTATTTGTAAAAGATTAGAATTATCATGATGTGATAATATACAGAAATTGTGCAACAACTTTGGATGCCTCGGGGCTTTAAAAGTTTTGAAATTGTCCAGATGCAAAAGCCTATCCAAACTTCCTGATTGTTTTCGGTCAGCTTGGACGCTTGAAAAGTTTGGATTTATCAATTTTCTCTAAGTTAGCTAAGCTTTCTAGTAATTTTCACTGTCTGACATCATTAATAGAATTAGACCTGTTAAACTGTGAGAGCCTACGTGAAAAATGGATGGACAAAGTGGCTTCTGTTCAGAGCTTGTGGTGCCTAAGTATTTCACGAAGTGAAAAGATAACTGCTCGGTGGATATAAATGCAAAGGCAAAAAGAAGATTGGCGTTTCATGATGTTGATAGACTCCTCTTAGGAGGTAATAAAGTTATTAAATTGAACAATTCTTTCAATCCAGCCAAGAACTAATTGAAATAGTGGATTAAAACACAACATTCAGGATAATATATACAGCTTAAACCATAGCAATAAACACTAAACCACCATTGCTTATAACAAAACTTTAATAGCACTTTACAACAAACTATCGCAACATACAACAAAACTTTAATATAAGCATTTGTAGAAAATACTGTATCTTAAGTTTGATTGAAACCCCTGTTTGACAGAGAAATGGAAATTCCAAGCATTTAAAATTAGAATTATGTAAGGTCACATGGTCATTGTCCTATGAGAAGGATGAGCATAATGATATGGTCATTCTATCCATAGGCAATTTGATATGCAATTTACTAGGCAGTTACTAATGAAATGATATGTCACTATCATGTATCTGATATTTATGCAGCTTAATCTCTTCCTGGTAAAATCAGAACTCACTAAGTACTCAACATAGCAATGATATTTATGATTCTCACCCCCTAAACCTTTGTGAGTAGATTCAAGCTTTCAATACTAATCAATTATATAAAAAAGTATGAGAACAAAAATTAACGATACTCCACAAAAATATCCTAAATGCTCATAAACAAGACTTATAGTGGTTCACATGAATCATTAGAGATCGTCACTACCTCTATCGAGGAGTTGATGAGCTCTGCATTCAACAAAAATAGCGGTTAGTACCCATTGTATATCACCACCTGTTTCTGCAAATCTATACAAAATATTAAGCTAGCTATTAACAATGTTTTCTTCAGCAGGTTTCACAACCATATTTTCAACCTTAGAGAAGAGGACAGAGACACGTCATTCTTTGCTTTTAAATGTGCACAACTATTCCATGGAGCCAAATGGAGATTTCATGCTGAAGAGATTTGTATAGGCATAAGCTTTTCAACCAAGGATTCTCTATAGCCTGTCTGGAATCGACCCTAGAAGATCCTGCCCTGCTTCGTCACCTTCAAACCCTAGGATAACCAAAGGCTCGTGATTTTAGAGGGAAATGAAGGGTTTATAGATGGATTGAAATGTCCATTTAAATTTTAATTCCAGTTTATCAATCAAATTAATTTTTAACCAAGAGGTTTCACAACCATATTAGACAAGGACAGAGACACACCCTTCTTCGCTTTGAAATGGGCACAACTCTTCCATGGAACCAACTGGAGCGTGCTGCAACAGAGGGATCTCATGCTGTTGAGGCATTTGCAGGTAAAAGCTTTTCAAGAAACGATTTTCTACAGCCTGTCTGAAATTGACCCTCAAACATCCTATCCTACTTCCTCAGTTTCAAACCCTAGGTTAAACACAGAGTTAAAAAATAAAAAGGGAAGAAAAACAAATAAAATACCAACACATTCAAATTGGGTGCACACCCAATGCTTAAAAAAATAGAAATCTATCAACAAAACTACAAAGAGATAAAATGTGGGTCACCATCGACAGGTTCAACGAAATTGACATAGCTATAGCCTATAGAGCACCGTGTAATGTCCCTACAGACTCTAACTGATGTTATGAGGCCAATATTTCCAAAGAATTCAGTGAGCCTTCCTCCGTAATCTCTACAACAAGGTCTCACACATACAAAGAAACTGCAGCTTGGAAAGATGGTGCAGGTCGCTATCTGTTCAACAATACAAACCAAACCGAAAATCAATAACCCATCAAACAAATATTATACAACATCAAAAAGTTCTGTTTGATCCTCTACATTCTTGAAATGCAAGAAAACCACCAAACTGAGACCAAAAAAAAAACTGACCACGACAAGCAGAAGAAAATGGAATATGAAGAAGACCCATTTTGACATTTGGTTTTTCGAAGAGTTGCCAACTGTTAGAAGCTTCATGCGGTATGCCACGCTTCCAACACCCTCCTATTTTTCTACTAATTTTCGAATGGTAAAAGAAAAAGACTACCAAGAATAATACGCAAAGCCAATGGAAAAAAAGAAAGGGAAAATGAAAAATTCACTTTAATAAGAAAATTTCATGAGAGCATAGAATAAACGGGACAGTTTGGTATTAGCACGACTACCGAGGCAGCAACTAATGCAAAATAGCGGGTTGAAAACATTAGTCCCCGCCATTATAAGGCAGGGACTAATAATTCCGTGAGTGACCAAACAAAATTTAGTTTATAAGACCTCTTCCTAATAAAAAAGTAGAGCTTACGGAATTCGATCTATTTAGAGGCCAAATTCACAAACAAATTATAATGATACGGGGCGGAGGACGAAGAAGAAAGAAGTTGCAAGTGCATAAAATGAGTTGACACCAGACAAGTACGAGGGCGGTGGAAGACAGAAACAGGAAAACGAAGCAGTAAGCCACTCGTTTCCTTTCGTTAAAAGAACTGGGTTTTTTGTCTTCGCAATCCGTTACCAAGAAGCTTTATGTTTTTTTTCACAGAAATGATTGATGGGAGAGAGAATGCGAAGAATAAGAATAGTTTGGATGAAGGTGATGAAGCGAGCGGCAGCAGTGTGAAGGAGCGGCCACCCAATCCTCATGGGAGCGCCTTTCGGAACTGTAGTAACGCACCTCCCTGTCTCGTTCGCCATGCCTCCCTGGTATTCTCCTTTTCTCCTCTCACCTATAATTCTTCTTCTGCTTGGTTTTTTACAAATATAGGGTTTTCTGGAGTGTTCCCTTCCGTTCTGGATCTCTTTGCACAGAGTTAAATTCCCAAAATTACATTGCTATATTAAAGACTAGCTTTTCCTCGTCCCCAACTACCTACGGTAATCTATGGGTTTTGATTGAATTGCATACGTTTCTCTCATCTTTCTCTTGGCATAAACACACACTACAAGCTAGCCCTTTTTATTGAATAACATTTTTTTAAGGGATCCAGATAGCACTAAGCACTTAGTCCAGATAATGTAGCATGTTTTAATGGCAGCGCAGTCAATTGAGGCTCTGAAATTCGGACCAGCGATGGGGTTTTCATTTTTTATTTTTATTTCTATCCAAACCAATTTAATCTATCAATAAATGAACAGCAAAACATCTTGTTTTTAAAATGTCATGCGCGAGGCGTATATATACGTAGAAATTAATTGAATTTAATCGATCCGTCCTCATATCCGGAAATCCATGGCAGATTTAAGAAGGTCATATGATGGTCCATGAAGCCATATGGAAGAAACCTACGGAACATGGTTTCCTTAGCAAGTATGGGAAGCCAACAACATGAAAAGATGATATCTGTATGAATTATCAAGTAGTGAACGACAGGGTTGTAGTTGGCTAGGATACATAGTCTACCCACTTTTGAGATGGTAGCAGAAGATGCCGAGATGGCTGTTGTCAACGGTGCATGCTAGAGGCAAAACTCTTCTATCAAGACGCATGACAATTCAGGTGACAGAAATAAAAACACTGTATTATTATTGTATGTTGAAAAATACCAGGTCACTTTTGTGTATTGAACACTGTTGATTGAATGTAAGGTTTTTGAAATGTGAGACTTTGCTAATATTAGACGAGGTATTTATTATTCTTATTAAATCCAGACGTATGCTGGAGAAAGTTTGCAACGGAAACAAATGCTGTGAAAGAATATTATGCAGGAACCCTATGAAATTCAGATAACTGTGAGGGATAACTGCGAGGGATGGTTGATCACCTCTTTGATATACCTAATCATTTCAATAATTCTGATGTTATAAAGATTGGCATGAAAATCAAATAAATAGGCTACATAACATGCTTGTGCATGAAATTCTTGTCTCTCACTGGAAGTTGTGGCAGAATAAAGATAGTGGAATTCTCATCTAAATACAACAGTAGTCAACTGGTCTTAACTACTTACATACAAAGAAATTTTCTGTAGATAAAACTCATCTTTCCATCATTGTAAATTAAATATGAAGAGTGTGCATGTTAGGCTCCTCTCATGAAGCGACCTTGACAAGATGGTCTTTCTAGTCAACCAAATATTCTGTAATAGCCAAGTTTCCTAATATTTTATCTTTGGTAGCTGTAATGCTGTCATGTATTAGAATCAAATTCTTTTCCTCATCAAGAGCAGGCAAGGTCTGTGAAACTGTCAAATTTTGAACAATGGCTTTTCCTCAAAGAGAAACATAGAGGGAGTTATTAACCTTTGACACTGGTAGGTAGTTGGGGATTATAAGCTACTGCTTCAACTTCTTCAATAGTGAAGTGAAAGTTATACCTGGCAGGTATTTTCCCCAACTCTTTCTTCTCAAAAGTGGTCTGTTTATGTAGATGCAAGTGATAAAAAAATTGATCTTTAATACCAAAGTCTCTCTCCAATTGACACTTGATTGCATTCTTCCCTGAGATGTTTTAAGATTATCCTAAAAATATTGTGAAGGTCTGTTGGCTTTCCATGATGAACTCTCCAACCGCTGGTACATTGCTGTCTTAAATACCCAAGTTCAACACTGAAGGTGAATTATACCCTAAGTTGATGGTTTAGATTCAGGGTTTGGGTATATATATATATTATTAGTAAATAAAATCCTTTTGACATAAATCTAGGCCAATTAATAAATACAAACAACAAGCACACGTTAAACTAGATTTAAATTCTGCATTAGGTTTTTATAAACTGAAATGCCATTTTTGAAAATTAAATGCAATGGATGGAGGTACATAGCTTTGGGAACAAAATTGAAATATTTGATGCTGATGTTGCATAGAATTCAGTTGACAAGGTACAAAATCCAATACTCATAGAATTGTGTCTTGGTTTATGTACAGTTTGAGAAATCTCTGTGGGTTGTCCTTCAAGATCGAACCCAAGTACCACAGGAAATATGTGAGACTAAACTGTAGTCCGCTGCAATGATTTGGCAGGCAGTATTGCAGAAATTTCATTGCTTTCACCTTCGCGTCTCTTTCTGTCAAAGTGGTGTTCATAAACACCTTAGGGGAGTTCCTAGATCACTAGGGTCAAAATTTTCTAGGTCAACCCCCTATATGGGGTGGGTCTACAATTTTGAGTGAATGACCAAAACATTGTCAAGCATGCAGGTTGTCTATATGGTTCTGATGCAATGTGCTTGTTTTATGCTCCAAATAAAATTTTCGTAGAATGACCTTTGCCCCTTGTAATCACCTATGAATTGATTGCACATTGAATGCCTTTGATTGTCCAATCCCAATTATAGATCAACTCATGTTTCAGCAGCCAGCTAGACGTATTAGCTCTTTCACAAGTCTCCTAAATTCCTTATTCGTTCATACAAAGATATTTGTATCTTAGTTTAAAAGTCGAGCTATATGATTTTGTTTAGATTAGGGTCTTTTTTTCATGGGTCTTTGATTGTTGTATCAAAATGCAAAAAATGTAAAAAATTATTGTAATTGAATGTACTCTTGCTTGTACGCGACATTCATTTTATGGGGGGGGGAGATATTGTTTCCCTATTAATTGACAAGATGAGCCTTAAACTCCAATTTTTCTAAAGTAATAAATCCATTGGAGGTTGGAGGCACAGGAGGCTGGAGGTCACTTTGCGACCTCTCATGAGTCACTGACAAAACAACTTGTGCCAAAATGACTAAAGCCAAGATCAATTTCCAAGTGGCAGAAACAACCGTCTCATATTCATTTGTGATCATTGTGGCAATGATCTACAATGGTGGCTGCATACATGACAATGAGGATTTGGTTCTCAAACTTTTTATATTGTGGTTGGATGTGTATGTTTCAAATCACATTTCTTGGTTGTTAATGAGTGAAGTGATTGGATTTGTTTGTCCCCAGTTACATGGGTTGGTGATTATGATTGGATCTCTTTGTCCCCAATCATAATTGTTGTGAGAAGAAGTATATGTCCCTATTCATGACCTTGATCTTGGATAGATGTGTTTGTCCCTATGCAAATTTGATGTAAGACCTTGGATAGATGTGTTAGTCCCTATCCTTGGTTCCATGGGTAGATGTGTTTGTCCCTATCCTTGGATGAGAGTATGGTAAGCATAGTGAGGCTAGTTCCACTACTGCTACTCATACCTTATATTGTCTGATGAACTACTATGTGTGGTCATCAAGTATTGTGATGTACTTTCACCCTATGTTCACACTAAGGGGGGGGGGTGTTGGGAATTAGTGTTCACATAGGTGTTAAAATTAGTATCATAAGTATAATAAATATTTAGTTGTTGAAAAACAATTTAACATTATTAGTGTGGTCAATAAGATTAATATTGTATGGTATGTTAAAATAAAAGTAAGTTTTAATAATAACTCACCTAGCTATTCTAGGTGTCAATGTAATTGGTTGTTATTATATAATAAGTTGTTAAAACAACTCATTATATTTAGAAAAGTCGTTCGCGAGGTTTCCTATAATATAGGATATGGAATGCTATATACATGTAATGTTTTTGATATGTAAAAGTGAGAAGCATGACATTATTTTATAAAAAAATATTTTGCTTCCTCTGTCCCATATTGTCTCAGTAATGGCATCAAAACTTATTTGGAATTGACAAACCTTGCTAATAAATTCATATGCTTGGGTTCACTCTAGTTATTCTCTTATTCTAGGTCAACCAAAGTAGAATCCACATGGAGCATACACTTGAGAATACAAAATATACACATGAATACATGAAGACACAAAGCATACACATAGTAATACACATAAGTGTATGACGACACAAAGCATACACAATACACACATTGTTAGATTCCTTCTTATTGACTAATATGATTTCTTATCTCATCTTTTAACCTGCAGGAGGCAGGATCAAAGCTTTGATGCCATTTGTAATGTCCCCAACTTGGACTTTACTTAATTTACCCTAAAATTCCCAACTAGGGTTTGGATTGCACTTGGAAATGACAATTTGTAACATTCCTTGATAGGAGGCTGCCAATTCCCAATGATTAACATGCATCAATATGCATTTAAATCAATAAATGACTCATAATACATACTTAGGCACTAATTCCTTACTTCTCTCCTGAACATCAAACTTAGGAAGGATGAGGATTTACTTGTCCTTAGGGCACTTGGACACCAATCTATAAGTAGGCTCCCTCAAGGTTTACGAAACACATATTCATACCTATCTCAGGACTTTGCCCTCAAGGTTTCATGATATATGTCATTACCTCCATCTTGGGAATTTCCTCCTACATTGCAAGGTTTTACTCCATCTTCCCTAACAAAACCAACCTATCCAAACTAAGAATTAAATTTTTAATTTTGCTTAGTCTTGTGATTATTCTATTAGATATCAATAGACACTGGTTGTACAAGCTTTATAATGATCTTTTTGACAGGGTTACCAAAATTGTCAAGCTTAACATCTTCAAGGAAAATCTGAAAAAATGTCCTTGTATATCTTTTTCTTCCCTATTCAGCAATAGATGGAATTACTTTTATCTGCTCAAGAAACATGCTTATGTAGCATAAGTAGGGGAGAATGTGAATTTATATTTCTACTGCAAAATGGAAAGATCAAAGGATTTAGTGATAGTTGGCTGGGTTATGGACTTAAAAAAAAGTTAAATTTGCAAAAAAAACAACTTGTTTTCCATGCCTATCCGCCTTGATACACTGTGGATCCGCCCAGGTATGCCTAGGTTTGTCCCAGACGAACCGGCCTGCCCGGGTTTGAGCCTTGGCTGAATCCGATGTTGAACCGGACCAGGACTAGTACCTGGTGTGAACCAGGTTGACACAGGGCTGGGACCAGCGAACTTGACAACTTAGGTCAAATAAACCATATTATAATGCTGGAAAGCATCATGTGACAGCAAAGTATGCTGTACTTTATATATATGAATCAATTATGATCTACAAAATATTATATCTGAATGATAATAAGAATAAAGGGGCTAATATATGGTCTAATACATATATTGTAACATTAATATCAATTATAATAGTGAAATCAGATACGCACACAGCTCTATATATATGTATTTATGTATGTATACACACACACATACGTATGTATGTATGTATGTATAGAGTATAGATGCACACACACACACACATTGTGTTTTATACATATATAATTATTTGTAAACCATTTGAAGTTAGTATATTCATAGCCTATTCTTGAATCACTTGCTATTAGCCCCTTAAGAGGATAGATTGGTGTTGTGTAGGGAGAGGCAGAGTAAATCCTCACAAGGTAGGTGACTCCCAAGATGGGATATAGATTGGGTCCTGAAGCCTTGAGGGAGCCTACTTGTAAATTGGTGTCAAGCACCCTACGACAAGTAAATCCCCACGACATCAAGGAATTGGGGCTTAAGTATGTTAACAGTCAAATGTATTATGAATCATTAATCTGATTTAAATGTGTAGTAGGGGACATGACATATTACCAATACCTTCTAAACATGAATCTACCCAAAACTAGGGTGGAGAGTAGGATAATCACACCCATATCGGCATAATAGAAATGTGACCATCAAGGTCTTGAATGCTAGAAACTATGGCTTAAGCGACAACTGACATTTTCCTTAGAACCAAGGTTCCTCCTTCAAAATAAGGGAGTGTTCTTAATTTTCTTTGTAGAGTAGGATGGAAAAACCTTTTTCAATGGGGAAGATTTTTTATGATTATTGAATCTTAGTAAAAAAATGTTAAACTTACAAATTCTGAAGATATAATACTGATGGAGTATTAATACCTTGCTGCAAATCGATCTACTACAATTCTGGGCTGAATGTTATTGTTCTGGAAGTCTGCAATAAATTCTGGAAATTATATTTTATTTCTGCACTAAATCACCAAGGAGCAGATTGCTAGAAGAGCAGACTTAAGATTGTATTGTGTGTCCTCTATCCACAATCTTGCTCCTACTTATATAGTAACCAAGGGTCTTGTCTTTTCATAAGACACACCCCTTCTAGGTCGGCCCTCCATGAAACAACCTATTCCTCTACAAATCGGTGCCCTTGTCCATTAACTAATAGTTAATTATTAATTAACTACAATAGTCAAATACAAGGCATATAAATATGCCTAGCAAATCGCCAATCTGTTCTAGGGAGATGTATTTATCATGAGGCCATATATAAAGGAAATTACATGCATTTTAGATCTGTCTAATCTGAAGAATCAAAACATTAATATGATCAAGTTATCAGGATTTAACACTCCCTCTTAATTTGATAATATAAATGAGAGAAACATATCTAGCAACATTGTTATGATGACTAAGCATAGATTTGTACTCTATATCTATCTGATTCTTCCAAGAATGTAGTATCATGGTACACATGATACTTGTCATATTACTAAACCTGTAATATGAATTATCTCTAATACTTGGGATAACAGTATTACATGTGATGCAATACACAGGATAAAATCCAGAGAATGATTAAATTCTTCCTTTATCCAAATTGTGACTCATAGGCACTGACAAGCCTATATCACAATATGATCCTGAATTAAGATCTACCAGTACACAGGATAAAATCTGGAGAATGATTAAATTCTTCCTTTATCCAAATGTGACTCGTAGGCATAGAAATGTCTATATCACAATAAATGATAGTGGGATTCATGGGTTGACCAAATAATCCCACATGTAACTTTCTAAGCCAAACTGCTTCCCGAGAAGCCATTGCAGCTGCAATGTATTCAGCTTCTATGGAACTCTGTGCTACTGATGTTTGCTTTCTACATATCCATGATATCATCGCTGATCCTAAACTGAAACAACATCCTGAAGTGCTTTTCCTATCAGTAACACTTCCAACCCAATCTGAGTATGTGAATCCATGTAAGTCCAAGTCAACTTTCTCATACTTGAGCCCAAGGTTAAGAGTGCCTTGTAAGTATCTCATAATGTGTTTGACTGCAACCAGGTGAATCTCCTTTGGTTCACACATAAACTGACTTAAGGCATTAACTGCATAGCAAATATTAGGTCTTGTATTTACCAAGTACATGAGAGACCCAATCATCTGGTTATAAAGAGTAGAATCTATGGAGGGTGATTCTGCTGCTGCTTCCTTAAGTTTGTGTAGGTTAGTCTCCATTGGAGAAGACATAGGTTTGCAGTTCCACATTCCAAATCTCTTCAAAATGTCTAATGTATACTTTACTTGATTAAGTATGATGCTGTCAGATTTTGCCATACTTCTAATCCTAGGAAGTAATGAAGGAGTCCTAAATCTTTCATATCAAATTCTCTGATTAGATCTTTCTTGCATCGATTTATAAGATGATCATCACCTGTTATTAGTAAATCATCAACATATAGTATCAAAATTATCATATCATCTTTATCCTTTTTATAATAGAGATTTGGATCAGCTTCATTCTTGGAGAATCCTAAACTGGTGAGATACTTATTGATTCTTTCATACCATGCCCTTGGAGCCTGTTTGAGCCCATAGAGAGCTTTCTTGAGCTTGCAAACAAAGACTTTAGGGTTATGAGTTTCAAATCTTTCAGGTTGTTCCAAATATACCTCTTCAGTAATCTTTCCATTCAGAAATGCTGTTTTCACATCCATCTGATGTACTTTCAATCCCTTCGATGCTGCAATAGCTAGGACTGCTCTTACAGAGGTGTATCTGGCAACTAGAGCAAAGGTTTCTTCATAATCAATTCCCTCCTAAGAGAATCCTCTGGCTATGAATCTGGCCTTATATTTTTCAATGCTACCGTCAATAGCATGCTTGATTTTAAATATCCACTTAGAAGAAACAACAGATTTTCCCTCAGGCCTTGGAACAATTTCCCAAACATCATTCTTAATAATGGATTGGTATTCTTCTGTCATAGGATCCTTCCAAGCTGCATGTTTAATAGCATCTGAAACATTGGTTGGTTCTGATTTAGATAATCACTCATGTTTGCAGCATAGCTATGTTGTCGGGATAATTGTATGTACGGGTTATTATGTTAGTAAAGTATTATGTTACTCTCGGTCGTTAGCAACCGAGAGGTTAGACAGTTACGTCACGACGTTTCGGTCGTGACCCTTCGGGTACTTTATATACTCTCTCGAAGGTTGGACATGGGAGATATGATTGTATGATCATTATGATGTAAATGTACTTGCCAGTATGGAATGATTAATGAAAGTATTTATTATTCTATGATACATTCTGGGTTTATTATATTTCCTGTACTATGTCTGTGCAATACTAAGTTTACCCCAGCAGGTAAACATCTGGCGCTTGACAGGCACCTCCAGTTGAAGCATCTGCCGTACAATGTTCCTCTCCGCGTCTGTGCAGTAGGGTCCGGATGATTCGTGTGTCTCTCCCCGTTGGGCTTTCATCCCCCTTTCTATTTCCTCCCTTGCCTCCGCCATTCTCTGCTTCTCCGTTCGGGGAGGGGGGTAGCGGGCTTCCTTCGCTTGCCCTCGAGTAAGAGCAAGTATAGCTTCTTTAATCCGTGTGTTGCCTTCAATATCAATCAGATTGGCCCCTACGCCAGACTTCGGACAATTAGCATCTTCATGGTTCCCAGGGCCGCACCACCGACACAGCTGCTGAGGGGCGTCATTATTGTTACACTCGCTTGCGTAATGACCCCATTGGTTGCATGCCCTACATTGGATCATTGGGCGTCCCTTCGCGTCATACTGGACCTTACTTCGAGTGGAATTATTATTATTCCCTCTTCCGCCTCTTCGGTTTCCCTGACAGCCTCTGGAAGATGCGTTATTGTTTGAATCTGATGTGGAAGGCTGCTCCTGTGTATAGAGCACTTGCTGGTTACGCGCCTTCAAATTGTATGGGCATTCCTTCGTAGAATGTCTCATAATCTGGCAGATGTCACAGAATGCCTTCTTGGGACAGGCACCCTTCGTGTGGCCGCTCTCCTTACAATCTGTGCACCACAGTTCATCATCCTTGCTTGTTGTCCCCTTCATTGACTTAAACTCTTTTAACATCCGTTCCATATCCTTCTGAAGGGCCGTGACTTTCTTCTTCGGCTTCTCGTCACTGCTACTCTCCTCTTCGGACGTATCGTCTTCGGATGACGAAGATCTATTTTTCTTTTTGGCCGTCTTATTTTCGCTTTCCAGGTCCATGGCTCGGTTGTATGCATCATTGTAGGATGTCGGAGGCACAATTTTCGTCTTCCGTCGTAGCTTAGGATTCAAGCCCTCGACAAACCACCTCTTCTTTAGGCCGTCAGCCGGTTGGCTTTCCATCTTTCCGACTAATTCCTTTAGCCGGCGGCCATACGCTCGTACGGTCTCCCTCTTCCCTTGCTTCGTTCCATAAATCTCCGAGACTATCTCATTATCATCTCGTAGTAGTCGGAATTCCTTCTCGAATCCCCCCTTCAGGTCATCCCATGTGGTTATGTTCGTTCTATCCAGATCCGCATACCAGTCAATGGCCACGCCTCTCAGTGTGGCGGGGAACTGCCTCATCTATTCGTTTTGGTCAGTCACCCCATTGGCTGCCCAGATGGTTTCACACGTACGGCAATGCCGTACTGGATCGTCCTTTCCATCATCGTGGAATTTTGGCAACTTTTCCTTATGTGTCGCCATGGTTGGTCGGGCTGATTTTGGTTGTTGCGTGCGCAGTGGATTTTGTGCTCCTGCACCGCTTGTGCTAGAACTGGCGCCCACGTTCCCTTGGCTGATTACTAATGGTACTTGTATTTGTGTAGCAGGTGGAACCGTATTGTGTGGAGTCGTTGGCTCCAATGGCGGGTTTGCCTGCGCGTCTCGTGTGTCTTTGGTCGTACCTTCCCGTGTGCCTTCGGTTGTGCTTCCCCGTGTGCCTTCCGCAATGCACTCACCTTCGTAGTTCCCTTCCTCCGCACGCCACGTGCGGTTCAAGTCTTCAAACTGGTCTCGCTCTTCCTAAAGCAAGACTTGTCTAAGTCGTGTTTCTTCGAGTAGTTCTTCTCTACTCCGCACTCTCCAATATTCCGACGAGATGAACGATTCCCAGTCGGCCCCTGCACCTTCCGTACCACTTCCGGGGTTCCCTTGGGGCAACCCTCCGGCAAGCTGGTCTTTGGCAAGTTGCCTCAGCCTACACCGACGTTCACGCTATTGCACGGAGATCAAAGTCTTCTGTGCAGCTTCCATTTCGTCATCTCATGCCTTTTTATTTCTATCTTTATTTAAGACATTGGGCATAAATCCTTCCCTCAACTCTCTTCCCGAGTACGTCTAGGCAACGACGCCAAATGTTTACCTGCTGGGGTAAACTTAGTATTGCACAGACATAGTACAGGAAATATAATAAACCCAGAATGTATCATAGAATAATAAATACTTTCATTAATCATTCCATACTGGCAAGTACATTTACATCATAATGATCATACAATCATATCTCCCATGTCCAACCTCCGAGAGTATATAAAGTACCCGAAGGGTCACGACCGAAACGTCGTGACGTAACTGTCTAACCTCTCGGTCGCTAATGACCGAGAGTAACATAATACTTTACTAACATAATAACCCGTACATACAATTATCCCGACAACAAGCTAGAGAATCTTTTGGGTCTTTTGCTTTCTCTAAAGGTTCCTTCTGGTGCAGAAAAGTCTTGTGCTTCTTCTATAGTCTTAGAGGCCCAAAATGGTCTTTTCTTAGGATTTTGAGTTTCCTCAAGATTAAGATTTTGAATTTCGCCTTCAATTTCTTCAATGTTCTCCCTCTGAAACTCAGGTTCATGATTTTCTTCAGAACTAGGTATATGTGAAGGATCTTCATAACTTAGGGCTCTTTTGAATGCTAAATCTTCTTCAAATATTACATCCCTACTAAGTTCAATGTTTTTCTGACCAGGTATGTAAACTCTATATGCTTTGGATGTTTCACTGTATCCAACAAAAATATCTCTTCTGCCTGAAGGTTCAAGTTTAGTTCTTTTCTCTTTAGGAATATGAATGTAAACAGGACACCCAAATATTCTAAGATGACTGATATTTGGTTTAGAATTAGAGAAGACTTCCTTAGGAGTTTTATCTCTGAGGTGGGAGTGAGGGCATCTGTTTTGAATATAGACAGCAGTACATGTGGCTTCTGCCCAAAGATAAAATCCTAAATTTTGGTCAAGTAGCATAGCTCTTGCAGCTTCCACAATTGTCCTATTCTTTCTTTCTGCTATCCCATTTTGTTGAGGATTGTTGTTAAGTTATAGCTTCATTCGTATTATTTTATATATATATATTATTTATATACAATGATTATAAAGAAGAGTTGTGATTATATTATTATCTTATTATCATTATTATATTGATGAAATATAATAATGATAATAACATAATAATATATATATATTAATATCACATTGGAATAAATCGAACTATGTTCGATGTTTATATTAATATGTAAAGTATCGACTAATGAGTCGATGTCATTAATAAACTTAATGATTCGGTTGACTGCGATCATTACTAGTCGCTTATGCATTAACATAAGCGACTGTTGTCAACAGTCGCTTATGCTAATGCATCAACGACTTAAGAGTCGTGTTCATTCAAATACGGAAGGGCACGTCTGTTACTGTGACTGTTGCAAAGCATACTTATATGCTATGATCGCAGATTGAAAGAATAATCAATAACCACGGCATAGCTTCTTCAATCTGCAATCACAACATTATCAGTATCACAGTATAATATATATATATATATATATATATATATATACAGTCATTATATATACATAATCAGACATTATATATTACAGCAGAAAATATATTCCCAGATCTTATTTTCCTTAACATGGTATTAGAGCCAAGTTAAAGAGTATAATTCTGAACTATTATTTGATTGGAGAAGAAAGATATTATTTAAAAGAAAAGATTCATTCACAAATCATTTAAAATGACCACCGGAATTAGGATGGAAGACAGATTGGAAGGAGCATCCAATTTTCTATCATGGAAAATTAGAATTACCACACTATTGCAAGAATTGGAATTAGAATCTTTCATAGAAGAGGAAAAAGAAATACCTACAGACGAAGCAGAGAAAACAACTTGGAAAAGGAGGAACAATAAAGCCAAGAAGTTAATTGTTGATGCAGTCAAAGACTCTATTCTTCCAAGCATAGCAAGATTAACAACAGCATATGAGGTTTTCAAGAAAACTCAAGAAACATATGAGATAAACAATACAAGTCGAATATTAACCTTGAAGGAACAATTGTTATCAATTAAGATGAATAAAGGGGAAACAGTTCCATCTTATTTCCTTAGAAGTGCTGAAATTCGAGATCAACTATTCTCTATTGGCAACAATGTAGAAGACATGGAATTATCTCTAATAGCACTAAGGGGATTACCAACATCCTGGGAGAATTTTATTCAATGCATAAGCACACGTCCACCTCTACCAAAATTTGATCAACTTAAGAACGACTGTACTCAAGAAGAATCAAGACTTATTACTAGAGGAATAGGTCTAAAGAAAGAGGGAGAAACACAAACACTCAACACAAAGTCCCACAACAAAAAGAGAAAATCCTTCAAAAGAAAGAGGGGATTCAAAAGAGATTTTTCTAAAATCCAATGTTACAAATGTGATAAATATGGGCACACTCATCGACATTGTCCTGAAAGGCAAAAGACTCAAGCCACCGTAGCTGAAGCAAAAGAAATTCCACTCTTCTTTACAGCTCTCTCAAGTGAACTAAATTCCAATAATAGAACTTGGATAATTGATAGTGGTGCATCAAGACATATAACCGGATTCAAAAATTAGTTTGAAGCACTTGAAAATTATTCAGCCGAAGAAGTAACTATTGGGGATAACTCCACCTATCCAGTAAAAGGAATAGGGACCTGTACTATCAAGATAAAGAATGGAGTATCCTTACAACTTAAAGATGTTCTATTTGTAACTGGAATCAAAAGAAACTTAGTTTCTATATCAGGACTAGCAGATCAAGGGTTTTGTGTCACCTTTAATGAAGACAAAGTTCTACTATGGCCTAAAAATTCAAATATAAAAAATGCCACAGTTATAGGGACAAGAGATGGTAGTCTATACAAACTATGTAATGACCAGAAAATTGCACTAACTCATGAAATTACAAACCACAGTGAATTATGGCATAAGAGGTTGGGACATCTAAGATATAATGCCCTACCTATGATAAACAAAATTACTACAGGTCTTCCACACTTAAAAGCTGATCATTTTGGTATTTGTAAAGGTTGTGCACTAGGGAAGAATATAAAAGGATCTTTCTCTACAAGTGAGCACAAATCTAAAGTAATCTTAGAATTGATCCATACTGACTTGTGTGGACCCATGTCAACACCTTCCTTAACAGGATCACTATACCATATTATTTTTGTTGATGACTATTCTCGGAAAACCTGGATATACTTTCTTAAGGTTAAAGAATCAAGTGAGGCACTATCTAAATTCAGAGAATTCAAAGCACTAGTAGAAAATCAAACAGACAAGAGAATAAAAGTATTAAGATCAGATAATGGAGGTGAATACAAATCTGACATATTTAAAGAGTTCTGTAATTTTGTTGGGATTAAGAGGGAGTATACTGTGCCGTATAATCCTCAACAAAACGGAGTAGAAGAAAGGAAGAATAGATCCATAATTGAAGCAGCAAAAGCCATGATGCTCGATCAAAACCTTCATACTTCTTTTTGGGCAGAAGCTTCAAATACAGCGGTATATATTCAAAATCGGTGTCCACACTCCATACTAGAAAATATAACACCAGAAGAGGCATTCACAGGGATCAAGCCAGATCTAAGTCATCTCAGGATATTTGGATGTCCTGTATATATTCATGTACCTAAAGAAAAGAGGACTAAACTAGAACCATCAGGTAAGAGAGGTATACTTGTTGGTTATAATAAAAACACAAAAGGGTATCGAATCTATATTTCAGGACAAAAGTCTGTTGAGATAAGTAGAGATGTAAAATTTGATGAAAATAGCACATTTAAAAACTTTGAAGAAGATAACATCCCGGAGATAGAAGAAGACATCACTGCTGAAATTGAGAGGGAGGATATAGAAGAACCTGAACTTCCTGTCATTGAAAATGAGAATACTAATATAATCAATGGTAAGAAAAGGCCATTATGGGCAAGGCAAATAATTAAAGAAAATAATGTAGAACCAAATGAAATATCTCATGAGAGTAAAAGGACAAGAACTCAAAAATGTTATGCAGCTCTTATAACTGAAATCAATAACTTAGAACCATCAAATCCTAAGGATGCATTATCTAATCAAGCATGGAGAGAGGCAATGATTGAAGAATATCAATCTATAATAAAGAATGATGTTTGGGACATAGTACCTAGACCTAAAAACAAAACCGTTGTCTCTTCTAGATGGCTATTCAAAACTAAATATGCTCCTGATGGAAGTGTTGAGAAGCATAAAGCTCGGTTTGTTGCTAGAGGGTTCTCACAGAAAGTAGGTATTGACTATGAAGAAACATTTGCTCCTGTAGCTCGGTATACATCAGTCAGAACCATTATTGCTATAGCAGCCTCTAAGGGGTGGAAGATACACCAGATGGATGTGAAAACAACATTTCTAAATGACACTATTGAAGAAGAAGTATACTTAGAGCAGCTAGAAGGGTTCATGATACGTGATGCATCAAAATATGTTTGCAAACTCAAGAAAGCACTATATGGGTTGAAACAAGCTCCTAGAGCTTGGTATGAAAGGATAAACAGCTATCTTTCAAAACTAGGATATTCTAAAAATGATGCAGATCCTAACATTTACTTTAAGATAACAGATGGCAACATGGTTATTTTAGTTCTTTATGTAGATGATCTTTTAATAATAGGAGAGGATCATCTTATTGCAAAATGTAAGCAAGAACTCACTGCTGAATTTGACATGAAAGACTTAGGACTCTTACATTATTTCCTAGGGTTAGAAGTGTTTCAAAAGGAAAGCTATATTTTGCTAAATCAACAAAAATACACTATTGATATTCTAACCAGGTTTGGAATGATGGAATATAAGCCTTTATCCACACCTATGGAAACAAATTTGCACAAACTCAAGGTTGAAGCAAAAGAGTCTGAACCCACTGATCCTACATTGTACAGAGAGATTGTTGGTTCTCTTATGCATTTGGTGAATACTAGACCTGACATATGTTATGCAACCAATGTTGTGAGTCACTTTATGTGTGAGCCCAAGAAAATACACTTAATGGCAGCTAAGCATATCTTGAGATATCTACGAGGCTCTATTGGATTTGGGCTAAAATATGAAAAGGTAGAAATCAATCTTCAAGGGTATTCGGATTCTGATTGGGCTGGAAGTACTATTGATCGAAAAAGCACTATAGGGTGTTGTTTCAGTCTTGGTTCGGCTATGATCTCTTGGTTTAGTCGAAAGCAATCAGCAGTAGCATTAAGCTCCACTGAAGCTGAATATATGGCAGCATCCATGGGAGCACGTGAAGCTGTATGGTTAAGAAAGCTATTATTTGGATTGTTTGGAAAACCTTTAGATCCAACTGTGATTCACTGTGACAATCAAAGTTGTATCAAGTTATCTGTTAATCCAGTTTTCCATAACAGGTCCAAACATATTGAGATTCCATATCATTACATGAGAGATATGGTAGATAGAAATATCATAAAGCTATAGTACATTAGTACTGAAGAACAGAGTGCTGATATTTTCACTAAGCCACTTGCAAAGCTGAAAATAGAATACTTCAGAAACAAACTTGGTATGATCAAGTTGTGATGTATGATCTAAATTCCTCTTATTTATAAGTTTTTTATTCATGAATAAATGTAAAAATATGTATATTGCAATATTGTGTAAAATGATCATTTGTGTGTGGGTTAACATTTCAAGGTGACGATCTTGTAAATGGTTAACCAAAGTGTCAAGATAGACTACTTAATTGTGTGTCCCGACTGTGCGGAGATCTTGACTCTTGTTATTACTGGATGTGTAATAACGAAACCATATCATGATAGACTACTTAATTGTGTGTCCCGACTGTGCGGAGATCATGATATTCAAGTCTATTTTTATGACGAGACTACATTAATTTGTGTGTCCCGAAGTGTGGATGTCATGATAGACTTTTGATGTTTAATACTCACTCGCTAAGAGGGAGTGTTAAGTTATAGCTTCATTCGTATTATTTTATATATATATATATATATTATTTATACAATGATTATAAAGAAGAGTTGTGATTATATTATTAACTTATTATCATTATTATATTGATGAAATATAATAATGATAATAACATAATAATATATATATATTAATATCACATTGGAATAAATCGAACTATGTTCGATGTTTATATTAATATGTAAAGTATCGACTAATGAGTCGATGTCATTAATAAACTTAATGATTCGGTTGACTGCGATCATTACTAGTCGCTTATGCATTAACATAAGCGACTGTTGTCAACAGTCGCTTATGCTAATGCATCAGCGACTTAAGAGTCGTGTTCATTCAAATATGGAAGGGCACGTCTGTTACCGTGACTGTTGCAAAGCATACTTATATGCTATGATCGCAGATTGAAAGAATAATCAATAACCACGGCATAGCTTCTTCAATCTGCAATCACAACATTATCAGTATCACAGTATAATATATATATATATATATACAGTCATTATATATACATAATCATACATTATATATTACAGCAGAAAATATATTCCTAGATCTTATTTTCCTTAACAATTGTAAGGAACAGTACACTCCCTCTTAATCCCTGCTTCTTTACAAAAATCCTTAAACAAATCTGAAGTATATTCCCCTCTATTATCAGTCCTAAGAGTTTTAATTTTGTGTCCTGATAGATTTTTAGTTAAGGATTTGAATTCTTTAAATTTTTTTAAGGATTTCTTCTGATTCTTTACATTTCAAGAAGTAAATCCATGTCTTCCTAGAGAAGTCATCCATAAAGAGTACATAGTACAAAAGTCCTTCGAGAGAAGGAACAAACATAGGTCCACATAAATCTAAGTGGACTAATTCTAGAACATTGATAGTTTTTCTAGTGCTATTTTGAAATGGACTTTTGGTGTTCTTACCTAGTGCACTTCCTTTGCATATGCTTGAATGATCTTTGTTCAACTTAGGTAAACCAGTAACCATCTTCTCCATAGTTGATAAGGCTTTGAAGTTTAGGTGCCCTAACCTTCTATGCCATACTTCGTTTTTATCTGCAACTTCATGAACTAAGGCTTGAATAGGTTTCGAAAATAGTTCATACAGGTATCCTTTCCTTTGACCAATCAATTTTGATTTCCTAATAGAAGAGTTTTTAGGCCAGGTCATTACCTTTCCATCCATAAATGCTACCTTATATCCATCATCCTCAAGTGCTGTGATAGAAATTAGGTTCCTCTTGATTCCGGGTACATATAGTACTCTTTTGAGGTGTAAGGAGATGCCTGATTTTAGTTTTAAGGTGCAGCTTCCAACTCCTTTGACTGGATGTGCAGAACCGTCACCTATGTTAACTTCTTCATCGGTTTCCTCCGTCATTGAATCCAATACTTCTTTATACCTTGTAATGTGTCTGGATGATCCACTATCAATTACCCAAGAGTTGAGTTTGCTAGATACATCATTTGATAGTGCTGAATATAGTACATAATTTTCAGGATCATAGTCTTCTTTTGTCTTAGTTACCTCTGTGAAATTTACTTGCTGTTTTGTATTCTCAGGGCAGTCTGACTTATAATGTCCAAGTTTCTCACATTTGAAGCATTTGACTTTAGATATGTCCCTCTTGAATTTGTTATTGCCTTGAGGGGCCTTCTTCTTCTTCTTCTTCTTAAAGTGTTTCTTCTTTCCTTTGTAGGAATTTGTGTTGAGAACATGAAGTTCTTCATCTCCAATTTTTGATTTCAGTCCTTTCTTAAGTTGCCTAGATTCTTCTTGAAGGCAGTCTTCTTTAAGTCTGTTGAAGTCTGGGAGTTTGTCTCTAGCACTTATTCCTTGTGAGAATGTTTCCCATGAATCCGGTAACCCATCTATAGCCATAAGTGACAGCTCTTTGTCTTCAATTATGGTCCCTATACTTGCAAGTTCATCTCTTAGACTAGCCACCCTTAGGAAGTATGAATTCATAGATTCTCCCTTCCTTATTTTTATATGATTTAGTTGCCTTTTTAGTGCAAGGGTTCTAGTTGCATTGTTAACCTCATATGTATTTATTAATGCACTTATCATATTAAATGCTGTCTGATGTTTCATTAGCATAGGTACTATTTCATTTTTAACTCCATCTAATATGATTTTCATGGCTTTCCTGTTTCCTTTAATCCAGTTAGTTTTATGAGGATCAGCATCAGGTTGCTTGGATTCCTTATCAACAAACTGTATTACATCATTGTCTTCAAGAGCCATCATAATTCTGAATTTCCATGCAACAAAGTGTTCTTTTCCATCAAACTTGTCTTCGGGTCTGATTGCGTTGGCCATTGAAGGTAGAAGGATGTTGCTTAGATATTTTCAAATCTGATTGTCAATTTGCAGAGCCTAGGTTTGACAACTTGGCTCTGATACCATGAAAGTTTTCTGCAAATTCTAAAGATATAATACTGATGGAGTATTAATACCTTGCTGCAAATCGATCTACTACAATTCTGGGCTGAATGTTATTGTTCTGGAAGTTTGCAATAAATTCTGGAAATTATATTTTATTTCTGCACTAAATCGCCAAGGAGCAGATTGCTAGAAGAGCAGACTTAAGATTGTATTGTGTGTCCTCTATCCACAATCTTGCTCCTACTTATATATTAACCAAGGGTCTTGTCTTTTCATAAGACACACCCCTTCTAGGTCGGCCCTCCATGAAACAACCTATTCCTCTACAAATCAGTGCCCTTGTCCATTAACTAATAGTTAATTATTAATTAACTACAATAGTCAAATACAAGGTGTATAAATATGCCTAGCAAATCGCCGATCTGTTCTAGGGAGATGTATTTATTATGAGGCCATATATAAAGGAAATTACATGCATTTTAGATCTGTCTAATCTGAAGAATCAGAACATTAATATGATCAAGTTATCAGGATTTAACAAATTCAACCCAATTGGGAGTGCTCAATCTCTTCTAGAGGCACATCTTTATCCAAAGAAAGAATGGGATGGTCTTCGAACATTGACAAAGGGGCAGCTTGAGCCTTTGCATTTGAAGCTCAATTTCTATTGAATGCTTCCTAGTGGTAAACTTTGGGATTTTAAGGTTATCAGTAAACCCTTAGAGCTTGAGTGGCGAGCCTATGTTGACTAAAACGTTGCTTGCAATACATCACATGCACCCACATCAAACATTGAGCTTGGTTTACAAGGAGATGATATCTCTTTACATTGTGTGTGATCTAGGTGGCCATCATCAACCTTGTCTAGTGTCAGGATTAGGAGATGATAAAAAACATGTTGAAGTGAGCCCATAGTTGACTTGTTCGACTTCTTCTGTCAAACTTGTACTCCTACTTTGTTTAGAATTTTTCATTATTATTTTATATTAATTATTTGGGGTCTATAGGGGTTTCACCCAAGAATTGTAAGAGCACATATAAGCATGTCATGGAAGCCAAAGTAGCTAGATTGGAAGTACAAAGAAAGATAGAAACTACTTACATCCAACAAAAAGCCTTGCCATCTTGAGGGTAGAAGCCAAAAAGCCAGCCTTGTTTACATTCATAATCTAGATGACACCTACAAACTAAATAACAACCATTAACAATAAAGGACTAGTGAGACAAAAGACTTGGTGAAAAAAGCCATATGGAAAATAGGTTATTGGCACCATTGGTAAGCTAGCAAAAAAATTGCAATCAGTCAATTCCTCAAGACACACCCTAATAGCCAAGCCTAGAGGCATCGGTTTTGATTCAGTTTGATGTTTCCTCCACTGCATTGCCACTAGTCCTAGCCATAAGGTTCAATGCATTAAGGGGGACACCATAAAGTACCTTGGCTCTTCTCTTTATCCTATGCACCAATTTATCATAAAACACCCAAATGGTATGGTCATTGGTAACTTTAGTCAACCATTCTTGTGCATCACCACTATACCAAACATTACTTTCCTCATATCAAAGTAGAAAACCTAAAGCAGTTGAACAACCTATTGCAGAAATTGGTAGAAAGAAGGAATTGAGCAATTGGTGTGATTTCATTTCAGAGATCACAATTGTTGCAAATCGAAGTTTCAGTTCGTGGAAGATTTTGATGTGTTTGGGTTGCAGAGTTTTGTTGTGTTTGCAGTTGCATTAAGATTTCTAAGTTTTGATGAAGTGTGGTTTGAGGCGATTTGGAGACTTCTATGTGCTGGCTGTACCATCTACTTGTTGCCCATACCACTCAAGGCACACTGTACCAGTCATGTGTACATGTATATGGAGGTTTGAAATATAAATTGTTTGCTGTTTTGTTGCTCTTAACTCATCCTTGTAGGTTGTACTGTGTAAAGAGGACATATTTAATTATGTGTGAGCTGTGCTCCATGGGGACGCGTCCCCTGCCTTGGTACCTCCATCCCTGTCCCTGAAATGTCTCAGGGACTCGGGGTCCCATTGCCCAAGACAGCCTTTAATACTAGCAGCAACTCAAACTCAAGCTCCGATTTTGATACGTACCTACCAATTGCATCTGCTGATCAGGGTCAGACATATTTTTCTATGTTTTTGTCATTTAATATTTGAAACTTGGAGCCTTTGGGCATTTTGTTATAATTCTTGTATATTATGTGTGCACATTGAGAATGAAAGCATTTGAATTTTGTTAAGTTGTTTGTCAATGCCCATGTAAGTCTCAATTCAAGCTTAATTTTATGTATTAAGCTTCTACAATGTCTATGATCAATGCTTTGACAATATTATGATATGCATATTTGAAATTTCTCTATATGTTTATAAAAAATTCTATTTTGCAAAATTCATCCCATACAGCCCCCTAAAAGATGGCCCAAAGGTACCCTCATATTGGAAATACGTCCCACTGTACCCTGCTGTCCCTGCCTCTGAAACTTGGTGGAGCATAGTGTGTGAGCCATACCAATTGATAGAATGACTGTATGGGGGTGTGATCCTTCCTAAGTCCAAGCACTACAGTTTTAGGGGGTTAACTTTGCTAGATGGTGGCACTTTACGTATGATTTTGGATGCACTTTTTCTGTTTGCAATTTCTAAGGGGGGCTGTACAGCCATTGCCATCTGTTGTACTTACTACTTGCTATTGCAGCGAGATAACAGATTTGCAGTATGTCTGAATACAGTTTCTCATCTGACGTATACTCCTTCCGGGGGTTTGGATGAAATTTACTTGTATTGGGAGGTGTTGATTGTGTTTTATCAATGGCAAGCTGGATATGTATTGAATGTGATTTATGAGAGTTTGTTTTACTGCCCTGACTGTAACAGCATGTTTATTGTTTATTCATATTTTTGGGGTTCCTTTGGGGGTTTTTCAGCAGTTTATTACACATATCGGCACTTGAATCAGCATTATTATCTTTATCCGTATTTTGTAACAGCAGATATATCAGTAGTTTGGCATGATTATGTTTGAGCCAACATTGTAACACTGGATGGCAGTATTGCCAATGATCTGCCTCTTGTTTGTTGTAATCACCAACCACTGGACAAGTGGAAGGAGCTTGTTTATATTTCATTATTGCTAAATTTTCCCACTAAAGGGGATGTTCACCATAAGCTTGTTGTTTTCTTTCAGTTGTATAAGCTTTCCCATTACAAAGTTGACTTGCCCCTAAGTTCTCCTACTGAATGTGGAAGAGCCATTGTAATTCCTATTGAATAAGTGTATGTTTACTTTCTTTCAGTATTGCACATGCATCCCACTGAATAAGTGGATTTGGCTGTCTTGCCACTTGATGCTTTCCCTTCAGCAGTTTGTTTTCAGTTAATTGTTATCTTAAATGTCGTATGCTTTCACTTTGCTATTTCTGGGATCTGAGTGATCAGAAAGTTGAAAGGAGGTTGTTATGCATCTCATTTACTGTTGAAGTTAACTTAATTTCAAAAAAATTGAGGGTGGTTATTACACATAAAGATAGAAAAGAAGAAAGATAATATCAAATAAGAAGGTCCAATTCCCACCTCATACATAATAGCCATTTAGAAAGACATTCACCACACTCATTTTCATTAAATGGCTATGAATATAAAAGCACATGTTTTCTTTCTAAACATACAAGGAGAGGAATAGCAATCGTGATTCATAACATTCACATCTGTTGATCTCATTGTTACATTTCTAATCATTGAGAGGACTAGAGAGAGATATAACAATACAATTTTTTATGGATTTCTAATCTACATAAATACCTATTTAATGAAGTGAGCAAGCATACATCACATCATCTCCTTCACAAAAAATGGATAAAGTAGATACCTTCCTACAAAGGGATAAAATATAAATAAGATAAAACACAGTTCCTTCCGACACAGGAATAAAATAAAAAAGAAGATAAAACATAGTTATGATACACAAGTGCATGGGTTCATTTTTATCTTCAATGAATATCATTTTCTTACTTCTAATATGCTTGTATGAATAAATAAGGATGCAAGTAACCTTATTCATGGGTTCATCTTCATATTCAATGAATATCATATTGTTTTTGATTACGGTAAAAACAGGTTTTGAAGGGGCCCCGAAACCCTTTAACAATAGAGACAAAAGATAAACATGAGATCCCAGAGAACAACTAGCTGTCCCAAAGAAAGGAACATACTACAAAGGGTCAAAACCCAAATATTCAATAAGCATGTACACAACAAAAAGCAAAAAACGCTGGAAGACAAACAAAAAAGAGAAGACCACTAGCACAAAGATCAAGACATAGTCTTCAGGAAGCCCTCGGATTCCTCCAGCAGGGCCTGCATGATCTTAACATTATCTTTTAGCCTCTGAATGTCCCGATCAGCAATCTTGAGCTTCTTTTTAGTATTAGACCTAGTTCTAGTGCCAAGTCCCATCTGCTGACTAGGTTCAGTCAGGTCAATTTTGTCACTCAGGGGGGCGTCTTTGTTTCCTTCTAGCATTTTGCTGAGCGTATTTCAAATTTTCCAGAGTCGACTTCATTCCTGTATTAGCCAGGCCAAGCAAATATTTCAGCATTTCCTCATTCCTGCTTGTCTTCTCATGGATAGGGATCATGGCAGTCTCAACTGCTTTTTTAATTCTATCATCCAAATCAGAACCGTAATCAAAAACACTGACATTAGCTTTGAGAGAAATCTCCTTCCTGATATTGTCAATCGTTTCCTCAATAATAGGATTCTTATTTTCCAGTTTGATACATCTGTTCTTCAGCTCAACCAGGTCATTCTGCACCCATTTGTCCAGATTATAACTGTAGATGGACTTGTTCTTAGCAATCTCTAGGGGGGTCATAATAATTGTTCTTTTTACTTGCAAATCCATCTTTCTGATATCGTCCTGAAGAGATTGGGGCCTATTACAATCAAGGGTTCTCTCACTGTCATCCTTCTTGTTCTCTTTCCGGGAGCTAGGGGAGTCATGGGAATCCAGATTTTCCTCTTCCATAACTCTAAAGCTATTGTTCCCCGAATCATCAGCATTGCTATCAATTGAGTTTATATCAGCCTCTTTGACTTTATTGTCGTCAGCCTCAACCTCAATCTCAAAAGTATCTTTATCATTAGTATTGTTAATCTCCAGAGCAGGGATAGGCTTGTCCCCTCTATTCTGATTATCCTGGCCATCCTTGAGGCTACCCATGGCATTAGTAATGTCGGGATCCTCCAAGTCCTTCTCCTTAGGGGTCTGGGTAGTGGGATTAGGCACGACATTTTGACCCACCTGGGTATTCTTTTCAACCTTGGTCACATTATCCTGGGGATTCGGCTGCACACCTTTAGACTCCGACCGGACAGGGCTAGTAGAGGGCTCAAAATCAATTTTGTCAGAAACAGAGGCATTGACATCACTCGGGTTCTTGACATTCTTCAGACCATCCAAAGACTTAGAGGGGGTCGGCTCAGAGAGGGAGAGAGGTTTCTTAGGTTTCTGTTTCCTGGGCGGAGAGCAGGTTTTCTTCCTTTTCTTGACCTGGGCAGGGATAGGTTCAGGAATGTGATCCCTCGCATAATCAGCAATAAGGAGGATGAGCCCAACATGGAGGATAGGGAAATTCTTCACTCTATAATCAGTTATGGTCTGATTGAGCGAACAGAGAAGAAAGTAGGGAAAAGAGATTCTTATGTCATCTCTGAAGTGATTAACTAGGGCAAAATGGTAATTATAGACCCTAGAAAATCTCCCCTCAAGTGTAAAATATTCCATGATGACCTTAATAACAGAACCCCAAATTCTATCAATATTATCCATATCAACGTAATCTTTCTTACCTTTAACCAAAAGAGCCCTCTCCTCATCAGTAACAGGAAACTTCTTGTAGGCTTTGGTTCCAACCTTGATCTCTTTCGAATACTTCAGACCATCCAAAGGGAGACCAGTTATGTCCGAGAGGAGCTCGAGGCTGAGGCTAAAAGACTTGCCAGCCAGGTTCACCGTGCCCTTATCCCAACCGTTTGCAAAGGCTTTAGTGACATCATTGTCGAAACCATGGAGTCTTTGGAGAAATCAATGGACATGGCCTTTTTTCAAAATGCTCCAGACTTCCTTATCCTGCTTCCACTTGCATTCCACCGGCTCTTCTCTCCTGAGATCACCACCCATGGCCGAACACTCTCCCTGCTCTTTTTTATATGCTTCTTATGCTTAGATGGAGGAATGCTCTCGATTTGGTAATTCTTTAGCATAATAAGTCTGTTAAACTGGTTCACTGTCCTATTCACATGCGCGAACTGGCAGCAATTACTAATAATGATGACAACACATCAAATTTTGATCTTTCATAATGGGTGGATAATTCCGCATCTTAGAGGTGTACTTAGCATTATTTCGAATGACATTCGAAATCACCCCAATCTGAAAAGAATTAAATAATATCATTAATACTCCTATTAATGACTCCTTCCTTGTGCCTAGTTTTATCATAATTAATAGATGAGGTGACAACATCATTACAAATTGTATTACCAATCCATTTTTGAATCCCCTCGCTTTTGCCTCCAATATTGGCAAGGCAATCAGCAACCTGATTGGTCTCCCGGTAATTGTGAGATATATGGAACACCTCAAAGGAATGGGCTATGGTTTTGATTTTAGTAATAATGTGATCAATAGTCCAGGAGGGGGTGATGATATCTTTAATATTATTTATAATATTTAAAGAATCACCTTCAAGCCAGACTCTTTTGAACTCTAGTTCTTCCACCAGTAGGATAGTATTAAGGGCAGCCAAGGCCTCAGCCTTATGATTAGTTTGAATTCCCAAGGGAACAGAAATGGCGTCCAAACAGTTACCATTACTATCTTTGATAATTCCACCACCCCTAGAAACACCCGGGTTGCCTTTGGAGGCCCCATCAAAATTAGCTTTAACCTAGCCGATAGGAGGAGCAATCCAAACAGAGGAATCTCTAGGAGAGCTAGAATGAGAATTGTGGTGAGGAAAATTCCAAGTAGACCAATCCACATCAAGGAGGAAGTTCCTGAGCTTGCTCTTGCTATTGATGATAGCATTGCTGAAATTTTCCTTAATAGCTCTAGAAAAGATGTTGTAAATAATTTCAGGTTTGGCATGTTTTTCTCTGAAAATTCTATTATTCCTTTCCTTCCAAATACACCAGCAGAGATGAGGCGGGATGAGATTCCAGAAACTTCTAGCAAGATCATTGTCAAAAGGGCATCTCCACTGAGTGATGAAGTCCTGCCAAGAGTTAGAAAAGAACCAACACAAATTCCAATTTTGAAAAACCAAGGACCAAACTCTCCGTGTAAAACTACAATGAAGCATAAGGTGGTCACAAGATTCAGCTTGATCCTTGCAAAGAAAGCATCTATTAACATGACAGAAACCTCTTTTAACTAGATTATCAATTGTAAGGGGCTTATTCTGGATAAGGATCCAATAGAAGAAGTTAATCTTTGGAGTAAGAAATTTATACCAGATAGCAGCACATTGAGGCTTAACTTCCTTGGAGAAGAAAAAGGAACAAGCAGAGGCCACCGAGAATTCACCATTAGAAGAAGGGTTCCACACAATTTTGTTAGGATGATTAACTTATCTGAACCAGAACTGCAGCTCAATCATAAGAGGAGACAGACTTCTGTCAAGGCTAGAAAGATCCTTCCAAGAGTTATTAATCCAATAATCAGAGACTTTGCTTCCAATAGTATTTTTAGCTTGCATTATAATATCCTTCCACTCTTGTCTTTCAGATAGGGGCCGATCATGGATCCAAGGATCATCCCAAAAGTCAATGTTGGTCCCTTCACCCAGTTTCTTGCATTATAATATCCTTCCACTCTTGTCTTTCAGATAGGGGCCGATCATGGATCCAAGGATCATCCGAAAAGTCACTGTTGGTCATATTGTTACTTCTAATATGCTTGTATGAATAAATAAGGATGCAAGTAACCTTATTCATAAAAGGTTCATAAAGGAATATACATTACTATGTGCCAGCATTGCAAAGAAATGGAAAAGCAGTAAACAATTCTTAGGAATAAATTTTACATTCTAAACATTTAATGTGAACATTGTTTTCCAACTTTTTGGGTGCACCCTCTTTGGCAAAGGATATTTGCCTCGATGAATTTTGAGTTCACTTTGGCAAAAGTTTGATTGTCCCAATAGATGAATTACTGTCTAAACTAGTGAATGGGCTCTAAAATAGACATTAAGCAAATAAATTTGACAATTTTAGCATTTAATATCACACAAGAAGATAGAATGTGATGTTTCTTGCTAAATCAAAATATCATGTAATTCACTCCACATGTATGGCATGATGAAATAGGAGACCCTAATAATAATCTTTAACAAATATATTATATTTTTCAATGAAACATAGGGAAAAAAATCCCGTTTCCTTAATATCTTTTAATCTAAAAACATCTAAAAACTTACTAACAAGTTCAAACAATTAAGAACTTTCCTACCTACTTAATCATGAACTAGAACTTAAGATACTAGAGTTTAAAAAAATTACATTAAAAATGCAGTTTAAGCTCATCTATTATGCGTTTCCACCAAATATGGTAATCTTTAATTAGTTTATGAATTCCCACATCATTCCATAGAGCACAAACATTGATAATTTTGACATTATCTAAATGAAGATAAAGAAGAATTTCCATCTAAACCATTACCAATCAACAAGTGCAATTCCACAAAAATGGGGCAATGAAAGGTTCTCACCTCCCTACCATATTACCATCATCAAATGCTTATGAATGTACATGTCACTCTAGGCAATCCCCAAGTTATGGACAACAAAGTCATGGACCTACAAGCACGCTTGATTTATCTCAAGCATCTCACAAAGCCCATAAGGCACAATTGCTTACACAAGGTTAAAGCATAACCAATACGTTTTAACTCAAAAAGGAAATGAAGAAGGTATTTATGAACCTTGGAGGCACAAGAAGCTCCATTAATGGAGTCCTCTTACTCTAACCAAGAACAATCATTTTCACACAAAGCCACAAACGACTTCACATGATTCTAAACTAGTGTTACCTGGAAACATGTTTCCACCCTAAATGCACAAGTATTAGAAATGGAAATGATTTCGGGGATGGGGGACGGTCTAGAACATTTCCAAGCTGTCCCCAGTCATGAAAATAAATCGGAAATCACCTCGAAAACTTGGAAATGGTCAATGTTAGTCTTGAAATCCGTAGACTGTCCCCTAGACCAAGCCTTCCTTTGATCGTCCCGAGGACAGACGACAGGGGGAGGCATAAAGTAAGTCATTTTTATATTTTATTTGTAATTTTTTTATTCTAATGTGGGCCCGACACTTCAATGCAACCCTAAACATGACTAAATATGTTTCTACTATGCTCATTCTCATTCATTTCATATTCATTTTGACTTTGAGACTTTGGGTCTTTTGACATTATATGATACATTGATGTATGATATGATACTTTTCATTTTGTTGAAACTTGCAGCCTTTGCGTATTTTGATATATGATATGCTTCTTTTCTTTGTTTCAACGAATTATATCTATGAATGTATGAAATTGAAATTTGAACTCTCATTTGATTCATTTGATGCTATGCTCAATGATGATTTAGTGAATGATCATTGATTTTAGATATATCAATGTTATTATGTTGCTATGATGATTGTTACAATGTTAAATTATTCATGAATATATTTGAAATTTCACATTTCCCTATATATATATATATATATATATAACTGTCCCCTATTCCAGGAAAAAAAAATTGTCCCAAAAACTTGGGGTAACATAGTTTTATACAAAACCCATATATATATAGTCGTCCCTTGTTCCATGAATTTTTTTTGGTCCCAAAAACCCATTTCTCTGTCCCTCTATCTTGGAAACTTGGGGTAACATAGTTTTATACAAAACCCACTAGCTAAATTCATGAGGTCATTACATGGCAATATTGTTTTAAACTCGATTTAATCAAAATGAAGCCATTTTAGGCATCAAGTGTTTGAAACCAAACAAAAAGTTTGAAAAATTCAAGAAACTTTACTTTGAACAAAAGGATGCAAAGAATCTCTACATGATTTTAGTGCCTAAAATTATACAAGGTACATAAGCTAAATTCAAGGCATCATGAAAGCCTTGATTTTCTCATCGCATATGAAAAAGAAAGCAGAAAATCCTTTTTTTGTGCATATTCTCTAAGTGTGGCATTCCTAGAGACCACATGTAATTAAGGCATGTTGTCTAACAACGCATGTGCCTTGTATGTGATTCCACACTTGGCATACATATCTATTAGGACATTGGCAAGTTGTAATACTTGAGAAAAATCCACTCAACTTTTCTTTGATGGATGTTCCTACCATAGTTTGCATACTTGGGCTTGACTAGGGTCAACAAATAATTTTTTTTTTCATACTGGAAACTTAAAACTTTAAAAAGAAATATAAATTGTATTCAAAATACAATTGCAAAATGTATCAAATGAGTGTGGTGGGGGCTTGGGTGGCTTCCCCTAGTGTGTTCCTACAATGAAGCCCAAATGAAGGCTTTCAAAATGTAATGCTCCCTTTTGGGACTTCTCTTGATTTACCCTAAAATTTCCAGCTAGGGTTTGAATTGCACTTGGGAATGACAACTTGTAGCGTTCCCTACGAGGAGAATGCCAATTCCCAATGAGTAACATTCATCTCTATGCTTTACATTGAGGAACAATCACTGATCCATAATACATACTTAAGCCCTTATTCCTTACTTCCTTCCTAATCAATAACCCTAAGGAAGATGATGAAATTACTGTGCTAGGGCACAAAAATAGTCTACAAGCGGGGCTCCCTCAAGGTTCTTACCCATCTTGGGACCCTCCCATCATGTGACCGAATTACTTTGCCTCTCCTGAAATGACCCTAATCGGCCATTCTCTCAAAAACTTCTCAAATAAAACTCAGAAATGTAAACGAACACATGCATGCAATATTTTATTGATTTCACTTAAATAATCCAGCAATACACTCCATTAAAATAACTCAGAAATTGTCTTCGTATTATACAACAGCAATACAAAACAATGAAATTACAGTAATCCAATCTGAAATACAGTAAATAACAGTAAGATCAGATGACCAAGAACTTGTAAAACAATGGCAAACTCTTATGTGAATCCGCATCGGAGATGAACTGGGTTTCCGTCCAATCCACCGAGAAAGCCTGAAGGTTTCTGTCCTCAGGTTTCAGATTCGAAAGCTGAAGCTTCCCGAATTCTCAATGAGAAATAAAATCCATAAACTGAAGCATACACAATGAGACTCCAAACCTCCTCTTATGGCTGTAGCTGTGACTCTTCAGTTTCCCCACTTTGTCTCTTCATATTCCTACTCTGTCTCTTTATATTTCCACTTTAAGTCACTTTTAAATAAACGTGACCGTTGAGTTATAAAGTGATATAATAAATAAAGTGAGGAATTTTCCTGCATTAAAACGGAGGACCAAACGAGCTTGGATGACGACATGTGATAGCTTGCCGGAAAGCTCTCGGTGAGACGCTCCAAGTCCACTACTGAAAAGCCAAGAATTCTGAACCTTGCCGACTTACTATAAATAGTAAGTACCTTGGAAACTTGTGGAAACTGCTTCGATTGGCCTGAAACTGAAATCACCTAGGCCAATTATCTTCCTAAACACTGCCAAGCCTCGGTTAGCCCTCCGGACCATGATAAAAAGGCTAACGACACGGCACGAAATAATGTGCCCCAAAAAGGGGACATTACATCTCCCTACATAAACCAACCTATCCTCTCAATGGTAATTAGTGAGTGAACAAGGAATAAACTAATTATATATTACTATCTTAATGATTTTATTTATTAATAATAGTAAAGAATCAAGATTTACAAACATGAACTATATCATAAGCTTTGACTATGTCCATCAAACCCTACATACATCATCTTTCCTTATATTGAAAAAACACCCTAAAACATTCCACCAGAAACATCATGACCATACCCCTAACCCTTACAAAAACAACTCTTTACAGCCTCATAGAGCAGAGAAAACACAACAATTACAAAGCATCTTTGGACATTTTCGATTTCAAAAGACACGACATACCAGACCCGACTCATTTATCATATTATCTATTATACTTCAAAAGTCTTTCAAAATTCTGTTAAGCATGATGCCGAAATATAATTAAAAGTAGACATATAGCTATCACCCAAAAGAGATGTTCACTATCTCAAAAACTGTCCTTATTGCTCAACATTTTGACTTCAGCCATGTTGTAACCTTCCAGCACTCCTTGCTCTCATCTTTCTGGGCACCTCCTATGGAAAAGCAAGTGTAAGATCGTTGTCTGCACTTTGATGCCTTTGAATAGCTGCTTTCAATTTCTCCCAAGCAGCTGAAATCTTCGATTTATACGCCTCTTTGTCGACTTTACCCATCCAACGAACAAATGGGATAACACCAAATTCTCTAGCCTCTTCCTCATCCGCAATGCCTTCTGAGATATCTGTCCCCACACCAGGCATGACCCCAGGCACAACCCATTCCAAAATAGAGTCCGGCCCTAAAAGCAATTCCTCCTCTAACAGCGAGGCAGCTATCCATTTAACCGATTCAATATCATCTGCAACTTTCAGTCCCCAAGCAATTACCATTAAGATAAAATCCAAATTTACCTGCTAGCTGAGTTTATTCTCCATGAACATCGGACCTAATACCCCAAACACAACATTAAGCACATCATCCTCTTTAAACTTCAATAAGCCCTGCAACCTCTCCTTGCTAATTGGCCCAAAAAACCTTTTTTGCTGCTTTTTTGTATTCACAGTGAAATTGGCCTCCATGTTGAAGCTATTTGTGTTCTTGCACCTGTTTTGCAACCTGCAACAAACTTTACAATACCAAAAAACCCACCTTTACCTTTGTTTTTATGGCATTACATTTAATGGCGTTCCTTCACACAAATTGACATAGTTTTATAATTCCTTTGTCATCTGTCCCCTGCAATCAAATAGCCACTTTGCACAGTGTCATAGATCATTTCACATCAAGATCCTAACTTGCCTGAACTCACACGCCGGAAATCGTACTTTGATTTTCATTTAAAAAAATTGGACATCTGCTCGAGAACTGTGCCATCACTCCTTATAATATCATCATGTCATCTACCAAACTTGTTAGGGTGACATCATCAAATAATTTTGATCGCACACCATATAAGCACTCTCTATGAGTTGGGTTTATTTTAATTCCCCCTTATTCACATAATTCATTAAATAAAGCAGAATGTCCTCTGAAGCTTATGCATTAAAACTTCTTGAAATCTTCAATCGTTAATTCATCCTCTGCATCAAAGGTTAGTGCCCATTTTCATAATGCATCAACCTCCTTATTACCATCCCTGCGAACATGACTAATTTTAAAATCCTCTAATTGTGCTAACTGTTTATTGATTGCAAACACATAATTTTGAAGATGCTAAGCCTCAGTTTTGCCTTTTCCAATGGCCTGCACAATAATAAGTGAGTTGCCTTCTTGATGAATTCTTTTATACCCCAGTGATCTACCCAATCTCATTGTAAGCAAAGCTGCTTTAGCTTCTGTAATATTGTTCGTTCTAACTGCTAATTTTTGTGCACTTATTGTTAATATTTCAGATTTTGAAAGGAAATAACAATCTATAGATGATCTTTTAGAACTAAGATTTAGGCCCTTTCGAAAATACAGATGGAAAGAAGATAGATAATACCCGGTTTAGATACTTGAAATCTGCTTGAAAAATTGTAAGAAGAAGCCTTCAATCCAATGCTATTATTCTGCTCCAATTGCCTCTTTAAGTCTGCCACAATTTGCTTTTTAAGGTCTGCTACAATATCTGAACTTAGGTCTGCTCCAAGTATGTATTTAGGTCTGCTACAGGTGTGAACTTAGGTCTGCTCCAAGGTCTGCTACAGAATTTAGGTCTGCTATCCTTCTTCCTAAATTGCCAAGAAGCTGCTATGATAATTATGTAATAATGATCTAAATTATATATCTGCTGAAGGTGCAAATTTAGGCAGTCATGTTATGTTTTCTATGATGCCTAATTCGCACACTCCATTCCCTTATAAGTATGCTTCAAGGTGGTGTAATTGCAATGCCATAAGGCAGACGACTTGCATATGCAAGTCGGCATTTAATGATTATTTCATTCAGCCGCCTCAATTAATGCAGGTCGGCCCTCATAGCATATTCTATAATCCAATATGCAAGTTGTTCCTCTAAGCATACTTATAACATTTATTTAATCTTTGCCAATAAAATATTATTAATTACTTGTAATGTTAATATCTTTGTCTCAAGGCCACAATATATTAACACCAAAGTTTCTCCACCCCAATCTCGAATGATGACCCCTGCTCCTGAAGGGACAGGGTTGCCTTTGGCAGCCCTGTCAAAATTTATCTTAACCCCTCCTACATCTGGCTTTTCCCAACTAATCACCTTCAAATTTTTCTCTGCAGCTCTATCCCCATCAGTTCTATCAGTTAATCTGACTTTTATTCCTGACCATTTTGCTTGTATTTTCCTATTTGTCAAGGTGTAAGGAACTTGAGAGTTCAGATGGGAAGTTGCAGCCCCAACGACTTCTTCAATCATGTGGTTGATTCTATATTTTAATCTCTCCACTGATTCTTTTTTATCTAAGAAAATCTTTCTGTTCCTCTCTTTCCACAATTCCCAAATCATTATAGAAGGGCTTACTTACTGTCTTGAGAGCATTGATTTCTTCTGTCTTATAGGCGAACTAACAAAAACTTGTTTAATGAGTTTTGTAAAGGTCCTTGCCAATCTAAATTAGACTTTAGCATATCCCAACATTCAGAAGCAACCCTGCATTGTAAAAGAAAATGATCAGCATTTTCCTCATCCTCCTCACACATAACACATTTGGTTGGGCCTATAAAACCATATCTCTTTCTTCTTTCACCAGTTAGTATCCTTCCCTTGATAGCTAGTCACGCAAAAAAACCTGCTTTTGGAAGGCAATCCCTCCCCCAACACAATTTAGCTGGCCAATTCTCATCACCCTCAACTCTATCTAAGATCTGGTAACCTATCTGCACTGAGTAATTCCCACTTTTTGCTCCACACCAAATGATTTTATCTTCCTTCTGAGTGAAAATAATCTTTCTATTCTGAAATAAAGATTTCATCAGTCCTGCTTGCTGATCCGAGAGTCCCATATTATCCACATTCTTCCACACCCATTCCTGGCCTAGAAGACTCTGTTTTAATTCTGCATAGTCACTGATTTTCTCACCCCATATCTGTGAAAAAAAGTTTCTAAGATCATGATATTCTGCTGAATTCTTTAGAGCTGGATATCCATTCCATGAGTCATTCCAAACATAGCATTTCTACCATTTCCAACTTGCCAAGTTAAATGATTTGTAATCACCGGCAGACAATCAATAATAAAATTTCAAATTGCAGATCCCCTAGGGGGGTTGCTGAGTGTCAAAATTCTGTGGTTCTCTCCCGAGTCAAGATATTTAGCCTTCATCACTTTTATCCATAACAAATCAGGATTTGAATATATACTCAGACTAATTTGGCACCTAGGGCCTCATTCATCATTTGCCAATCTCTAATGCCAGCCCCACCTTTCTCCTTTGCACTGCATATCTTATTGATATTCCAAGCAAGTAAAGGAAGTTTATCATCTTCACTAGCGCCATTCCAAAAGAACTTACGCATCCTCTGACCTATTGTCTTAATCACCTTTCTTGGAATCTTAAGACACATTGTGAAGAAAACTGGGATGGCAGAAATAACTGATTTGAGAATAAGATTTCTACTTGCTGAAGTAAGCCATTTGCTCTTCCATTCGTCCATCTTCTTAAAAAAACTATTAATGAGGTCTTCTCAAAGCTTAGCTCTACATGCTCCACCAAAAAGCAGAATTCCAAGATATTTCCTTGGCATCTCTAACACACCTTTCAATCTATTAGCAATTACCTTTGTAATGATTTTATACATAGTGTTGCACAGAGATATTGGCCTATAGTCTTCAGAAGTGCTACTTTCAGCATTCTTTGGGATAAGAGTAATAAAGGTGCTATTAAAATCTTTTAAGATGAAACTTTCAGCTCTACACTCTTCAACTACTTTCCATATGTCAGAATCCAAGATGTCCCAAAATTTTTGGAAAAAGGCTGGGAAGCCATCAGGTCCTAGAGTTTTTTCCTCACCTAAACCAAAAAGTGCCTTTTTAACTTCCTCTTTTGAAACAGGGCATGTTAACATTGCATTCTGGGCAGCAGTAATACAATTGGGAATAACCTCTAGAATGTCTAAATCAGTCTCTACATTTGCAGGATCACAAAGGAAAATATTAGAGAAATATCTTATAGCTTCCCTATTAATTTCAGCTGCTGTTTGAAGAGTGTTGCCACAAGAATCCTTGTTTGAATAAATTTTATTTTGTGACCTTTTGACTTTAACTGAATTGTGAAAAAATTTCGTATTTCTGTCCCCCTCCTTCAACCATGTATCTTGTGACTTCTGGCACCAATAGATTTCCTCTCTTGCTAACAATTCTGAAAATTGCTTATTTAACCCTTTTTCAACTTGATATTCCTCTTCTCCCATTCCATTAGCAATCACTTTAGAATGCAAATCTGCTAAACATTTTTCAATATGCAGCTTTTCCACAAAAAATATTTTTGGGACTGCCTATTCCAAATTTTTAATTCCTTTATGAATTGTAATTTCTTGAAAAATATAAAGGTTTTGTAACCTGGTCAATTGGGAGCAGAAGACCACCAATGCACAATTTTTCTCTCTAAAACCATCAGCCCTTAGCCACATGGCTTCAAATTTGAAAGGAGATCGGTGTGGAGTAGCTTCTTCCTGAATAGGAACACTTATGGGGTAATGATCAGAACTTGTGATGTGTAGAATTTCCCGCAACGCATGTCCAAGCTGTCTCTGCCCAATTACCAGCAATCAAGAACTGATCCAGCTTCTCTGCCATATTTAAAAAACCACTTCTTCTATTTGTCCAGGTAAACTCTCTGTTTCTCAACTCCAATTCAATTAATCCATTTTCAGTTATGAAGTTTGCAAAATCATTTTGACTTTGCCCCGCCCAATCTAAGCCTCTTTCTTTTCTACTGGTCTGAGAATAGCATTAAAATCTCCACCAAGGATGAACAACTCATTTTGATTATTGCTGAGAATATTTGAAAGCTCTTGCCACAAAAATCTTTTGTTAGTTGGGTTATTCAGTCCATATAAGTTGATTGCATTAAATCTTGTAAATAATTGTTTTGAAACGACACTAATCTATTGCCAGTTTCTATCTTATCTCACCATCTGCACCTCAATAGTAGCATCATTCCATAGCACACCTAAACCTCTTGATGCTCCTACAGCTTCTCAGAAAAAGCACTTCAATCTACTTAAACATCTTTTGAAGGATTCAATACCAATACCTTTTAACTTCGTTTCTTGTACGAAGACTAAATTTGGTCTCGCCTGATCAAGACATCTCTTGATCAGGCGAATCTTGTGAGGGGCATTGCAGCTCTTGACATTCCATGAAAGGATCTTCATGGCCATCGGGAAAAGACATAGCCTTTTCCCGATCTCAATAGTTTGCTTTGATCAGCTGCATTTCCAGCCATTTCTACCTTCATTATAGTGGTTCTTGCCCCTTGCCTTTTCTTCTCACTAATTTTTGGCTTACTTTGTAAAGAAGATGTTTGTTCCACCATTCTTACCTCCAAAATTCCAGGGTTTTCAGATAACCCCAACTTATCCTCTCCACCCCTCTCATCTTGTGAGACATAATCATAATCAAATTCATCTGTGTTTCCTCCACTATCCTTCATGCCATCAAAAGAACTCTCCAAATTCCGAATGAGAGAGATTTGAATTCAGACAAAGCTGTTCCCCCTTTTCTGCATGAGACAGAAGTGTGTTGAATTCAGTTTCTATACCCAGTTTTTCAAACCTATTATTCAAACTCACTGCCCTGCATTCTCCTCTATCAGATTCTACCACAGGTGGGTTATTGGTAAATTTGAGTTTAGACACCTTCTCCACTGAAGCATGTGCACAGATTTGATGTCTCATTTCTTCACCTTCTTCAGGATATTGAGACTGTCCACTATTAATATACTACCCTTTATTAACTTCTCTATAGTTATAAGTAGCTTCCTCTTCATTCTGATCCATATTGTTGATTTGGTTACCTCTAATAATAAAAGACTCATCAAATGGTCTGGCTGGCCTAAAATCATCTGACTCTTGAGAAAAGCTCCCACAGCCATTGTCAAAAATTTGATCTATTTCATCCTTTTGTCCTTCCCTTCACCCTTGCTGTCTTTCCAGATAGGACCAGTCATTAACTTGCTTATTTATAAGGAGATTTGCCCATTCCTGTAAATTTAAACTACCTTCTCCATTCTTTCCCTCCGTGAATCTGTCTATCTCTTCTGTTAACAGATTACTTTCCAGTCCTTTGACTTTCCCATCCTTAACTTTCTCCCCTTGCAGATCACTCTTGTCAATTTCACAATTTATTTCATCACTTCTGTCAATTACAATCGATTGTTTCCAGAGCCCTTCACCCATTCTAAGTTCAACGATCTCTGGCAAAGGATGACATTCTTGCCATAAGATAAGAATCCGAGGATAAATGGAGTAGTCCTTATTATCTAGCACTTTCTTTGACTTGACGTAGGTCCCTAGTTTATCACCTATCAATCTTAGAGTTTCCTGGTCCCAATATTCATGTGGCAAGTTATGGAGTTAACCCAGATTGGGGTTTCCTTGATCTTCTCCTTTAAAGGGTCAAAGTTTGGTGACCAATTGGTCATATAAAACCCCTTCCCATCCAGCAGAAAAGGCTCGCTGTTTAAAATCCACTCCTTGTCTTTATTGGTAGGGCAATTAACAAGGTAAAAACCATTTGCTAGGGTTTTAAGGGCACAGTCCTTACTCCAATGTTCATCACACTATTTCCTTATTTTACTAAAGGATGGCCAGAGCCCAGAACATTTCATAACGAAAGCTTTTTCTTTTAAAATTTTTATAGAATCACTCCACCCTTTATTCTCTATCAACAATGATGCAACATGAGCATTTTCAATGTTATAGCTTACCTTTTGAATCTGATCGTCATCCTTATCTCGGGTTTTAGGCCTCCAAAATTTCTTCTTGCTTTTTCTAAAATCAAAGCCATCCTCCCTCCGCCACGGTCCCCCTCTTTAAAAAGATCTCTGACCCATATCATTGGATCTTCGATCGTTATTAAGTGTTCCAAATGATCTCTGCTCTGAACTATCTGGAAACTTCCATGCAGAACTTTGTTGATGACTCGATCTGAACTTAAAACTGGTTTGATTACGCTTGTTGAAAGGCCAACCAAATCTGGTTCAGCCATTGTAATGCAGCCCTTGATGACGTCGAAACCCTAGCCTCCCTGCTTGCTGCTGCTCCGCCATATATATATATAATTAATGAAATCAGAATTATATATCAGTTATGTTTTATATATATAACATAACTGATATATAATTTTGATTTCAATATATATAAGACCATATAATGGTTCTAATCCCTAACAGGAATTCAGATATAATATTCTATAATCTAAACTTATGATTCTTATTAGCAATATGTATATATATAATTCATTCCCTTTTTCGTCTCTTCCTTGTGAAGAGTATCCCATATATATATTTTTCTCATTCTTCGATCCTCTTCCCAATTCATTTGATCAGTAATCCACACACACACACACACACACACATATATATATAATGATCTCTTGTTCTATCCTTCCAATGAAATGATATCGAATGCTTCTTTATATCTTACATAGGATTGGTTGTCTCCAAGAGACATGTCCGCTGTCTTCCTTAGCACTGGTTTATTATACTGATTAGTCACTTTCCAGTTATGAATTCTTGGTTGCTACATGCCTTTTCATTTAATTCTTAGTTTATCGGTTATCATCAACTATCGCTGACCGCTTATTACTTGCGATGTCTTTATCAGTTATTAATTGGAGTCCGTTGATCTTTAATTACCAGCGATAAAGATATTATCATAAATGCAGTTACTGTCCCCTTAGAGGCGTACATATAATCACTGGCTGCAGCTTATTAATCAAATGATATACATATAATTATATTGCCTTCTTGCTTAGCGCACATGAAATATTATCCATAAAACCAATTCGTAGGGATTAAAGATACGGCATATACAATTGTCAATACCTGTGGGTTGACATATTTCACACTACTACAAATACGGCATATACAATTGTCAATACCTGTGGGTTGACTTAGGGGATCTGTGGATGATAAGGCACTGGAAGCTGCTAACGACACTATAAACTTTGCACCTGTTAACAATTGCCTTCATGAAATAATACCATCGCAAGCCTGAAAAGAGTTTGATGTTTCTGCACTAATCTATATATATATATATATATTAGTGATTGGATGATGTTGTAAACATTAATGCCCTTTCCCATATTTCTGTGAATAAATAAATTAGTGATTGTTGAAGGGTGAACTCTTCCACGCTCCTGCGATCTCTTGTAACTATATTATATTATAATTTATTTGTTTATTTATTTATATTTATATTTTAATTTTATTATTATTCTTTATTATCAAATATTAATTCAGAAAGGGACCATTACACAAAACCGCTCTAACTATTATGGTGGGTGCCATTTCATGATTTTAAAAGGAACAAAAAGCCTTTTTTTTTGAGTATGAAATTGCATTTTTAGATAGGCTTGATGCTTCATCAAGAATACCTCTCTGCAAGTATTTGAGAAGCATACCCTCCATTGGAATGGAACTGACAAGTTACAAGAAAAAAAAAATAAAGGAACTAAATTCCATATGTCTTCCAAGCTCTAAAAACCTGTAAAACTAGATTAAAGCTCTTCCCAAGCTTTTGCGCTCCCAAATTCTATCGTGAAAATGGAATAATGCAATTTAAAATAAAGAATCCCATACTTTTAAGCTAAGTGTGGGGCTAAGTCAACTTAAACCCTGAGCTCATATATCCTCACCAATTAATTGGTGGTGTGTATAGTGCCACTCAAGGGAGCCCTACATGTAAAGAGGTTAACACATGCAACTCTCATGCAGTGAGCATAATTAAATCAAAATAAATAAGATACTAAGAATTATCTTTAATAAGCTGTAATATGCTACCCCAAATCTGACCCAAAATTTTTGCCCTTTTTACCAGTTCAACTTCAAGGTATTTTAACAAAAAGCTTGCTTGCAAGCTTTAATTCTCAGTTCAAAATTACAAAGATGACATTTGAGAAATTATATTTTGCTCTGCAAATAAGATATTAAAAACTTTAATCCACTGTAATCTCTTATATTGAACAGCAATTTGTCTCAGATTATTTCATTTGCATGTTATGAAATGAAATCCTTGATACATGCATGCTGCAAACACTTAGAAGGACAAATATGCAGGACTGATAAAGAAATACAGATTAACCTCCTACATTTACAGCTAGAACCTTCCAAACATGCTGAGTCTGTAGTCTCTGATGTGGGAATAAGTATTTCAATTAATATTCCTACCCAACTTAAGCATAAGACTACATACTTGATTCAGAGATAACAGCCGCTATATTCAGATTTGAAGTTGTAGATTAGAATAATTACAGAAGTTCTGATGTGATTTAACAGTAACAAAGCTTGCATAAATGAAGATGTCAATTCCAGAACAGCTGCTCAATCTCCAGCTTCTAGAAAATCTTGACTTCCGCTTAGGGTTTTTTTCTCTGTAATCACAGTCTTTTCCCAGCCCACATGTGTCACTTACAAGAATAGATGAAGTATGTGTAAGCACAGTGAAGCTGTTTTTTACCTCAATGTTCCACTATTGTAACCAGTTTCTTTGGTAGAAATGAAAAATCACCTTCAGTTATTGCAGCCGTGTACCTCTAACTTCAAATGCGTTGACAAGGAAAATGAGCACCAGTGTTAGAAATAATAAGAACAGTGACCCACTGGATGAAAATGGTGATGCAAGCTTCCCGCTATACTACCAACCTCCCAAAAATCTATCCCGTGTTTTTTGTAAAATCCTCTGAGCACCCACTACATACGACACTCCTCTAATAGATACAGTGTGAATCCCCTTTGAAATACAGGTCGTATTAATTCCAAACCTCTGTTTTAGCACTAACTCGATGGGTTCTCCGATACAGTCAAAAGAACACACCTAGAATGAGTTTACCCGATCTTTTGTGCTTGCGAATAATATGAGACTTGTTTTCTTAAAAACACCAGTTTTCGACTCTTCTTGAATTAGAGATTATAATCCATGCGCATGTATTTAGACACTTAACAGTTGGCTTGAACAAATAATATTCTCTAAAAACTATGATACCAAATTAATCAACATTGAAGATGGCCAGTATCTTGTTATCTGCGTATGAAGCAGCAGTTTGACCATTCCAGTTTTTGTATCACTTTATAGTAATGCATTCAGACAATTGTTTTCTGGAAAGGGTTAGTGTGGTTTCACAGTACAACATATATAAAAAACCATACACTTCAATTTCCTGTTTTCTGAAATGGAATGAAACCATTGAATTTGATTTGATTCTTCTGTAAGGCTCTCTAGTTAAACAAGTGTCACTAAAACTATCCTGAGGACGTCTTCCAGCCCTGAAGATAGTGTTCCCCTTGAAAGGCTACGTTTTCCAGAAGCCACGCCAATCTGCAAACCTGCAAATATCTGTCTGTAAGTCAGATTCTTTCTTCCCTAGTCTGCCATACTGAATTCACTCCATTCTATTTCTCCCCATCTTCCATGCACAACTGTTTTCCCCCATTCTTGAATTCTTTTGTTCTTTTCTAAATTTATTCATTCCACATATAAGACAAATTTGAAAGAATATTTCACCCATTATGTTTTGAACTTAAAATTACAAGTGAAATAATTTTAACTTATTAAATGCTAACTGGGGACATTAGCATTTTATTTTTTAATAATTAACATTAGCTCATTTGCTAGACAGGGACATTAGAGTCCTCCCTTCCCAAATTTCAGTCCCGGATATACCAAAATCTGCTCATTTTTGCAAGTTGCATCTTCCACAGGTAGGTCCTTGCACTTTACTAAGTACTCTTTAATGACACACTTCCTAAGAGTACGTTCCCTGGTTTCAATTACAGCCTCTGGAATTAAGATCAATCTACCTTCTTCATCTAAAGGTGGCAACACTATAGAAGGTACTACATTATGTCCCAAGGCTTTCTTCAAACACGAGACATGAAAGAGGTTATGTACTTTGCTGTTTGCCAGTAATTCCATCTCGTATGCTACTTCTCCAATTTTCTTGACAATGCATAAAGAACCTTAAAATCTGGGTTTGAGCTTTTCTGAGCCACTTCTTTTAAGTAAAGATTGCCTGCAGGGCTGCAATCTCAAGTAAACCAAGCCATCAACCTCAAAATGTCTTTCAACTTTGTTTTGGTTTGCATATTGCTTTTGCTAATTTTGGGCTTGTTGGAGATTTTCTTTCAAGGATCTCATAATGTCTTTACTTTGCTGCGACAAATCCTTAGCTTTAGGTACCCTACTATCTCCAAACAATAAATCCATGAAACTTGGGGGTTCATATCCATAGAGAGTCATAAATGGAGACATTTTAATCGACATATGATATGTGGAGTTATAACAATACTCGCTCAAATGTAACCACTTCACCTATGCTTTTTTCTGCCCTGAAATGTAGTTTCTCAAATAGCCCTCCAACCACTTAAACATTTCTGTTTGAACATCAGTTTGTGGATGGTAGCTAGTATTGGGAGTAAGTTCTGTTCCACTCAACTTAAACAACTCCTTCCAAAACAAACTTAAAAACTTCGTGTCCCTGTCACTTACTATATTCCGAGGCAACCCATGTAATCTGAAAACTTCCCTGAAGAATAAATCTTCCACCTGTGCTGCTGTAAACACCACTGAAACTGCAAAAAAATGGGCAAATTTAGTTAGCTTGTCAACCACAACATAATTATAGTTCTTCCCTCGAACATTGGGTAACCTAGTAATAAAATCCATCGAAATACTTTCCCATTTTTGATTGGGAATAGGCAGGGGCTGCAATAGACCAACAAGGTATGTGTTCTCATGTTTATTCTGTCAGCATATTGGACACTCTTGAACAAACTTCTGAACTTCATTTTTAAGCCCTTTTCAACTAAACCTCTCCCTAGCTTGCATGTTTTGAAAAAACCAGGATGACCAGCCATATGAGTGTCATAAAAAGATTTTATGACAACTAATTTGAACTTAGAATTAGGCACTAATAATATTCTACCTTTATAGAAGATGAGCTCACTCTGAACTGTGTACTTGTCATCATGTGTGGCACCCTCCAAAATACTAGTAGCCCATGGATCTTTCACATATTCAGCTGTTATTGATTCCTCCCAATTTGCTGAATCTCAACTTAAAAAACATAAATGTGCTCTCCTAGACAATGCATCAACCACTACATTCTTCTTCCCCTTGACATTGACAATGTCAAAATCGTAAGCTTGTAGCTTGCTCACCCATTTCTGTTGTCTTTTACTCAAATTTTGTTGATTCAAAGAATATTTGAGACTATTATAATCAGTTTTAACTGTGAATTTACCTCCCACAAGATATGTTCTAAACTTGGCTAATGCATGCATTATTGCCAACATTTCCTTGTCATAAACTGAATAACTTCTTTCCGCCCCTCTCAGTTTTCTGCTTTCATAAGCAATATAGTGTTTATTTTGCATTAAGATAACACCTACTCCTTCACCAAATGCATCACATTCAAGCTCAAAAGGCTTAGAAAATTCAGGAACAGCCAACATGGGACATTTACTCAGTAAAAGCTTAAACTGATCTAAACATTTCTGTGCTTTTTCAGACCATACAAAAACTTCCTTTCTGGGTAAATCAGTCAATGGAGCAACAACCCGTGAAAAATCTTTAACAAACCTCTTATAAAATCCGCACAAACCAAAAAAACCCTTAAGCTGTGACAAATTTGTAGGAGGCCAATCAAAGATTGCTTTAATTTTTTCAGGATGAACACTAACACTTTTAGAGCTGATTATATGACCAAGATATAGAAGTTCTGTTAATCCAAATTCACATTTTGATTCCTTTGCAAACAAAGATTCCTTCTCAAGAATACAAAGCACTTCTTCCTAATGCGTCAAGTGCTCATCCCATGTCCTACTATAAATCAATATGTCATCAAAAAATATAATAACAAACTTACAGAGCTGCTTGTTAAATACCCTGTTTTATACAAGATTGAAAAGTTGCTGGAGCATTAGTCAACTCGAATGGCATGACCATAGGCTCATAATGACCGAAATGGCATCTAAAAGAAATCTTCTAAATAACCTCTCGAACTCTGATCTAGTGGTAACCCGATCTCAAGTCAATCTTCAAAAAGTAACAAGCACCATGCAACTCATCAATCAATTCATCAATATGTGGAATTGGGTATCTATTTTTAATAGTTTTCTTATTTAATGCCCTATAATCAATGTACATTCGCATTGTTTATTTTTCCTTTTAACCAAAACTATTGAAGAGGCAAAGGGGCTCTTACTTGGCCTTATGTGTCCCATTTCCAACAATTCTTTAATAGCCTTTTCGATTTCATCTGTCTTTTGGAGCGCCGCCTGTAAGGGGTAGTTATAGCTGGTTTAGCTCCTTTCTCGAGTTTTATAATGTGCTCAATACCTCTATCTGGTGGAACTCCATGTGGAATGTCACTGGACACCTTGCTGTACTTGTTCAACATCAGGTTGATAACTTCTCTTTTTCTATTCCAAATCAGTAGGCATGATAATACATTCAGCTGCCCTCTCCACTTGTTCATGTCTCATCAGTCTTTCCATTCTTTTAAAGGATACCACCTTTGGTCCACCATTTGTCATGCCTCTAAGAAGAACTTTTCGTCCATCTACTTCAAATTTCATTTCCATAGAATTCATCCTGAACTCACCAAGTGAACGTAATCACTGAATCCCAAGCACTACATCTATATCGAATGCTAACCACGTAGAAGTCATTTCTCAACTCATACTTGTTAGTATTTTCCAGATTCACCTAGGAATGATCAAACTATAGAAGTCTTCCAAACACTAAGCACAGGATAACATAAACTCAAGACAAAGAAGAGATAGTACCCGGAATATAATTCTGATAGTCATCCTTGGAATCTTCAGTTCCTTTAGCCCACCTAGGGCTTCTCCAAGTTGTCACTGATCTGTACTTGTGTGTCCTTGAATCGTCTGAAACTAAGCCCAGATCTGCCCTGCCATCAGTGCCTTCTAATATGCAATGACATTGATCAACCTTGATCAATATGAGGATCTCCACTCTGAATATGCAGCTCATTGAACTCATCAATGTTAGATTGAATATCTGCTCCACCTGATCCAGAATCCGCACTTGAATATACTGCTGTTAGGGCAGAGAGGTTGCTGCTGCCTTGGACTGAGATCTGCTACCTAATGGTGAATTCGCAGCCTTCTAAAGGGTGTATTCATGGCCTCCTCAATAGTATTTGCAGCAGCCTTAATGGTGTTCGCTGCTTCTTGATGTATAGCCGAACTGTTAGTAAATGCCAAGGAGGTTCGAGTCATAAGGGAGGGAAGCGGATCGCCAAACTAGGAAATTCACTGCTTCCCAGAATAATGTCTGCTACAGATTGTTGCTTCCATGTTTGCTGTCTAGAATAATCTCTGTTATGATTCTTGAATGGAGAGAGAGCACATTATGTTTTTGGTGCTTCTCTCCCTAGAATCCGATCACCATATATATGAATTGAATTAACCAATAAGGGGGCCGACTTGGATTTATTAGGAATGATTTAAGTATCATAGCCAAGAGGCCGACCTTGGGCCCCCAATAATTCAATTAACATTTATATATTGATTTTGATAAACAATGAATAATAAATATAACCAATATTTATTATTATTATTTATCATATCGATTTGATCAAGAAGGGGATATTTGCCATAAAAGCCATAAAACTTAACAATACTCACCCAACTGAATACATAAATCTAGAATCTTTTTGGTGAAGTGAGAGTGAAACCATCAACAACCATTACCTTAAAGCCTTCATATTCTCCTGTCTTCAAACCCCTTCTTGCCCCAACATCCTCATCAATAAAATTATGTGCTGCACCTGTGTCAATAAGAGTGACTCTATGCTGCCCACACAACACACCTTTAACTTTGAAAGATCCTATTTTCTGCAAATTGGTTAATTGTGCCATGACACTACTTCTTCCTTGTTCCTTTTTTGACGACTCTAATGAAATATCCTCCTCACTAGTGTTTGATTCAGTTTGCTGTCCTGAACTTTATTTAGGGGCTGTAAAGTATTCAAGTAGCCTTAACAACACATTTATGAGTTGGGTCTCAAGGTTCTCTGCTTTGGAAACACAATTTTCTCTTTGTAAGCTCATTAAGTTGGTCATCATCAAGTCTGAGCTGCAACTTCTTTTTCTGATATGAATCTCTATGTGAATGTTTTTTGTCGTTTTCTTTTTAGTGGTGAAAGGTTATTGACTGAAATTTTCTCCTTGAAGTAGAAGCTTCCATCTCCCTTGCTCTTTTGATTGCTTCCTGCAAATTTGATGGGTTGAAACTTGAAAGCTTTAACCCACCCCTTTAAAGGTTCCATCAAGCCGTCCACAAAGAGTACTTTCCATCTTCTTTCTGAAATATTAGTCATTGACACTGAAAGTTTTTGAAAATTTACAATAAAAGATTCCACTGAACCCCACAGCTTCAACTGTGCCAACTCCTTGAAATTCAACTCAGAATCTTTCTTGTCAAAGCAATCTATAATCCTCTTTGTAAACTGTGCATAGGACACAATTTGATCATGGCCGAAAGTAATCAGCCCATGATAACACCACTCATGAGCACTACCTTCCAAATGTAAAGTTGCATATTTTATGGCTTCATCTTCAGCCATAGGCTTAAGCTGAAAGAAAATATCTAGTTTCTGGACCCAAGATCTAGCGGTGACTCTTCTTGAACCATCAAAATATGGTATAGTAACCTTGCCAACTTTCTTTTGCGACTCTTGATTTTGAAACCTCCCACCACCTCCTATGTGTGGTCTATTCCTTTCTCTAAAAAGCTAAATACTTTGGAAAAGGTATTTCCTGCTGAAAATCATCACCCAAACCTTGCCAATCAAACTTGTCTATGAAACTCTTGTTCAGTTGGTTCATTTTCAGCTGGTGGATTGTTTGCTTGTGTAAAGGTGGGCATTAATGGTCTAGAATTAACTGTAAAACCAGAAGTTCTAAGATGTTCTTTCCTATTATTTGTTGAACCCTATCCATGATTACAATTATTTCCATTGTTGATGTTCTGTCTTGCATTACCAAAGTTGCCATTTTGTTTTACCAACTAAGTGATCATTTGAGTCATTTGCTGGTGGGAATGTGTCATCATGTTTATCATTTCTCTTTGCGCTCTAGCCAACACTCCTAATGTATTCTCAATGCAGTTAGTGTTATGTGCATCTCTGTCCCCAATTTTTCCTGTAGGATTTTCAGTCTGTTCAAACATTGGTTGTTGGTCTAAATTAGGATTCAATCTATTCCTCTGGAGGCAATAATGCTGAGTTGCTGGATGCAAACAATAACCCAACAAGCTGCAAAGACTCTGAAACTGTGCTTTGTTACCAGTGTAATATGCTACCCCAAATTTGATCTAAAATTTTTGCCTTTTTCACCAGTTCAATTTAAAGGCATTTTAACAAAAAGCTTGCTTGCAAGTTTTAATTCTCAGTTCAAAATTGCAAAGATGACATTCGAGAAATTATATTTTGCTACGCAAATAAGAATATTTAAAACTTTAATCCACTGTAATCTCTTATATTAAACAGCAATCTGTCTCGGATTATTTCATTTGCATGTTCTGAAATTAAATCCTTGATACATGCATGCTGCAAACACTTAGAAGGACAAATATGCAGGACTGATATAGAAATACAGATTAACCTCCTACATTTACAGCTAGAACCTTCCAAACATGCTGAGTTTGTAGTTTCCGATGTGGGAATAAGTATTTCAATTAATGTTCCTACCCAACTTAGGCATAAGACTACATACTTGATTCAGAGATAACAGCCGCTATATTCAGATTCGAAGTTGTAGATTGGAATAATTACAGAAGTTCTGACCCAATTTAACAGTAACAAAGCTTGCATAAATGAAGATGTCAATTCTAGAACAGCTGCTCAATCTCCAGCTTCTAGAAAATCTTGACTTCCGCTTTGAATTTTTTTCTCTGTAATCACAGTCTTTTCCCAGCCTGCATGTGACACAAGAATAGATGAAGTATGCGTAAGCACAATGAAGCTGTTTTTTCCCTCAATGTTCTGCTATCATAACCAGTTTCTTTGGTAGAAATGAAAAATCACCTTCAGTTATAGCAGCCGTGTACCTCTAACTTTAAATGCGGTGACAGGGAAAAACAGCGACAATGTTAGAAATAATAACAGTGACCCACTAGATGAAATCGGTGATGCAAGCCTCCCGTTATACTACCAACCACCCAAAAATCTATCCTGTGTTTTTTTGTAAAATCCCCTGAGCATTGACTACATACGACACTACTCTGAAAGATAGAGTGTGAATCCCCTCTGAAATACAAGTCGCATTAATTCCAGACTTTCGTTTTAGCATCAACTCGATGGGTTCTCAGATAAAGTCGAAAGAACACGCTCAAAATGAGTTTACCTGAACTTTTGTGCTTGCGATTAATATGAGACTTGTTTTCCCAAACACTTCAGTTTTTGGAACTGCCAAGACCAAATTAGCACCTTGAGAATCACATAAAACTCCATGGCGTGCATCATTTTATTGAATTTTTAAGATGCCAAAAACAGTATTGATAAAGCCCAAAAATGCAATTTCTAGACGTGACTTTTGTATCTCAAATTGAATGTGTAAAGGGGAAATAAGTCAAAAAAAAGAAGAAGAAGCTTTTCATGTTTTTTAAATGCCAACTTTGCATTGATACCGACTGAGTCAAGAGGCTTGGACTCGGCGAGTCAGCCACCTGACTCGCTGACTTGGCAAGTCAGGCGCTTGACTCAGTTGAGTTCGAGTTCGAGTTAGAGTCCACCTAACTCAACGAGCCAACCTGGATGACTCGCGTGACTCGCGATGAGTCTAGGAACTTTGCAATAAACATAGCCACATGTAGGGCATTACATGTAGGGCATTTTAATCAATAGTATAATGAATGGGTGGATATAATTATCAACATATGATCAATACAAAGTATGGGTCAGCATATATGTGAGCACAAATATCTCATGTCAACAATCCACTGCATACGTGTTTGTAGATAATCTATTTATTAATAACTACCTGAAATATGCTAAAGTAGAAGTATAAATGATATATTAGACCGTGGCCTTACATGTTTCATTTCAATCTGACATTGCATGTCTACAAATTAGCTCTGAGTTGTTTGATAACTTAATATTGAGTATTAGGAAAATATTCAACATCTGATTCTCTTACAACATATTATCATATATAATCTTACTCCTATTCTTTGTGGCTCTCCCTGAATCTCTAACACATTGCCAACTTTGAGATTCTTGAATATTCCCTAATGAAATTCTATTCAGTAAAAAAATCGTAGCATTCTCCTTATTCTTGGTGATGTTTGATTTATTTTTTCCAGTCTCATAACCTTTCTTGTATATTTGGCAAAGTATACTAGGCTGAGCCTATTAAATGGATTAGGTCATTGGACTGCTCTTTAAGGGTGATTTGAAGTTTATGTTTTAGGAGTGTTGAGATTCTTGTTAATTGTTTTTACTTGATTTTGGGAAATAGAGGGCAAAACCAACACCTGTGTTGTAGTACCTTACACTAGAATACAACTACTTTGGCTCAATTCAAAATGGTTTGATTGCCAATTTTCAACATGGTGCTCAGAAAAGTTTCTACCAAAGATATTGATAGCCATTGGAAAAATCCCAACATCTTCATTTGAAATCCGTATAGAAGGCGGGGTAGCCTTGCTTGCTGCAAGATCTACACTGGACTAACCTATTGAGAGTAAGAGGGGTAAATATTGGTCTTCACATGATCAAAGGGAAATTATAGTTGCCACTTTCAGACAGTGTGTGTAATGTTGTCTCCCTAATTTCCCCCAGAATTTGCCCTAAAATCACAATTGCACAAGATTAGGGTTAGGGTTTTACCATATATAGGGCTTCTTCAATTATGTGATATGTAACTTGAAATCTTGCAAGGCAATTAGGGCTCGTTTATAATCATTAGTGTTAGTTAGATTTCTTTAATTTAGAAATAACAAATAAGAGGGATGTAGATCAAATCAATAGATTGCCAGAATTAACTTAGGGTGACCCAAACCATAGAAGAGGTAGGGTGATTTGATGAGTTGCCCTAGAAACTTCCTACCCGAGGCCTGAGCAGATTTATCATCCCTCTTGGCCTCATGTGGCCTGTGTTATTCACGAGGTGTCGTACCTAGTGTGGGGTCCTATCACTGTTCTCCTCCTTCTCGCCATTCTTAACTTGTGTCCAATGATTGAAAACCCATTTACCATGGTAGGGATTGTGAGGAGCATTCACAACAGGGTGCCTTGAAAGTCTCTCCTTCCTCAGCCCAGAGGTAGTCCACTTTGTTCCCCTTTGGTCCCATGGGGACTCCCCGGTCAGAACCATGCGGTGGCGTGCTTAGAAGGTGGCCTCATCACCATTCTCCCAACTGTAACTGCCTCATTTTCCTTACCATGGTTGATTACAGCAGTCAGAAAAAATATAAATATACATAACATTGTATACATACTTCCTATTAAGTCATTGAACCAACAATATACTACTGATTGTTGTTAAATCAAATAATTATAAACTTAAAGTGCTTATTATTTCGGAGGTATACAGATGTCCTAGAATTATCTTATTGATGCAGATATATGCAGACTTGTCCTATTAATGCAGATGTACAAAATTATTTATTTACGCAGTTATACAAAATTATCCTACTTATACAGATCAAATAATCTTATGGTGTATGGAAACCCATACCACAAAATATATATTTAACATTGTAGGTTACAATGTAATTCGTACTATATATATATATATCCTAAGTTACCCTGGGTTTCTGGGACTTGGGGACGGGGAAATGGGTTTCCAGGATGGATTTTGTTTTTTCCTAGAGTAGGGGATGACAGTGGGGATGACTATATAAAAATTAGGGAAAATTTTAAATATATAGGAAAATTTTAAATATTCATATGAAAACATGGGTTAAGCATGCCTATATAAATTTTAGAACCTTAACATTTAACGTTTGTGTTAAATAATTTAAATTGAGAGTTCACATGAGAGTGAAGTCAAACAAATTATCAAAACTCAAACATCATTTAAATTAATTTTATGAGACAGCCCGAGGATGGGTTTTCGAAAGTTTCCGACTTTCTGGAATTTCCCTGTTTTTGGGACATGTTAAATTAAGCTGTAAACGTGTCCCCGGGTAACATTGTATATATCTTTTCCTCTATGATCTGATTTCCTTCCCTTTCTTGATTCAATGTTCTTTTCTTCTCTCTGTCGATGATTTAATGAATGAATGTGGATTTGATAGGGACACTTAAATGATTGATGTTTGAATGATGAATTGATTGCTGTTTGCATGATGAATTGATTGCTTGAGTTCTAATTCCAAGATGTGAATTGATTGATGATGATTTGACTACTTGTTTGTTCACTTTGTTGAATTGATCATTGCTAATTTATAAATTGTTTCATTCAACCTTTGTTGATTTATAGATTGCTTGATTGCATGATTGCACGATGCATTGATGAGTGATGATGTATTGATGTTTGCTTGGAATGGTCTCCCCTTTATAATTTACAAGTGAAAGGGTCACCGTTTTTCATAAGATTTGAGTCACCACTTTTCATTTTTGCTTTTGAGAATTATATATTATTCTCCCAATTGATCTTCCCTTTTGATGTCTTCTTCAAACAAAACCTTCTCCCCTTTAATATCTCCTTTGAGTGTAGGGAGACACCCTTTCATTTGTTAATGCCCTTATAAAAGGGTCGCACCATTTGGTTATGAAAAGAAACATCTGTTTGACAACTGCAGAGTCCCCTTCTCAAATCTGTTTTTACTGCTTTTCAAATCTGCACATATCCCATTTAAGATCTACATATCCTCTTCTTCTAAATCTGCATATCTTAGTTTCCTTTTTCCTTCTCAATTCTTATTTCAGATCTTCTTTATATTTCTGCTCTAAATCTGCTCTAGATCTCCTCTACTCCCTTTCCACCATTCCATTTGATCCTTCTTCCCCTTTATATCTTTCGTGAGGAAGGGTCACACCTCTTCACCATGTCTGCCCATTGCAATGGTCACATCCTTTCCACAACCCTTCGCCTTCACCTTTTGAAAGTCATTTCCTTATTTTCTTCCCTTTACTTTCTTCTTCCTTTAATCCCTCCTTAATTCTTATGCTCCCCTCTTTCTTCCTCCTTCCTTCTCCCCCTCAAATGAAGTTCTCTTCTCTCCCTTTTATACCTCTCATTTGAGGGAGAGAACATTTCCATTCATGCCTTTTGACCATTTATTTAACTTAACTAAATTTTAATTATTTTTAATTTTATTCTTTTGTATTTTTAATTTAATTATTATTGTTTTTTACAATGTAACACGGGGACTCGTCCCCCAACCTAAACCCCCACGCATCCGAGTTGGGGAAATCCCTGCATCGAGGACTTAGCCTTCTCAAGTGCCCCCACCACCACCTTCGCGCCATCATCTCACCGCCGGGTGTTTCTGCAAGCAAAAGTTGCAGCTGCAACACTTGTGATAGAAAGGGGGTTTACTGGCTACCGTAAAGGTCACTATTATACACACACACACACACACTACATATGCATATTTATGAATGTATGTACATGATTTTGTATTTGTTTTGATATCATGCTACTCATTGTAATCATCTTTATGATATTTTTGATATTCATATTGCATTTTTTCTATGTTCAAGTATTTGGCATTATAATTTATTAGTTTTTATACTATTATACATCATTTCATAACTAGCATTTCAAGTACTATATGTATAGTATATTAAAGCAGGCCCCACCCTCGCCCCCTTGCCACTATCCCCAAATTGAAGATCTCTTTTTTCAACGTTCCCCAGTGCCCGTGTTACACTGTTTCTTTATTTAATCCTATTTCAAGAAGGGGATGTGAAAATGTTGGTTAAATGTTACCATCTTCATTTGAAACTTGTTGAAAGGTGGGCAGCTATATTTAGAGAAGGATTTACACTGGACTAGGTGAGTGAGTAATAGAGGAAAACATTGGCTTTCATATGGTCAAGAATTACCCACTGTTGTATTCTCAAACCTGCTGGATTGTCAAACATGGCCTCTATCTGGTCAAGAATAATCCACTGCTGCCCAAAACTCCGCAACTGCTGGGTTGTCACATATGACATTGAATTTTTAAATTTTTTATCGACATCAGTTCAAAGCAAACATGAACCTTTACCAACTCCCTTTCTTCTCGGTGTGCTCATTTTTTCAAACCCTAAGGGGAACACCTACTACCCTTGAGGGTTATCATTTATAACATTAGAAAGGAATGTTGAATATCTTCAATTTTAAAACTGAGTTGTACATCCTTGGATGACTACAATTGTTCCTTTCCCTGACCCTCTTTGAGGAGAATTCACTGTAGTTAACTAGGGGTATTACCAATGGAAATAAAAATGGCCACAAATTCATCTTCAACTGGTTACTTTTGTGGAAAATCATAATAGATAACGCTTTCTGGAATTTTTTCCAAGCAAAGACATGCATGCATGGAATGTGATTGTATTTTTTTCCTCTCAATGTAGGCTTATTTTAGCTTTCCTTCTATGAATACAATCTCTCAAATCTCCATATGCCCGTGTGCTATTATAAGAATCATATGAGGTGCCATCACCTCCTAGATCACACTTTAGGTGCTTGGGCATTTGTAGTCTTCAACATGCAGAAGAAATCTAACAGTAGAAACATTAGTTACCAGCTATGTCAAAGAGAAGACTTTCACATTTTAAGTTTTATCCCTTGCCCAGTAAAGATCTAACTTAGTGCACAATGAGTCTTAAATCAGAAAAAAAGGGTTTGAAGAAAATGGAGAAATATTAGAATTCAGTTTCTATATGTTAGTAATGATTGATTTAACTTATGCATATCTGATATATGATAGGCATGTAGATTACCTTCTGGCACATTGCAGATTGTAAATTGAGAGTTTGTTTATTTGGGTCTTATTTTCAGATGAAACCAATTGGCGAAACTATACGCACAACAAAGAGCAGAGAAGGTGTGACAGCATATTCCATTCCTGTCCTGCGTTCTGGAGGGTGGGCTGATATAGGTGATCGCCCATATATGGAGGACACGCACGTATGCATTGACAATTTTGCAGACAAATTTGGATGTTCTTCGTTAGGAAATGGTCCATGGGCCTTATATGGGGTAAGTGGAGTGTTTCTTGACAATTGTTTCTTGGTTAAATTAAAAAGGTTAATATTATGTCTTTCACTGATTTTGTGTGATGGGTTTTGCATTTATATGAACAATCCCTATTTGTTCCATTGCATCTTTAGTCTGATGTTTTGGTATTGTAATGTGGTAGTGCTGTTTTCTTAGCTATTTTCTAGATACAATTTTTTTTTTAATGCCCTACTTGAGTGGAATTTAGCGATTTAATGGCTTTATAGATGGTAAATTCCTTTTGCAGGGTGACCTTTGTTTTAGATGCCACAACTGGAGCCTTTTGCACATCAAATTTACTAGCTATCCTAGCCTATTAGGGTGTGTTAGATCCAGCAAGTTGGATGTGGTGTTAAACCCAGTTTGAACATATCGTCATGCTTTGTGGATTTGAACTTGGGTTCCATTTTGGTAGCCATTATGCTTTTGCCACTTGAGCTCACCCCATTTGAATATTTTTTAGATAATATGTTAATAATAAGGAACCTAAGAGCTATTTTTATTTTTCTGTTTAGTGACATGCAACTCATCTTATCAAGACATTCATAGGCTGTCCATAAAACTTGCCTAACTTGTCTTGAACCTTGGCCTTCACTATTGTTTTTAACACTTGATCAAATATGCTGGCCCCAAAACAAGGATTTTGTTGTTCTTTACTATTTAATAATACAAAAAAAAACTTAAAGTGAAAACTTCTGAAAACCATCAAGATTGGTTCATAGGATGCGTGCTACCTTCTGCTGAAAAGCAGGCTTTCTTGATCAAGATGATAAATCCTGTTAGATTATGTACCCCAGAACAGTCTTCCAGCAGGTGCATGTTTGGAACCTAGGCACACTTAAGCTTAGCATATAGTCATAGTGAACGGTAGTTACATCGTTGGTAGCTCTGTTCATGGTTGTCTAGATTTAGCAGTTGCTTTTGTTTAGTTTGGCTTTAAGTTTTAGAATAGCTATTTGCTTTTATCAAGTTTGACTTTATTTGAGGGTGTGGATTCGTAGGATTTAATTAGAGTAAGGGTTGATGGTCCCAGTTTTAGGATGAGGCAATTTTTAGGGTCTCTTCTAGAGCTGCATAAGAATGCCTAGAGTAGGTGTTATATTCAATCAGCTTTGAGAGTGTTCCACAAAATTATAACTTAAGTGTTTAGATATGAGTATCTATCAGTTAATGTTTGTCTACTATATATCTTCGTAAATTCTAGCATTTTAAATTAAGCAGTTTTGATTGACTTTCAGTTTTAAGCTATCTTGTTTAGGGTTCTGTAAGGCCTGAGTGTGTTTATCATGGTGTAGATGAATTTTCAACGTGGTATTAGAGCTTAGTATTTGACTTTCCAGATTCTCTGTATGGAGTGGCTAGTTGTCTGGAGTAGAGGGTAGTGAAAGGATATCAGTGGGTGGTACGTCCAAGATTTAATGATTGAAGCAGAATTGTGTTAGTAATCATCATGAGGACATGTGAAGGGACGTTGGAGTGTGATATCCTATTTGATCTAGTGATCATAGATTGAACCATAACTGTCCTATATTTAATATACTTGAATTTAATTGATTAAGATATGTTGATTTAATTTATGCTATTAGAATGCAAGGAAGGAAACTATACATTTATCAACAGATTAGAGATCTTACTATCCATGATCCTTACATTCATGCTATCTTATCATTATTCCAGTTTGAGAAGGAGTTTTGGAATGTAACGAGGTTGCTTTGATACCAATCACAATAGGTTTCCCTCAAAGTTTACAGATCCAAGTCCTTATCCTATCTTGGGACTATGCCTGTAAGGTGCTCAGGGTCGCTGATCCCTACTCTATCTTGGTAATCAACCAATTGGCTGGATTTAGACAACCCTCTCCCTGGATACATCTTTGTCCTCGCTTCTCAGATATTAAAAATAATAATAAGTCTTGAGCATGTATATATAACTATATATATTTTTTCTTAATGGTAATGCTCTGATATTACTTCTTTATTAAAGTTATTAATATGCATAACCAGGGAATAAACAATGCTGCACATACCAGTTACAGAGATATATTTAAGTGCTCAAGCTCTGTCTTAATCTGAATGGCTGCTGCTGATAAATATGAATTGCACCGAACCCTTTGAATGAGTATCGGTAAGATAGGGTTCTCAGACCTGAATTGTAAATGCCTTCTTATTTATCCAACGATGATTCCCCTCCTTGAGTTTAATCTCCTTATATATCTTGTAATTCTGAAGGGATCTGTTGTATTCAAATGATATGGCTTGTAACGCTCTAAGATTGCATCGCTTCATTTGTTTGTCAACTAAGACTTGTTTGGTTTATTAAACTCATTGTGCCCCTTCTAAGTGCTAATCGTAGATGGTATCCTTAATCATATTGACTGACGTGGCTTAATAAACTCAATGCCCAAATGTTGACTAGGCGAATGATAATATGGTATTCAGTCTTCCTGAATTGATATTGTGTCTATAACTTGTCGTTCTTATTGTTTCCTTCGGTCGACATTTGTATGCATCGACTAGGCTCTGCGTATGGTGAGTTAGCAAATGTAGGAGTCCCGTATTTGGCTTGCTGGTGTTGTCGACGGGAGCCTTTGTTTGTGGGGTATAGGTATTAATTCAATTATTAATTAATAGCTATTTATTTATTTATTAGTTAATCATTACTTATTAATTAATAATTATTTATTTAATGATCAATATATATATATATATATATATTTATGATTTATATATTTAAATAACTACCCAATTATTTATTTAATAATAACATTGATGTTTTGATCAATATAATTAATATATTCCTTAAAATCAATTACTTAAATTAATTAATTAATTAAATACTTATTACAAACAGGGGCTATCATAGTCACGAAAATTAAGGTCGAAGAATATCTTGGAATAATTAGATTTATGGTACATTGTGGAGAAGAATGTTTCACATCCCTTAGATCCTAAACATTTACAAAGCACAACAAAAATGTTATGAAGGTGAAGCAAATCTTATTGGATTTAGTGGAGGACTGGTAGACCCCTTGTATTTCCATGAAGGTAATAGAGGTTGGAGATTAGATTGGTGCGATTCATGATGAAGGCAAAGATAATGAGCTAGTCCATGTACCTTGAATGGCTTAGTCCATTGTCACAACTTTGTTTAGGTTTTCTATGGTCAAGAGAAGTTACTTGACTTTGAGTAGTTGTGGGATTCGTTCATTGGGAAGGTGAGGAAGGGAGAAAATAAAAGATCAAGTAATGGTTAGAAGAAGAAAGAAGATTAAGGGTCTTTTTATCAGTAGATGAGGGATTTAAATCATATCAAGTACTTTAATTGCAATAAGCATGGCCACTATTCTTCTAAGTTTCTAGATAAGGAGAAGAAAGGGGATGTCAAACAACAATGATTTTGACAAAAACAATTTGTAGTAAGTACAAAATCTTTAGGGGTAGATTGAATTTGCAAGGACTTTACAAGGGTGAAACTAGTCAAACATATTTTTTGCATTAAAAACAACACTAGTAATGTTACAACATATACACACCCATAAGTGTTTCTCCACAAGAACACTATCACAAGCACATCTAATATAAAAAGGTTACAACAAGAATGGGACACCAATGGGTTAATCACTGCAGTCAAATTACTTATATCTTCACATTGATAAGGGAAGAATGGGTGCATCAACATAAAGCCTACTCATCTAATTTTAACAACATAGAGGGTTTTATGAATGTTGGTTGAATTTTTGAACCCCAACCATGTTGTAGGCAACATGAAGGCCACTTGTGAGAGCATTAACATTAGTGGAAGATTTGATTCTCCTCTCAAGGAATACATAATAATAAAAACATACACACAAGTTTCCATCCATCAAACTTTAATATTCAAATATGTTACAAATTTGTATCCAAATACAATGAATACATGCGATGGATAGGTTTCAACTCCGTGTACATGCTCTAAGATGGTATTTTGTCTACTTTTACAAACTAGTTGAAATTGAAATCAATTGAAGCCCAAGGGGTGTAGACTAATTGGTAGTGTCATTGGATATATGAATATTGGTTGCATTTTTGAATCCCAGCCACATTGTAGGCAAGAGGAAGGTAATCTAAGAGCAAGAGAGAGTATGCATGATTATTTAGTGGAAGATCTAATTCTACACTTGGCTAATACCTCATAATACAAACGTACAAGTTTCCATCAAAATTCAATATATAAACCATGTCACAAATTTGGATCTAAGTCCTTTGAATATACCCTTGATTTTAAAGTTGGGGATTAATGGAGGATGTACTTGTGAACATAACATATCATCATCATCAAGTGTGATAGATGTCTATTCCACCATAGGCAACACTTGACCTATGGAGAGAGAAGATTTTGTTACACCAATAACAAGGCCATTCTTATGCACATACTAGGGTCCCAAAACAAAACACCAAAATCTAGACAAGGTTCTATGTCAAGATTCTCTCAAGGATGTACAAAGATGACCAAATCAACAATACTCTAGTTCCGAATCAAAAAGATTAAGGTGGTTTTATACCACGGTAGGGGTACTCTCCCCAAACCCCTATGAGGGGCTTTGCCTCGCGACCCCTACTTGTCATTTTCCCCATGTCCTCAAATCCAAGCCCTTGGTTCCCCTATTCCAAGGTGTAATATCCCCTTAGGATATTTGCTCCAGTTTTAACAATGTTGCACATAAATTTAAGAAAACAATATTCATGCAAACTGATTTCACTTTATCTAACAAATTATACGAACATCATATAAAATCAGGCTTGAAATAAGATCTGAAATTAATTATGAAGATGAATCATATAACCTTATTTTTCAATAGGTGTGAAATTTCCACCTCCAAAGATGAATTGGGTTTCCGCCCAATCCATCGAGTAATATTGATGGTTTCCATCCCCATGTTTCCAAATCTGAAAGCCAAAGCTTACCAAAATTCTCCAAGAGAAAACAATACCAAACATAAACCAAGCATAATCAAAATGAGCCTCCCCTTCTTTTAAAGCCCATTGCAGTTTTTCCTCTGTCTGTCTCTTTATTTCCCTTTCTTTTTTTTTTGTCTTTTCATTTCCCCTTTTAATTTGGTTTGAACTTTGTGTTGATGAATATAGCATCGTTCAGATAAAATCATAATTCAAATATACATCAATATATATATATATATATACCATTATTATATATATACTGATTTTGTTGTTGAGTATAGCATCGATCGGATTTAATCATGTTACTGATATATAGATATATTTAGTGAACAGATTGATCTATTATACCATATCGATTTAATAATACTAATATTGATTGATGAACTTCAACATATTATTAATGCCAATAATTTCTATTTGTTATTGGGCTTTATTAGGACCGATTGAATATCAGTTATACAATATAATGGAAGCAGATTAGATTATTGGGCTCTTAACTAATGGAAACAATGAGTCACGGCATGATAAGACGTGACTCAATATTGAGTCACGCCTTATCATGACATGACTCTTCTCTTTTTTGCCCGCATATATATTGGCAATGAATTGAGACTATCAAATACAATCAGTGATACAGAAATATATGAGTGTCCAGTATTTGATAAGTTCTGAAACTATTTAAATATAAAACTGAGTAGCAGAAGTCGAACACATACTACAGTCTGCAATATACATTAGTTGATCAGTGCAATAAATAAATGAAAGGAATCAGCGAACAGATAATACGGTGACTGCAATACAGTAAAAGATGAGTATCTCGGTGATATTCATTATGCCATCAGCATTATTCAATGTCAGTTATATATATATATATATATATATATATATATATATATATATATAACTTGAAATAAATAAATTCTGATTTCAGTAATATATATATATATATATATATATTAAGAGATTATATATATAAATTGGATTTTGAAAAGCAAATTAAAAGTCATATAATTGATCCCAAACTTTAACACTTTGCGAAATAATAATAAAATGACTTAATTAATTTTCTAACTTCACCATTAAAGTCATGTTAATAATCTGTTAAATAATTAAATTAAGTCGTCATTACATTTATTAAATTTTGACAACTTAAATTTAATTATTTAATTAATTTCTGATAGGGGACATTACACAAGACTACTATGTCATTTATTGATTTGAGGATCATATGACATATAATATTTGAATTATAAATAAATGATGGTCACAGTTGACCTATGTGCTTTCTAAATGCATTAGTTTCGAGTTTTTTGTGAAGTTATTATTATTATTATAGACTGAGTCCCAAGACCAAATAATCTTTTGGGTTGTTGAGTCTGTGCTGTGCTGAGTTGAAGTTTTTGAACTATGGTGTAATATCCTCAACTAGGGATGATAGAAAAACAATACAATATCCAAAATAGGCTGTTTGCATCTAAGAAATTCTTCAACAAACCCAGATTTGCATTCAGATTGTTGAACTGGTTTTTCTGCTAATATAAATAAATTTCTGATTGTTTCCGATAATAGAAAAAATATAGAAAATTACTCTCAATCTGCCCAGAAACTTCATAAATGATTCACATTGTCTTACTTTTATTTTTCTGAGAGGAATGTAATTAACAGTACACAAATTTAGACATAAATACCTCAGAAATGTCCTTAAACCCTTGCTGTCCTTTCCAAAACACCCAAAACATCAGAGCTTGGTCAATTTTACTTGTTTCTACCTGTCCTTGTTGATATCTTCAATGAAGCTCAGTAATATGAAGACACCTTGCTGTAGTTAACCCAAATCTGAACCTGATGCTTGAATTTCACCTTCAAAAATTGGCCTTTAAACCTGATAATGAATTGCTGTCCTGAAAATGATGTGCCGGGGCATCACAGACAAAAGCCCTTCCACCAAAACACACCCTTCTGACTAGGGGGAGCTGATATGTCTCTCCGAAACTAGAAAATACTCAAGGGTTTCAGAGTTTAAGCCAAGGTTTGCAACAACAATAGATAAAAGACTCAGAACATAAAGAGCCCTAAAAGAACCCTAAAATGCTATAGAATAATTCCCAAATAGATAATTTATCCTCAGCCCTTGATCCACTTCCAACTCAATCCGATGCTACACATTGAAACTCTCAAAATGAGCCAATAGGCTCCTGAATTCTGATGCCCCCTTGGCCTTTTTATCATGTTTATTAAAATAACTTAAAGTACATGTAGAGGGGGACCACTTAAGTCTTTAGGCTAGAAGTCACTTAAGTTGCATGAAAAGATGTGCCCACAACTTAAAATCACTTTTGGTCACTTAGGCTGCATCAAGAGATGTGCCCACAACTTAATTATAAAAAGATGTGCCCACTACTTTAAATCACTTATGATCACTTAGGTTGCATAAAAAGACGTTCCCACAACTTAAATCACTTATGATCACTTAGGTTGCATAAAAAGACGTGCCCACAACTTAATAATAGAATAGAATAAATTACAAGCCAAAGACTCCTTACTTATTGATCCAAGGAAAGCATAGCCAATGCATTGTTAATCCTCAAGGTTTGAGTTGGGTACATCACATAAGGTGGAAAACATGCTTTCATATAGGACGACTTCCTCAACCCTCACATAAAAACTCATAAAAGAAATAATTTCGTATGGTTCTCCCAAACTTTGAGAATCCATAAATGGACTCTTAGGGTTTGGCTCCCACTTTTCCATTGTTAGAAGCGAATAATAAAACATAGCACAACGACTTTCCATTGCATGAGGAGGAAACACTAAATAAGAAAATAGATTTAACCCAACCCACAACCAAAAGTTTAATTAAAAAAATAAAATAAAGTAAATGAAAGACCAAAAGGTTAAAATGGATCCAAAAGGAACCCCTTGATGCTTTAAGCACCCCATGATGCTTTAAGCACTTTTCACTTAAATAGTTGGTTATTTTTATATCTAAGAACTCACAAATTAAATAAAATCATTGAAGGGATGTTAAACTCCAAAAATTACTCAATTAATCTGATTAAAAAGGCACTCTTTCAAAAAGTATCTCCAAGAAGTGTGGAGATCAACCAAAACTTCTATAGAACACAAATTGATTGGAGATGTGAGAAAATATACTCAAAAGAATCATTTGGTCACCAACAACTTGACCTAGACCAGGCAAACTAGTTAACGCATGGTTTGTTTCAAAATTCAAAACAATCAAAGTGAGATAGTTAAGTGATATCTATTGTGCTCTCATCCATACACCTTCCATTGGTCATACATTTGCATATTTCTTGCAGACTCGAGGCAAAATATGTAATATCTCTCTTGGATCACCTTGTACTTTGCCATATATTCACATATCCAAATAGATTAAAGAACATAATATAGTTAGAAATGTAATCCTCACTCAAGAGTAAGATTAAATTAGTCTGTTTAGGAACCCTGCAACCAAGCTAGGCAACAATGTGGATATGACTCGTGAAATACATTAAATTCTATGGCTAAGAAATATATAAATTCACATGACAATTCTAAATGATTGTGGGAGTTCAACTATAATGGGGGTTGCGATGGAAGACATGATAAGGTGCCCCCAAATATCCTCTACCATTGGCCCAATAGCAGGACCTTGTCCTCTTTGGCTTCATGGTCCTTAACCATCTTTATGAGGTGATGTACCTAGTGAAGTCTTTACACCATTCGCCTCCATCATGTCAACCTCTTACCTCTTATAATTGAGATTCCCTTCTAGTTCTGTTCAACCATAGTTGGAAAACTCGCCAAAGCCAAAAACTTGCCAAGGCCTGAAAAAAATTCGGGAAAAACTTTGCCAATTTTAGGCAAAAACTCGGGAACTTAAAACATTGCTTAAATTTAAGTAGAAATGCATTTTTTTTTTCAAAATTCAACAATAAGATGCATCCAATGAGTCAATAAATGAGAACACAAAAGAAACAAGCTTAGTCTAGATATATTTAAACACAAAGTGGGTACACAATCACATTCTCGTGAGGAATGCTGATGGTTGGAAGCAAAATAGTAAATAATCTATGTAAAACTAAAAGTAAATACATCATTACACTTACATCTTCCTCTTCCTAGCTCTAGTAAAAACTAAGGGAGAAGTAGAACTAGAGGGTCTAGTCCTAGAAGTTTGCACTGGGCATGACTGTGCCTCCTTGCTCGGTATGTCTAACTTAGTCTGTGGCTCGTCCTCCATCCTAGATGTAGCTCTGCCTCTAGCTTCTTCTGGCACTAGCAATGATTTACTCATTCAACTCAATGTCATCTAGTGTGAAACCAAATCCACCCCCTCCTCCATAGCCTGCCTCTCCAAATCATTGATGTCATCCTTTTAAAAACCACCTCAAATCTGCTTTAAATCCACCTCAAATCCGCTTCAAATCGAAAGAAAACAGTTTGCAAGTGTTTGGAATACAAGTGTATGGAAGACTATTTCCCCCCTCTCAGCAAAATACAAATGAAGAAATGAGAAATGAAATTAATTTGGGCCGTTTTTTGTCTTTAAGTGCTGTTATAAAACTACAACCAAGTTTTTAACAAAAAATCGCTGAGTTTTTTGGCAAAAACTCGGCAAGTTTTTGCCAAAGATTTGACAATTTTTTGGTGCCGGTAAAAGTCGTAAAAAATTGCCAAGCCAAAAAACTCAGCCAATTTTTGCAACTCGGAGAGTACTCTGCCGGTAGTACATCTCTGAGTTCATCAATTGATCAATGTGCAGTTGGTAAGGGAGGCTGGAATAGGGTACCTTTAAAATAACCCTCAACCCTAGGCCCAAGAGAAAGGTGTATAATGTCCCCTTTCTAGCACTTATAGCATGATGTTGTTGTTGGTCTATTTCTAGTCCCGTAGGCTAATCAAATACATTTAAGGGACTTTGAGGCCATTTGGCATAGGCAGTTTTAGTCACGGATCATTCCAAGGTGGTTGGATACAATTTTGGGCATACTTACTATTTATAGTAAGTCATTTGGGCATGGTCAGGACCTTCAGTGATAATGGCATATTGATGGTAAATGCTTAACATTGACAGAAAAATTATAATATCATTGACATGATTTATTAATGCATAAATAAAGTTGGTTTATAAAGTTAAATTTAAATATTTAACTTTATTAATGCGGGACAATAGTTAAGTGGGATATTTTTGAAGTCCCATAATCTAATATTACATTGAAGACAAAATGTTTGGGGACTTAGTTAAAGGGATAATTATTTTAAATGACACGAGGAAATATTAAAAGGAAAAAGCTATGCGATAAAATAGGGGGGAAAAAGCAATCGGGAGAAAATATGGGAAAAACAAAAAATCCCGAAAAAATAGAAAAATGCAAAAAAGTGATTTTGTTTATCGGATGACCTTATCTTAATTTCAAAAACGGCTTAAGGTTTGAGAGATCACTTAAGGGCCTTAGAGTGCTTTTGCCAGGAGGTTGGGATGCAGGTGAACATTACCAAAACCAAAATCATGATTTTATCTTTAAGGAGAAAAGAAAAGCCCAATACTTTCATTTTTGAAGGCAGCCCGCTTGAAATTGTGAAGGAATACAAGTATCTTGGGATTGATTTTCACTATAAACTCAGCTGGGAAACATGTAGAGCAAAAAGGCTGCAGGGGGGCTGGAAAGCCTTGTATTTACTCCAATTTAGATGCAGAATGACTGAGCTCTGGGATTGCAAGACCAGGAAGACTCTTTTCGGTTTGTTGGTCACGGCAGTGGTTCTCTATGGCTGCGAAGTGTGGGGTGGCAGCCTGCCAAACAACGGATGGAGGCAGCTAGAAAGAATTCAAAAACACCTAATTACAAGCAATCTCAAAGTTAAGACCTCCGTTCCTACGATATCTTTTTAGCGGAGGCTGGGGCTTTTCCGTTGGAAGTGTCAGCAATAACTCGGTTACTTAGCTACTTAAAGAAGGTTGATAATATGCAAGACCAACGGTGGCCGAAATTTGTGAAGGACTAGGATCTTACCCGTAGAAAGAAAACATGGATGAAACAAAATAATAAGTGGCTGGATAAATGAAATATTAGGCTACATGAGTTTCCTAATACAAATGTGACATAAAAAAGTTTGTCATAGAAAAGTTTCAAAGTGTCATGTGGACTAATAACATTGGTCGTAAAAAGACTTACTACATGCATGTGTTCAACTCAACCGGGGAACGTGGAGAGAAAACATATCTAGGGGCTTCTATTAAAGGGAAAGCAAGGCTGTTAATGATGCAATTGAGGATGGGGTCGCATCATCTCAGGTGCGAGACGGGCAGATGGAAGAGGCCCAAAGAGGCTTGGGAGGAGAGAACTTGCATGTCTTGTGGGATGGGCGCAATTGAGACATAATGGCACTTTCTCATGGAATGCACTGCCTATGATGATATTCGTGCTAATGATGAAGCCATTCTGAAAGTGGACAACATGAACAGTTTATTTGAAGAGGATAAGGTAAACCAAACAGCGGGTTTGCTGGTCAAGATTCATAAAAGAAGATCGGAGCTGGAAAGGATTATGGAAATTGTTTAGGGGTGTGGGTTCCTCTGGTCTCTTAGGCTGCTTGGCCTCATGGATGTCATTAAAATCATTCACTCATTCATTCACGTTTACAAGGTGAGTGAATGAGCTCTTATGAGAGCATTATAAAAGAGATTGAAGAGCTGTCTTTCAGCATGCTGGAAAATATATGAAATTGATGAAATATTGGAGAAGTTCTTCTTCAAAGGTTTGTGAGGACAACATCCCTCATGAATGACATTCTCTTTGCTGTTGAAGGACACAGTCGATTGCGCTTAAAGGTAGGATCAGTTGGACAAAATAGTTGTTTATTTTCATTTGTGAAAGATTCAGTTGCCTGAAGGTTTGGTTTGAAGAGATAAGGGCTGGGTTTGAGGAAAATTTGCTGGAAACGACTTATGACTGCTTTGGTTTATGACCAGAACTGGCCGTACCAGTCTCTAGACCACACACAGCAGGCCTTACCAATCTGAGATCATCTGGATAGGGCCGTACAGTAGCTACAGCACTGCCGTCTCAGTCTGAACCATTGGCAGTATTTGTGGAAGCTGGGAATTTCTTGGATATGCCATCTAGGTCTGGGACTCTTGTCACTGGAAGCTGTACAGTGTAAATTGCATTAGGAGGGAGTCATCCCTGCTGGGGTTGTGCCATTTCAGAGCCAGAAATGTGAAGTCAAGGGGTTTGTAAGTGCCTTTAATTTATTCAGGAGTATTATCAATATTGGGCAGCGTACTGGTATGCTCAGAACTGATTATTACTTGTAACAATCTAAGTGCTCATTGTTTATTTTCTGTTGAGTGTCCTAGTGGATTGCAATCTCTATGTAATGTCTGATCATTGAATTTATCTGCTGTTGAAGTCTCTTGTATTTACAGCACTAAATAGAAGTTTCTTGAATATATATAATGTCATACTGCTGTAGTTAATTAGCTAAGCTGCTATATGTTTATCTTGAGCTCTTCCCTTGGTATTTGGCAATACTATCTATGACTTCCCAAGCTTACAAACTTGAACATAATCAGAAAAAAAAATCAGAAGTTAAAACCAGACTGTGAATAAGGGCAGACCTCTACAAGGTGCTTCTCTTCCTTGGCCTCATGGCCCTTAACCATCTTTATGAGGTGGCATACCTAGTGAGGAATCTTCCGCCATTCTTCCTCCTTGCACTCCCTTCCCTCAGCATGACTGATTATTGCATTCAGAAAATCATATTTGATAAATGCATAGATAATGAGATTCAAGCTTTCATTTACTGCTAAAGTCTGATGTAAATATATATATATTCATTGCTATCTATAATCCACATAGATATATATGCATAGCTACTTCTTCATACCACAATTAAATGCATAGATAATGAGATTCAAGCGTTCATTTACTGCATAAAATCTGATGTAAATATATATATTCACTGCTATGTATAATCCACATAAATATGTATACATAGCTACTTCTTCATACCGCAATTATCTAAGAGATTATAACAGATTGCCTTGCTGTAGATATGATTGCATTTTCTGTTCATTCAATTGTTGTTGAATGACTGATAGATTGAATGAATTCCTTTGATATGTCGATTTGAGGTATTGGTGAGTTATTATTAAGTAATTGTGATTAGATGATTGAAGAGTGATGATATAATGAATGCTAGTTTGGTATATTGGTGGATGATGATTAAATGAATGTTGAGTTGATAGAGTGATGCTTGATTGCTGAATTGTATGTTTTCTTCATCCCAAGATGAAGTGATGACTGATGCAGATTTGATGATTGTTTGCTTGATGTTTTGAGGGATTAATGATTCATGGAGGAAAGACGATGATTGATAAATCCTCCTTCAATGCTTGGAATGCTATCTCCTTTAAATTTTTATTATCCTATATTTTAAATTTATTATTATTGTTTATTATTAAATCTTATTTCAAAAAGTGGATATTACAAAATCTGAAATCCAATAGTGGGAATAATAGCCAAAACATATTAAGACCATTATATTAACTTGTCCATAAAGGTACGTTTAACATCTAATAATAGAATAATCAGACATGTCATCTCTAATCTATACAATTTCAATTACGAATAACACAAAACACTCATCGTGAATTTTCTCTTAAGCAACATGGTGATACTCTAGCCAAATCCACACAACTCAGAAAATGGCTTTACAGAAAGATTACTATGGCTGTAAGTGGTATAGATTAATGCATGAATATAATGACGAACTAACAGTCGATACCAGGAATGTGTAAGGTCCCACCCTGTGCGCCACTTAATTATTTTGCACTTCTGCTTTATTGCTCAGGAATCATGTTAAACAGTTGTCATTGCTTTCATACAACACTCATAATCAAAGGCATTGAAATACAAATTTATTCCAATGATTTAACGATCAATAATCACTTACTTTATTGCAATTTGAAGACCGTTGTTATGCCTGCAGAATATGGAGATTTTACCTTTGTAGAAACTGTTACAAATTTCATTAACAATGTACATACATCTTGAACTTACAACAGCTTTCTAAGCCAAATTAAAGCACAACATATCTGACCTTATTGCCTCTATATTAAATATGAGCTTTCTTATAATCTGAAATATTATACAGCAGACCACAGTTTGTTAAAAGGGACCATTAAGTTTTGATAAGCTGAAGTTGCTGAAACTATTGACTGAAGGAAAAACAACTAGTTTGCATTCAAAGAGGTCGCAGAAGTAAGAAGGATTCAGCAAAAAAACAAGGTAGATGCCCAAATATTGCAGGAAGTGTAGACGCCAAGAAATGACAACCCAACTCAGGAATCAAGCGCATGTCCGATGACTTTCCATTTTCAGTGATCCACAAAGGCACCAATAATGTCTCTTAAACACCATTAATTATCTTGTCTACTCATGCGGCCAAGATAAAATGCACCTTTCCGCTTATGACCATGCTAAATCCTCCCATGCCAAGCTTAGAAACTGAATATAAGAACTCCCATGTTTCAAGAGGATTTACACAAGATAAAGGAGGCCGTGCTGTTGTAAGGAACTGATCTTCTGAATTATGTCGAGGAAGAGAGATACTTCCACTCTATGGCAGATACTACCCTCATGCGAAGATAAGAGTGATGTAAGCTCGCCAAGGTATTTGTTTCAGCTCTCAAGATAGAAGATGGGATGCCAGGAATGGTGAACTAAAAAATAAGCCCATGTCAAGGAACTCAACCAAAATCCTCACACAAATCAAGATTCTTCACAATAACAAATAACATGCCAACAAGTGAGGATTATTCCCGCAATCCTGTCACTTAAAGAAAATCTCTCAAATGATAACTTCAAACTTTGAATGCCTTGTAAAGTACTTGTAAGATATTTCCAACAAAGGGCCATTCTTTCACCAACAAAGCTAATCTTTCATCTTGATGAAGGTTGAGGTGGGCTAAGTCCAAATCTTTAGAATCACATTGGGTTTTCTTAGAGAGTATCAGAAATAATAAATTCAACATAGTGCAAATGAGCTTCAAAACACCTTTTTGTAACTCTTCCAAGATGAGCATCCTAATTAGGGTTTTACAGTGTTTAATTCAATTTCATATCCACTTTGTCTCCCTAGCGCCCCAAAGAAAGTTACTGTATTTAATATTTAAAACAGCACCTTATATCTTCCAAGGCACCAATAAAGTCTCTTTCATTTTATTGAATAACACTAGTTTAATATTTAGTTTACTTTGTGTTTTAAAGTTATTTAGAATATTATCTCAAAACACCTTATGTCACCAAGATATCATCAATTTAAGCAACCAAATATACTAACTCTGCCATTTTATCAAATCGGTGTCTAGATTGACACTTTCTATAAATAGTATGGACAAGTTGCTCGAAATCCCTCTAGAAAGTGTCAGATAACTTCAATAAATTCTTAGAGCTTCTTGGCGACATTGAAATACTCTCAGAACTGGCTAACACAAGCCTTGAAAGTCAGCACCAATTGCACTACAAGAGAACTTGAAAAAAAGGGGACATTACAAATTGGGCTAGCACATATGGTAAACATCGATATCTCCTATGAAAATCCAATGTGTATAATCAGTATAGATAAGTCATCTATCCAATAAGCCCTAGAGCTTGGAAGGCAGAAGCATGAAGAGAGAATAAGGATATGGCAGGAATCATACAAGGGTAGGCCTTATAGTAGACAAGTTGATACCTAGCCTAGCACAACCATTTGTATGGTGTCATGCCTTTTCATTGACACAATCTTAGGTGTTGGATTGCATGTTGACAGTGGAGCTTCAAGACATGATGGTGGAACTCGGCGATGATGCCAAGTAAATGAGTAAGATCTCATTCCAGATGCCAAGACCACGTTTGAGGATTAAAAAGTACTTATTGAGAAAGACAACCCCTATCTTGGTCAAGTCTTGGCCATGGGCAAAAGAGTGGCCTTTATAGGTTGTTGGTAGATCTAGGGAAGAGATTAGCAGTAAAACTTGTGCACACTTTGGCACATTGTATTTGGGTACTTTAACTATAGATTGCTGCTCTTTTGATGGACACGGTGGTTTGATTTCTTGATTTCAAGATGGAGAGTAGATGGCTGTGTTAGGTATGTACACACCATAGTTGAAAAACTCGGACTCTCTAATGACTTGGCCAGCCCAAAATTTTTAAAAACTCAAGACTCGCCAAGAAATTCTGCAAAAAGTTGGCAATGACTCGGCAATTAATCGAACATTTGGAAATATATAATTTCTTAAAATATTCTTAAATAACACACATAAACCAAATTTATAAAACATGTATTGGTTTCCATCATATATAAATCAAAGTTTGAGTTAAATACATAGCATAGACCAAAGGCCAAGTGCAACATATGGACAAAATTGAGTTCAATACATATTGTGGACCACAAACTTATAAAACTTATAACCTCTTAATTAATGTTAAACTCAAATTATGGTATCAATGAAAATTAGAAATTATAATCTGCTGTAATGTCCCCTGCTAGATTTAGGCCTGTTTTAACCCAAATTTATTATTTATGTCCTAAGCTAAATCGATAAAGATATAATGATTCAGTCTAAGGCATTCAAAGTAAAGAGAATTATTCATTCATCTTATTAGATTAATTTATTTGTATATATTATTAACATCCATATTGTCCTTATTACTACTTCAACTCAATGAAGGAAGGATTAGGCATGTAACCAAGGTGCCTAGAGACCAATTACAATAGGCTCCCTCAAAGTTTACAGATCCAGGCCCTTATCCTATCTTGGGACTATGCCCGCAAGGTGCTCAGGGTCACTGATCCCTACCCTATCTTGGGAATAATACTATTGATTGGATTTAGACAAGCCCCTCCTTGGAAACATTTTAGTCCCTTTCTTCTCAGGCAAAAGTAGTAATAAGACTGAATATGGTTACATATCTTTGAGGACTCATTTATATTCCTTATTCATCTCTTCCTTACAAAGAGTCTCCAACACATTTTAATATAATCTTTGTTTCCTCTTTGATATCTTTCTTACCAGATATATAATATTGACTAATACTTCCTTTATAGAATACACACACACACACACACACATAAAATCATGATCGCATTATTAACACACACACACACACATATCTATGTTGCATGGGTACTTGTACCCATACCCCTGGGACGCGTACAGGGTATTGGTACACGTACCCAAGTACCGGGTACTCGGGGTACTCAGTGGAGAGCATCATAGGTAAGGACCTTGATTAATATTTCTGATTTTTGTTTCAGTCTTTTGTTTGCATATCAGCTTGCTGTTTAGCAAGCTTAATTCAATATGTAATCAGTTTGAAACTTTGATACAATACTCATTAACAGTACTTTATCACTGTTCAAGTTAGAAGTTTATCATTTGCAATATGTCATTGTTATATGATTTATGATCTTCTTGTCCATGTCTCTGTTATGCATCTAAACGTTTAGCATATATTATTATTAGTAATTACAAACATATTGCAAATCTGAAACTGAAAACAATACATAACATTTGCCAACTTTATCACTGTTCTTGTTTTGAAAACTCATGGTCATGACTCATATTTTCAGATTTTCTATAAAATATTAAATTATATTAATTTTTTTTTTCATGTACCCAAGTATCCTCGTCCCCTATTTTGAAAAATAGTTGTACCTGTACCCTAAGTACCCAAGTACCCCCGTACACGTGCAAAACCTTGATATATATATATATATATAAAATTATGATCGCATTATTAACTCACACACGCATGTTAATAATGCGATCATATATATATATATATATATATATATATGATTTCTTACTATTAAAGAATTCACATAAAATATATATGTATGTCTGATTATTATTACATATATAATTTATTATATCTATATTACTTTATGTATATATATTTATATATATATTTATAATAATATAAGACCATATGAGAGCTCCTTAATAGCATATATGTATATCCTCCTATGATTCAATTTCTAATTTAGATACCTTCAGCTTTATTTACTATTACCCTATGCTTACAACATAGTCAATGACTTATTTAAAGTGTCCATTATTATTATACCCTTTTCTTATTCTTCTTATCTCTTCCTTGTGAATAACATTTATATTGTATAATCCTTATTCTTTTTCTTGCCCTCCCCATCCAATATATTTACTACACTCCCTTATATATCTTGATTTATTATGAGGTGTGGCATCTTTTTGGAAGTAGTCACTTGTCCACGAAGGAACACCTCCTTTAATCGCTGCCCTCTTAAACCGTAATCTTTATTAGTTTTGTTTACCTTCACGTGGTTGTGTTAGGATGTTAATACTAATGACCACTGTTAATTATCTTAAATATCACTGCTGTTAACATAGACAAGCATAACACTGTTTAATAATAATCCAGATCGCTGTTTAAGAATAGGCATTTCCCTGCAATTTGCTCCTTCCTAAAATTGATAGTCTTGCTGTCATTTATTAACAAACACTGGGCTTATCGATTGGTTTAGAACAGAGAATAGTTAATGAGTGCCAATTATCATTGGCTTTGTTGATTGTCATCCACGTAATCCTTCTCATGTCTGCCAGTGTGGAGAAATCTGGACTGTGGTGCCGGTCAACTATGATGGTTAGTATTAATTTGGTCAATATAATATTATTAAAATATTATGTTATTGTTAATTTGTAATTCTTGTTAAGTTGATTAATAAGAGTATTATTAATTTGGTTAATATAATATTATTAAGAGTAATATTTGATATTATCAATTTGATTATTAAGAATAATATTAATAATATAATAATTAAATATTATTGATTTGAGTGATATTATTAATATTTATTTAGTTAGTATTATTGGTTGATTATATTGGTTAGCGTTATTGGCAAGTATAACATAATCAATTATTGATTATCATTATTGAACAATATATATGAATTTAAAAGTATATTTGTCTTATTTATACATCAATTAAGGCTCATGACAGTCTGCCCGTCCTGAATTTGCTTGTCCCCAAGCAATTTAAGGTTTGGATGAGAAGTAATTTCTTCTTGTGATTTGATAGTAGAATTTGGCAACTTAAGACAAGATATGATCTTATAGGTTATCTCATAAAGGTGCCAATTGATTTTGCCAAAACCACATTTGTATAATAGCATACCTCAAATTTATCTCTCTCTAGTTGTTCTTATTGTTCTAGATCAATCAGAAGTAGAACCACACACATTCGAAAATATGAAATATATGCACGAGTATATGAAGCCACAAAGCATATTAATGCATGAAGACACGAAGCATACAAGAAGTATAGACATAAGACATGGGATATTCATCAACATGCTGAAGACATATAAGTAAACCTTTAAAGCATTAAGTGTACCTATGAATACATGTAAGGCATGTGTCACATATGCAAACTACCATACAACATGATCATACATATGAATACATTTAAGTCATGAAGCATACACATAGCACACAAGGCATACACATGAATTCACTTAAGTCAGGAAGCACATATGTCAATACGAAAGGTGTGTAAAGTATACACATGAATTCAGTGAAATCAGGAAGTATTTACTTAAACATACATGTAGTACATAAAGCATGAAGTAGACATATAAAAGGGGCATGCATATAGCACATAAAGCTTGAATAAAGTCATGTATGACATGTGTACATGAACTTATCTTAGCCATGAAGCATCTATATGAATACACACAGCATTCAAGTATGAAGTATGAACTCACTTTAGCCTCAAGCATACATGTGAATATTTGCAGCATATACATATGAATACATGTTTGAATCATACACATAAATACATGAATAGAGCGCGAATCATACGCATAAATACACACAAAGTCTTGAAACAAGAATATGCTTAAGGCATGAATCATACACCTATTACATATGAGTACACATGAATCATACATGAGGCATGAAGCCATAAAATATAAGTATGGACATTTCAGGCATTAAGCAATAAATACATGTCAGATAGCCAAGGCATGAAGCAATATACTTGAATACACGCCAAACGCATAAAGCATGAAAAAATATACTTGAATACATGCCAAACACGTAAAGAACACAAGCATGAAACAATATACAAATATCTGTCAGACAAGTGAGGCATGAAGCAAGCAATAAGTACATGCTGAATATGTAAGGTTTGAAGCAAGGTACACAAAATGAATGTATAAACATGTATGGCATTTATCTGCCATATGAATGTATGAGACACAGAATACAAAACGTATGCACATTGTTAGATTTTCTTTTTATTGAATAAAATGATTCATTTATTCATGTTTACCTTGCAGGATGGTAAGATCATAGCTCTGATACCATTTTTAATGTTCCCTGCTAGATTTAGGCCTGTTTTAACCCAAATTTAATATTTATGTCCTAAGCTAAATTGATAAAGCTATAATGATTCAGTCTAAGGCATTCAAAGTAAAGAGAATTATTCATTCATCTTATTAGATTAAGTTATTTGTATATATTATTAACATCCATACTGACCTTATTACTACTTCAACTCAATGAAGAAAGGATTAGACATGTAACCAAGGTGCCTAGAGACCAATTACAAATGCCTCCCTCAAAGTTTATGGATCCAAGCCCTTATCCTATCTTGGGACTATGCCTGCAAGGCGCTCAAGGTCGCTGATCCCTACCCTATATCTTGGGAATAATACTATTGATTGGATTTAGACAAGTCCCTCCCTGGAAACATTATAGCCCCTTTCTTCTCAGGCAAAAGTAGTAGTAAGATTGAATTTGGTTTTATCCATTTCTTTGAGTACTCATTTATATTCCTTATTCATCTCTTCCTTACGAAGAGTCTCCAACATATTTTAATATAATCTTTGTTTCCTCTCTGATATCTTCCTTACCAGATATTTAATATAGACTAATATATATATATATATATATATATATATATATATATATCTTGTGCATTCACTTATGAATATATATATGCGCGCGCACACACACACACATATCCTCCTATGATTCAATATCTAATTTAGATACCTTCAACTTTATTTACTATTACCCTATGCTTACAACATAGTCAATGAATTGTTTAAAGTGTCCATTATTATTATACCCTTATCTTATTCTTCTTATCTCTTCCTTGTGCATAACATTTATTTTTTAAATCCTTATTCGTTTTCCTGTCCTCCCCATCCAATATATTTACTAAACTCCCTTATATATCTCGATCTATTATGAGGTGTGGTGTCTTTTTGGAAGTAGTCACTTCTCCATGAAGGGATACCTCCTTCAATCGCTGCCCTCTCAAACCGTAATCTTTATTAGTTTTGCTTACCTTCATGCGGTTGTGTTAGGATGTTAATACTAATGACCACTATTAAGTATCTTAATTATCGCTGCTGTTAACATAGACAAGCATAACACTGTTTAATAATAATCCAGATCGCTGTTTAAGAATCGGCATTTCCCTGCAATTTACTCCTTCCTAAAATTGATAGTCTTGCTGTCATTTATTAACAAACACTGGGCTTATCGATTGGTTTAGAACAGAGAATAGTTAATGAGTGCCAATTATCATTGGCTTTGTTGATTGTCATCCACGTAATCCTTCTCATGTCTGCCAGTGTGGAGAAATCTGGACTGTGGTGCCGTTCAACTACGATGGTTGGTATTAATTTGGTCAGTATAGTATTATTAAAAATATTATGATTTGTTAATTTGTAATTCTTGTTAAGTTGATTAATAAGAGTATTATTAATTTGGCTAATATAATATTATTAAGAATAATATTTGATATTATCAATTTGATTATTAAGAATAATATTAATAATATAATATTAAATATTATTGATTTGAGTGATATTATTAATATTGATTTAATTAATATTATTTGTTGATTATATTGATTAGTGTTATTGGCAAGTATAACATAATCAATTATTGATAATCGTTATTGAACAATATATATGCATTTAAAAGTATATTTCTCTTATTTATACATTGTGATATACCTTGTCAATTATAAAAATTTGATAAATAAATAAATAATTAAATAGTTATATAGTGATTATGTTAATCGATATTATTGTTAAATAAATAATTAATTAATAAATATATCAATTTTTACATATTAACTAGCAAATAAATAAATATTAAATAATGAATTCCTACTGAATAGCAAATAAATGATATATAAATTAAATAAACATATAAACAATATTAATTCATAAAAATAGACATAATAAGCTATACTCCTAGCATGAGATAAGCCGCAACATCCATACAACATTATGCGCAATGTAGTTATGCATGAGCGATGTGATAACACATGGCTGTATCTCACACACGAGATAGCCGAAACACCCATATAACAAATGGAGGTTGCGAAACACGAGATGGTCGAAGACTCACGAAAGACAACACGCAAGGGATGCAACAGTATAAACTATGACAAACCAATAACTATATTCGGGATTAATAATTGGTATCATTAACAGACCGTGGAAAGGTATAAGTCTCACCCCTTGGACATTTCAAAACATATATATAGAAATCAGAGCCATTCAATAGTCATCATCGCTAAGAGCAAAGGATCATTATCGAATCCTACGGCAAGTAAGGAGACTACAAATTAATATTTCCTATCATTGGAACAGTGGTGACCAAGACTGTGAGTGGTTAAATTCTTTATAATAAATAAATATAATGCTTTGTTGTGTTAATCAATTAATAGCAGTCCCTTTGACCATATGTTTATAAGGAATGGAGATAATTAGTGAAATCCCAAACATAATATAAAATTGGGTTCTGTTACTGCTTTAGAATTGAGAATGGAAGGGCTGAGGCTGCCAAAGAGGGGTAGACTAAATCCAATATTGTAACTCCCAAGATAGGGTAGGGACTAGCGTCCTCTTTAACCTTGAGAACTTGAGCTCGAGACAGGTTAAAGGCTGAGTCTGTAAACTTTGAGGGAGCCTATCAATGGTCTCTAAGCACTTTGGTTTGCCTCCAATGTCTTCTCCCTTCTCGAGAATTGAAGCAATAATAAGATTAGTCTTATAATATGGATTGGTAATAGCCAAATTCTTAGTTCATTATTTTTTCTTTATCTTTACTATAAATGTTATTGTTAAATTAGCAGGAGATATTACAATTGGTATCAGATCCTTTTTCCTGGCACCCTGTGGAAAAATAGTTAATGCAAACCAGCCAAAGGGCTCAAAGGGCATTAGAAAGAGAAAGAAGGAAACTAGTAACAAAGTCTAACAATATGATGGATGAATTAATTGGCGGAGAAATGAGGGCATTCATGGAAATAACAACCAAGACACTAATGGAACAAAATGAAAGAGCCCAGGTCGTCATGGAAGCCTTGAAAAATATGAATGTTTCAATTAACGATCTTAGATCACACCCCAGTGGAAGAGACGCTAATACAAATCAGTCAGAAAATAATAGTAGGACATCCAATCGAAGAATAAAAAACCTTTCCTTCTACCAAGGAAGAATACACTAAGGGAGGAAGAGGTGAATAATCACCTCCCTAGCAACACAGAGGAATTAGCAGAAGCTTACTCAAAACTAAGACCTTAAATAAGGAGCGTGTCTTTTAGAGACTATTGTGAAGCAAAGAGATCAGAAGCTCCTAGGAGAGAAAGGGACCAAACTAATAAGGACTTGAAACACAAGGCGAATAAGGTCATCATTCCCAATTTTGATGGATCTGAAAAAATCACAGCCCATGGATGGTTGCAAAAATTAAACACCTTTTTGAGCCTCGATTCCATGACTGAAGAAGATGCAATTCAATTTGCCATCTTACATTTGGAAGACGCAGCCCATGTTTGGTGGCACCGTGGCGTCAATACCCAAGGCTACAAAAACATAACTTCTTATGAAGAATTCTCGCATAAGTTAATAAAAAGGTTTGACCGTAAACATCCCCAAAAAGACTACAGAGAATTAACTCAACAAAGGCAAACATGAACGATGGAAGAATATATTTGTAGGTTCCAAAGAATTTCAATAGGTGTTACAGGGCTGGATGAGGAAAAAACAACTTACCTATTTGTGGATGGACTAAAAGAATCAATCAAAGGGTTGGTAGTTGCATTCAAGCCAGCTACTTTAAACAATGCAATAGAAACAGCCCTAAACTTAGAGACGTCCACTAATAAAGCCCCAAATGATCATCTAAAAGTTTTGCATAAAAAAGACAACCATCACAGGGAGTACTGAAACCGAGACAAACTGAAAAGGAAGAACTTGTGCTTCAAGTGTCAAGAACCTTGGGAAAGAGGGCACAATTGTCATAAAAGAGGGCTAGATAATAAAAGAGAATGCTATAAATGCAAAGAAAAATAGGAACTTGGCCATAGATGTAAGAGTCAAGCCCACCAACTAGAAGTAACTTCGGAGGGAGAAAGCGAAGAAAATCCTAACAAAAGAATCAAGTATAATGATGAAGAAAGAGTGACCTTGGCTACCATCACCCAAACCACCAAACATCATCCCTTCCGCATAAAAAGCAACCTTAGGGGACAAAAGGTCATTATTCTAGTAGATAGCGGAGCTTCCCATAACTTCATAGACGAGAAGTTAGTGGCAAAAAGGAAATTAGAAACTAAAGACTTCAAAGGCTTCACAACAGCAACTGCAACATGAGCCATGGTGGAGTGCACCAAAGATAGTACCCCAGTTGAAAGTATTCTTGGGAAAACACCTCATTAAGGAAGATTTCTACGTAGTACCCTTAGACGCCGACATCATTTTGGGCACTCCATGGATAAATTCATTGGGATGCTTTATGTTTGATCTACCAAATTTAACCATTCGGTTTCAGCATGAAGGGGAAGAAGTGACATTAAAAGGGCCTCCTAGCGGCTCCCCAAAGATGGTCTCTTGCAAAAGGACAGAGAGAATTTTTAGGAAAGGACAAGGAGAATGGGCAGCCCAATGCATGATCCTTGACAAAACTACCTCTCAAGAAAAGGCCACACACATTGATATAAAACCAATCTTAAAAAGGCACAAAAAAGTTTTTGATGACATTCCTCCAGGACTACCCCCAAAAGAGGATTTTAACACCATAGAATTAGAAAAAGGATCACAACCAGTGATTACCACTCCGACATCCACAAAAATTCAAGGAAGAAATAGAAAAAACTATAAATGAATTATTGGAGATGGGCCACATTCAACCAAGTTGCAACCTGTTTGCATCATCAATTGTACTAGAAAAAAAGAAAGACAAAACGATGAGAATGTGCATTGATTATAGAGCCTTGAATAAAAAGACAATCAAGAATTGTTACCCTATCCCTAGAGTGGATGAGTTTATTGATGAACTCCATGGAGCCAAATATTTCTCAAAAATTGACTTAAGGTCTGGATATCACCAAATAAGGATGAGAGAGGAGGACATTCCAAAATAGCATTCAGATGCAACTATGGACAATTTGAATTTTTGTTCTTACCTTCGGGTTAACCAATGCTCCCGCTACATTTCAATCCTGTATGAATCATACCTTTAGGAAGCAACTCAGAAATTTTTTATTGATATTCTTTGATGATATCCTCATATATAGTAAAACTTGGGAGGATCATCTTAAGCACATTGATGAGGTATTGGAAATTCTTGACCAAAAGTCACTTTATGCCAAATCTTCAAAATGTGAATTTGGTTTAAAAGAAATTTTATGCTTACGCCACAAGATCAGTGAATAGGGAGTAAGTGTGGATGAGGAAAAGATCAAGGCTATTAAGGAATGGCCTAAACCCAAAACCTTAACCCAATTAAGGGGCTTTTTGGGGCTTTGTAGTTACTATAGGAAATTTGTTAAAGGATTGTCAAAATTAGCCACACCTCTCACAGTTTTGACTAAGAAGGGAATTTTTGGATGGAATGAACCAGCCCAACAAGCTTTTGAAGAGCTCAAAAAGACCATGAGTTCATGTCCCGTATTAGCTGTTCCCAATTTCTCTCTACCATTTGAGCTACAATGTGATGCATCAGGAGAAGGCATTGACGCTGTCCTTGTGCAAAATAAACACCCAATTGCTTTTGAAAGTAGGAAGCTCCACCCCACCGAAAGATCCTACTCTATCTATGACAAAGAAATGTTAGGAATTATGCATGCTTTGGAAAAATTTAGACAATATTTGGTTTGTGGAAATTTTTTGGGCAAAACAAATCACAATAGCCTACAATTCTTCCTAAAACAGAAAGGTCTTAATGACCGTCAATATAAATGGGTAAGTAAATTATAGGCTTATAACTTTGACATAGAATATGTAAAAGGGAAAAATAATATAGTGGTTGATGCACTATCCAGAAAACCCTACTTGTGTACCATAACAGATATCATAGCAGATTGGAAGCACTCCATTATCGCAGAATATGCCAAGGATTCCCATGCCAATAATATCATCGAAGGACACGTACAAAATGAAGATTACAAAGTGGTAGAAGGAATTATCCTCTATAAAAATAGAATTTATCTCACACCCAGCTCAAAAATGAAAGTAACCATCACTAAAGAATTTCATGACAGCCCCCTAGAAAGACACTAGGGGTATTACTAAACATACAAACAGGTAAGGGAAAGAAATTTGTGGAAAAGACTTAAGAAGGATGTACTCAAGCATGTTCAAGAATGTATGACATGCCAAAAGAATAAAACAGAGCAAACACACCCAGCCGGATTACTTCAACCCTTACCAATACTAGGCCAAAAATGGGAGTATCTCCATGGACTTTATAGTGGGCCTCCGTGAAGTACAAGGAAAAGATTGTATATACGTAGTGGTGGATCGATTGACCAAATATGCACACTTCATGGCCATATCTACAAAATATAGAGCACCCCAAGTTGCAGAAGTTTTTTTTCAAATAAGTTTTTAGATTACATGGATTACCAAAAAACATTGTTAGTGACAGAGCTAGCCGATTTCTAAGCATGTTTTGGCAAGAACTTTTTCGTTTGGCAGGCACAGAGCTGACACCAAGTACAAGCTATCATCCTCAAACCGATGGACAGACATAAATTGTAAATAAGTGGATAGAAGGGTATTTGAGGAATTACGTTATAGGCCAACAAAATGCATGGGTAAAATGGCTACACCTTGGTGAGTATTGTTACAATACCACACATCATCTATCCATTGGATTGAGCCCATTCAAGGCATTATATAGTTATGAAGCCACTTTTTTTGGGAGTCTAATTCTTCCAGAAAGTAAGGCACTTGGAGCTAGAGATTTTGCACAACAAAACATGGACATTATGAGAATTCTTAGAGATAACCTGCACCATGCACAAAACCAACAAAAGATTTATGCTGACCGAAAACGAATAGAACAAGCATTTGAAATTGGGGATTGGGTTTTCTTAAGGTTACAACCCTATAAACAATTATCTATAAAAACTAGTTGAGCAGAAAAACTTAAGCCACGATTCTATGGACCCTAAAAAGTTTTAAGGAAAATTGGTGAAGTAGCCTACGAACTAGAGCTACTCGGGAATAGTAGAATCCACAATGTCTTCCATGTATCATGGCTAAAAAGAGTCCTTGGACAACAAATTATTCCATGCGAAGAATTACCCCCAATTGATGATGAGGGTAAACTCATCCTAGAACCAGGAAGAGTCCTCAATATGAGGGAGAAGAAGTTGAAGAATAAAATCATCCCAGAATACCTGATTAAATGGAAAGCCCTGCCTGAGGAAGATGCAACTTGGGAAGGAACAAATATTTTTGAACACCCAAGCCTTAAATTGTTGAGGACAAGCAAATTTAGGAGGGGTGGACTGTGATATACCTTGTCAATTATAAAAAATTGATAAATAAATAAATAATTAAATAGTTATATATTGATTATGTTAATCGATATTATTGTTAAATAAATAATTAATTAATAAATATATCAATTTTTACATATTAATTAGCAAATAAATAAATATTAAATAATGAATTCCTACTGAATAGAAAATAACTGATATATTAATTAAATAAACATATAAACAATATTAATTCATAAAAATAGACATAATAAGCTATTCTCGCACACATGAGATAAGCCGCAACATCCATACAATGTTATGCGCAATGTAATTATGCACGAGCGACGTGATAACACACAGTTGTATCTCATGCACTAGATAGCCGAAACACCCATATAACAAATGGAGGTTGCGAAACACGGGATGGTCGAAGACTCACATAAGACAACACGCAAGGGATGCAGCGGTATAAATTATGACAAAACAATAACTATATTCGGGATTAATAATCAGTATCATTAACAGACTATGGAAACGTATAAGTCGCACCCCTTGGACGTTTCAAAACATATATATAGAAACCAGAGCCATTCAATAGTCATCATCGCTAAGAGCGAAGGATCATTATCGAATCCTACAGCAAGTAAGGAGACTACAAATTCATATTTCCTGTCATTGGAACAATGGCGACCAAGACTGTGAGTGGTTAAATTCTTTATAATAAATAAATAGAATGCGCTGTTGTGTTAATCAATTAATAGCAGTCCCTTTGACCATATGTTTATAAGGAATGGAGATAATTAGTGAAATCCCAAACAATATAAAACTGGGTTCTGTTACTGCTTCAGAAATGAGAATGGAAGGGCTGAGGCTGCCAAAGAGGGGCAGTCTAAATCCATTAGGGTAACTCCCAAGATAGGGTAGGGACCAATGTCCTCTTTAACCTTAAGAGCTTGAGCTCGAGATAGGTTAAGGGATGAGTTTGTAAACTTTAAGGGAGCCTATCAATGGTCTCTAAGCGCTTTGGTTTGCCTCCAATGTCTTCTCCCTTCTCAAGAATCGAAGCAATAATAAGATCAGTCTTATAATATGAATTGGTAATAGCCAAACTCTTAGCTCATTATTTGTTCTTTATCTTTACCACAAATGTTATTGTTAAATTAGCAGGGGATATTACATACATCAATTAATGCTCATGACATCTGTGTTTACGACAGCTTGAAAAAGATTGTTGCTGTTGGGTGGGTGGTGCTGAAGTAGTTGTAACAGTCTCAATAGGTGCCTCGACCATAGTGATAGGGCCTCAATAGGAGCCTCTCCTAGATGACCAACTTTCACATTCCTCCTCATGTGCTACCACTTTCGCCTCCCATTCAGTTGCCCTCCTCTCCAACTCGAGTAGGTGATCATCATTAAAGAATGGATCCACGTTAACATCAACATCAATAGGAGTAGTAATCCAATTTGCTGAACATGGATTGATGTCATCCAGGTCAAGTGCTTCATGTGAAGGCTGCACTTGCACCTTCATTTCATGTAATCGAAGGTTATACAACCCATAAACAATGTCATTCAAGTGTTCTTGAATCAACTTATTGTGCTTTTTTGTGTGAATGGCCTAAAAAATCACTCTAGTTGCTCTCACAACTAGAAGCACTACAAGGCTGTGTATTAGAATGTTTTTAATGTTTCCTTTAATGCTCAAAGTTAGCTTCCCATTTTATAGCAGTCCTTTTTGGATACTTGCTATTTTGTAAATATTTAGCGTTGTATATATGAGCATGTTGCTCATTGTAAATATATAGCAATACATTAAAATCTATCTGCTCTTGCATCTAGAATTTTATGGTATCAGAGAGAGTTAATTTTTTTCATAATTTTGTTCTCAAAATTATCTGTGTAGCAAATTTTTTGAAGTTTCTTCTGCCATCAAGAAACTTCTTGGCGTCGAAATCGCGCGTCTGCCTCTGTTCACGAAATTATTTGGGTCGAGATTGCTAGGGCTTTCTTCTATCTTCATACCCTCGTGAAACCTTCTAGTATCTGCACGCGACTTTGTCTTCTTGGGCGACGGGATTTTCACGCAACCTTCTGCTCTCTTCCCGTACGACGAAGGGTTTTTCACATCCTCACGAATATTTTCGGCGACGGGATTCTCTGTTTGTTTTTGCCTTGCGCGACGAAGGGATCTTCGTTTCTGCACGAGATTTCTAGTCTTCATTTCGACACGCGATTTTGTCTGCATCGCCATTGCTTCAACCTGCAAATATCTTGGTTTTTTCTGCTCTTCCGTGGCCGCTAATTAGGATTTCCTTAGAAAACTCTAATTTTAAACTCAGAAATTTTTTCTGATTTTAGATTTGTGGTGGGTTTTTCGAGATCTTATCTGTCTTTGTCGGATTTTTCTTGGTACCTCATTTTCCGTGCCTCAATTTTCAAGCCAGCATATTTGAAATTCGACTTCAAATTTCTTCTGGGTTTTTTGTTAGCTTTTTTTGGTCAGCCAGAAATCTACCTTGAAATCCGTGCCTATTAATTTTCATCCTTGAAGTTTGTACCTGATGGCATCTTTAACCAACCTGATGCTGGAAAACAGTCAATGGTTTAATGGCAGCAATTATAACACCTGGAAGTAGCGAATGCTAACCATCTTCGAGTACCATCGTCTGGATGCGCTTGTTCTAGGCACAAAGTCTCGTCCGACCTCCATCCAAGCAGATTAGGATAAGTTCAATGATCGGAATCGAGAAGCTGTTATGCTTCTCAAGCTCTCTGTCACAGATGATCAGTTGCCTCAGATTCCCTCTGGCAAGTTTGCTGCAGACATCAGGAAATATTTGAAGGAGTTGCATAAGACATCTAATAAGAGTCGTGCGTTCTTTTTGAAGAACCAGTTGTTCTCCATTATGATGGATGAACATATGTCCTTACAGGAACATCTCATGAAGATTAAGGACATTCGCGATCAGCTTGATATTATCGGTCGGAAGATGGGGGAAGAAGATTTGGTAGTTATTACTTTGAAAAGTCTACCATCATCTTATGAGCACTTCATAGAAACTCTCAACATTACTTCGACCAATGTTGATCTGAAATTCCCAGAATTATGCACCAAACTCCTACAACAGAATCGCTGGAAGCAGCAGCTTGGTAGCCGTGCTTCCTCGTCTCCTTTAGAACAAGCCTTTGCAGCTAAATTTCAACCATCTCAGTCCTCACCACATGGAGGTTTCCATCAACCTCCAGGCAATCCTCAGCAAAAGAATGTGCAGTGTCACTACTGTCGCAAGTATGGCCATATGAAGAAAGATTGACGTCAGAGAATCGCTTCTGAACAAAGGAAACAAGGCGGGTCACCTCAGCAGGCGAATGTTGCTGAACAATCTGAGCAGGAGTCTGTTTTTTACGCTTTTATGGCTAAAAGCCCCTTAGATCTAGCTAGGTCTTCTGCTTGGTATATCGATTCTGGTGCTTCACGTCATTTTTCTCATTGGCATGAGTGACTGGTTTACAAATTTCTCTCCATACAGTGACTCAGTTGTGTTTGGCGGAGGTGAGGAATACAAAATTATTGGCTGTGGAAATGTTCAGATACAGTCTGGAGGCAGGAAGCTCATCTTCCTCAATGTGTGCTATGTCCCTGGTATGGCACTCAATCTGCTTTCTGTGAGTTAGATCATGAGGAATTCCCCTCAGTTGGATGTGGTGTTTAGTACTCACAAATGTTCCATTATTGATCGAGAGACTTGTCTTACTATTGCTACTGGTCTAGAAGATCATGGCCTATATCGACTTACTGACACCGGTGATTCTCCTGAGATAGCTATGGCAGCTCGTACTTCATCTCTCAGCACTTTGTGGCATCAGTGATATGGACATCTTAATATCTAGTATTTGTCTCAGCTGTCCCGAGAGGGACTTGTTTTTGGCCTACCTGATATTCAGACACAACATCTTGGAGTGTGCGGCGCTTGTCAAGCTGGCAAACAACATCAGACTCCGTTCAATGATGGAGATTCTTGGCGTGCATCTAAGGTACTTCATTTACTTCATGCTGACATTTGTGGCCCTATGAATACTTCTTCCATTATTGGTTGCAAATACTTTCTGCTCATTGTTGATGATTTTAGTAGAAAGATGTGGGTTTACTTTCTTAGACAAAAATCAGATGTATTTAGTACTTTTCAGAAGTTTAAATCTTTGGTTGAAAAAGAGTCCAGCCATAGTATCATTTCTCTTAGAACAGATAACGGTGGAGAATTTTGTTCCACTGCTTTCTTCGACTTCTGCGCTACCCATGGCATCAAACGCCAGTTCACTACACCTCACACTCCTCAGCAAAACAATGTTGTTGAGCGTCGCAATTATACGATTGTTGAGATGGCTTGTTCTATGTTACAGCACAGAACTGTTCCTAATAAGTATTGGGCAGAAGTAGTGTTTACTGCTGTCTACCTCCTCAATCGTTCTCCTACTCAGGCTGTTAAAGGACAGACTCCAGAAGAGGTTTGGTCTGGTCATAAGCCCAGGATTAGTCACCTGAAGATTTTTGGCTCTCTTGCTTATGTCTGGATTCCTGATGCCAAGCGCTCGAAGTTGGATTCGAAGAGTCAGAGACTCATGATGACAGGATACAGTGACAATCATAAGGCCTACAGACTGATAGATGTTGACACTGATCGTCTTATCTTTAGTCGTGATGTTGTATTTGATGAAACTCGAGGACCTTTTCTTTTTTCTCCTGAGCAGTGTTCTGAGGATCAGCCTCACAGTGTTCCCCTCGCTTCATCTAATGGGAGGGATGATGCAGATAATGGTTATGATACAGATGATGCCTGCCATGAGGCTCCGATTGCTGATCCTATTGAGGCTCCAGAACATAATCCTCTTCCTGCTCCTGTTGCTACTCCTGAGCCTCTTCCAGCCCCTCCAGACATTGGCTCCTCCTCTCTTCGCCCTAAATGGTGGGTTAAAACTATTAGTGATCTCAGGGATGATGAGCTCATTGAGGGTAGAGCTTCCAGAAATAAGAGCAAACAGCAGCCTACAGTTAATTTTGCTTTTATGGCTAATATTCATAGTGTCTATGAGCCCCAGACTTATTCTGAGGCTAACGGTATCTCTGAGTGGGAACAGGCTATGGAAGCAAAGTTCCAAAGTCTTAAGAAAAATCACACCTGGGCCCTTTCTGATCTTCCTTCAGGGAAGAAGCCATTAGTTGTAAATGGGTATACAAGGTGAAATACAAAGCTGATGGAACTTTAGACAAGTATAAAGCTCGTCTTGTTGCTCGTGGGTTCTCACAGAAAGAAGGCACTGACTATGAGGAGACCTTTGCTCCTATAGCCAAAATGAGTACTGTACGACTTGTCCTTGCCTTAGCAGCTCAGTTTGGTTGGAAAGTCCATCAGATGGACGTTAAGAGTGCCTTTTTAAATGGTGACTTGCAGGAAGAGGTCTACATGATGCAACCCCCTAGATTTAAGGTTGCTGGTCAGGAACACAAAATCTGTAAACTTGTCAAAGCTCTCTATGGTTTGAAACAAGCCCCTCGGGCTTGGTACATGAAGATTGATAGATACTTACCCGATCAGGGTTTTCAACGGAGTCCATTGGATTCAAATTTGTATATCAAACATGTAGGTAATGATATATTGTTTATAGTTGTCTATGTGGATGATCTGATCATTACTAGCAATTCAGAACATTTGATCACTGAAATCAAACAAGATTTGTGTCGAACCTTTGATATGACAGATTTGGGACTCTTGCACTATTGCCTTGGAATTGAGGTTTGGCAGACTGAGCATAGTATCTTTCTTTCTCAGTCCAAATATGCCAGAAATCTTGTGGACAAGTTCAGAATGCAGGATTGCAAACCTGCCTCTACCCCTATGGAACTCGGGCTCAAATTATCCGCTCAGTCCACTTCACCTGTTGTGGATGAATCTTTGTTTAGACAATTAGTGGGCGGTCTCATTTATCTTACTATCACCAGACCTGACATTAGTTTTGCAGTAAGCTACATATCCCGCTTTATGACAGCTCCCAAGGCTGATCATTGGACAACAGCAAAGTGTGTCCTACGTTATGTAAGCGGTACTTCTGATTATGGCCTTTTGTACACTTGGAGTTCTGACCCTACACTATGTGGCTACACAGATTCTGATTGGGCTGGTTTTGTTGATGATCGTAAGTCTACCGCTGGATATGTGTTTAATTTGGGATCTGGTGCTATCACATGGACTAGTAAGAAGCAGCAAGCGGTGGCTCTGTCTTTGATTGAAGCAGAGTATCGGGGAGCACTTAAGGTAGCATGTGAGGCAGTTTGGCTTCGGCGGATGCTTGTGGATATGCATGTTCCTCAAACAGGACCAACTCCCCTATTCTGTGATAATCAGGGTGTGCTCAAACTGGCGAAGAATCTAGTCTTCCATGAAAGAACCAAGCATGTCGAAACTCATTGTCATTACATTCGTCAGTTGGTTGAAGACAAATCCATTCAGTTGCTGTATGTTACTACATTGGAGCAGCATGCAGATATTTTCACCAAGTCTCTTGGTTCTGATAAATTTGTAAAATTCAGGGAATCTATTGGTGTTGTTGATAGATTGAGCATTATGGGAGGGTTTTAGAATGTTTTTAATGTTTCCTTTAATGCTCAAAGTTAGCTTTCCATTTTATAGCAGTCCTTTTTGGATACTTGCTATTTTGTAAATATTTAGCGTTGTATATATGAGCGTGTTGCTCATTGTAAATATATAGCAATACATTAAAATCTATCTACTCTTGCATCTAGAATTTTACTGTGATAATATGTGGATGGCAACATATTGAAGATTAGGCATTGTGGCACCATAATCTTGCCACCACAAATCTGTAAGGATAAAAAGGCCAATTATTACTTGTGAAGATTTCAATCAAAAAGGAGTGAGATAAAAGGTATAATATAATTAAGCATATATTTTCCTTTTTACTTGGTCATTGGGTGGCTCTCCTAGAAGTGCAATCAGGTGAAGCAAACGATGGCCCTTTGGCCTTTGTATAGTTCTCTAACTCATCAAGTATTAGGTCTCGAAGGTGCTCATCATCAACTTATTTCTAAATAAATGTGTTGAGACCAACTTGAGCCTCTACATTTGCTCTAAAAGCATTTGAGAAATAAAACATGGGGTTCAAGAAGTAGGCAACAACTTGAATATGTTGGAGTTGTTGGTTCCACTTCCAATCAATTATGTGCCATATAGGTTCATATTTGGTCTTGTTTGACCCATATAAATGCTGAATTGCCTCTTGAGCCCATCCATGGCCTCATATAGATATCTCACGGAGTTTTTATCCCCATCCACCATTAGTAGAATCCTCACCAACGACTCTGACACCCAGATATAATTTTTTTTTAACAAAATCAACATATTGTAGCATTAAACATTTAAATAGTAAATCATCAATCGAAGTTTGAAAACTTACATTGATGATCTCTTCCATCATTTTGGCAAATCTATCATTAGTAATGGTCTTCATGACCTCTATTGAAGCATAAAGACTCTCCAACCATTCTTCACTTATGAACATTTGCTTCAGGTTGGGCAATGTAGCTAATATGTTCTTCAAGGTGAGGAAGTTAGTTGCAAATCATGTGGGCCCCAATTGCAGAGATCCTTACCGTCAATGTGGTCCCTCATAAGATTCAGGACCCATGTGTGGTTGTAGATGTACTTTGTGATATTTCTTCCATCTTGAGCCATATTCTTCGCCTAGGTTAGTTTCCCAATGTCCTTAAGGAGCAAGTCAAGTCAATAGGCAACGCAAAGGCTCCAAAATGATGTTGCATGCCTAGCCATTAGAACTTTGTCGGCTACCACATATGCAACTACATTATTGATCACAATCTGGATGACATTTCACACCCCCACTTCCATCACCACCTCATCGAACATGTTGCACAAGGTCTTTGCATTTTTCACTTCATTAAAGGCATAAATTGATTTTAAAAATACCAACTGATCCCCTCAAACAACTAGAATGTTGATGAGTGTGCTATTCCTACCATTTGTCCACCCATCAAGTAGAATGATGTAGTCATTCTTTTCCCAAATCCCCTTATGTTCTTCCCCAAGTTGATGAGTGCTTTGGACATCATGCTGCAATAACAACCCACTCAACTCATAACAACTTGGAGTTTTGAACCACTTACTTGCCACGGTCAATGCAGTGACCAAATGCCCCAATATGTACTAGAAGCAACATTGTATGGAATATTATTGTAGTACCAAAATCTAGCACGTGCCAACTTTGCCTCATATTGCAACTCTTTATTCCATGTAGGTGCATGGAACAAAATAGTTTGACATATGGCTGCCCACACTAACTGATCGTTGTATCCATGACACAAGGGAAGAAGAAGCTTCACATCTGCATGCGACCTTGTAGAACTCAAATCTGCCATTGGGGCTACCATTGCCTTTGTTCTTCTCTCCTTTTTTCTTGGTTTCTTTTGGTCATATGATTCAAGCATTACTATTAAATCCCTTGTAGCCTGTTCAAGACAGTTGTCACATGGTGTAAAATCTCATCAAGTGGCCTTTGCAAGGTGATATTTAAGCCGATTTATGCCACCAGTTATAGTCTTGGAGTCATGGATGCAAATAACTTATCTTCGCACTGCACGTGGTGTCCTATGTTTCCAACAAGGTTCCTTCTTTCTGCCAGCTCTCCTTGTAGAAGCCATTTGCTTTTAACAAAGTAGAAAGGAAACCTAACAAAAGAGAGAACATGAAAATTCCATGAGACATAAGTCATTAAGCTTGTTCATAATTGTATAACATTACACAATTTTTCTATAATGGGTTATAAACTTTAATGAATTTGAAATTGTTAGATAAAATTGAATTTGAAATTGAATGTTAAATTATAAACCGTATTTAAAAAATTAAAACATACCGTATTTCAAAATTTAAAGCATTACGTATTTAAAAATGTAAAACAAAGTTTACTGTAGTTGTTAGAGTTTTATGCATTCATATTGTTAGAAGATCGATCCAGTTTGACTTTGTGTGGGTTATTGGCATTCATTTGAGGGTCTTAGGAAGGCTATAATAATTCAACCACTGAATTGTACTTAATAATATGTATAACTTGATTACATAGAATACACTATTTACCAGCAAAGATAGTAGGCTCTAAAAATTTAATAGACAATGCTCAATTTAGTGTAAACTTTAAACTGAATCAAGCATTGTCTATTAAAAATTTAAAACAAAACAAAAACAAAATTAATAAAAAACAAGAACGTTTTTTTATTATTTTACAATTTATACCAAAAAAAATCCTGCACAAAATCGTGAGCTCTTTGTCTGACCGTCAAACTAGAAGCTGCACTTTCCAAAACCCCAGTTTGCTGTCACCCAAGTCAGAGGAGTGTTGCCTGAGTCAGGTGTTACGTTGCGTGAATGTGAGAAGCTGGGTTGCGAGTGAAAGAAAGATAAAAGCCTAAATTTGACTTCTAACTCTGCCTTTTCTATTTTTTCTTGACATGGCGAGTCACGATTTTTAGCGTGATTTTGTGAGTTTTTGCAAAATAAATTACTGTGATTTCTAGGTTTTTTCGTGACTCACCTGGGAATTTGACCCGTGAGTACTCACACGATATTTCAACTATGGTGCACACAACAAGCATGCCATGGCTTCTTTTTGGAGTAGTGAGTGCAGGTCAAGGTGGATTTTAGATCTAATTCATTTAGATGCCTGTGGAGCCATGCCATTAGCCTCATTGATAGGTAATTTGTACTATTATACTTTCAGTTTCACCAATGATTCTTACAGAAAGACTTGGATTTATTTTATGATGCGTCATGCTCCGCCATAAAGAGCAAACCCAAAGATCTATGAATACAAAATGGGTGAGGAAATTTATGGGGTCTGACCCAGATGTTTAGAAAAAATATAATAATAATAATAACTACCAGCAAAGGGCTGACCACTCAAGGGAGGGGGCCGACCATAATTTAAGGATATCATTAATATTTAGAGGGCAATCATCAAACTAATGGTAGGCAGTGATTTCTTTAATTAAGGAATTTGGATTACTTTAATTAAATGCCTAGAGTTTGATCTCTTTTCAAAAAGGGTTGCAACACTTTAAAATTGAAAGGTTGTGACCCCCACCTTTGAAGATACAAGAGAAGGAAGATTCGTTTTGTGAGGGGCATCAATCAGCCACTGGGAATTGGATCATTTATAAAAATAATCAACTATATTGTGTTATAAAATAAGCAGATCAGCAGAATAGTCAATCAGCCATAGAGTGATCGAATAATCAATGAAGATGACAAGATGTCTATATTGAATGATTAATGAAATAAAAAGCAAGAGATCAGATCAGATACACAGATCTGCTATCAGTAGGAGATATTTTCCACAACAAATCAAATGACAAATTGTGATATTGCTATTAGGATTCAACCGTGTAGTTTTTGAGTCAAACTCATTGACTCACGTTTCACGACTATTGGTTCACAAGAACCCATCGCTCACGAGAATGATTGGAACACTTAGCGCTCATTGCATCTAGGTGATGCTCACAGAGCTGAAGCTAAGTGAGTTTAACCTTGGAAGAAACTCCATGGTTAAGGGCGCTTGAGCTGGAGTAGTACTCTATGAGCATCACCTGGATGCAATGAGTGCTAAGTGTTCCATTCATTCTCATGAGAGATGGGTTCTTGTGAACCACTACTCATGAAACATGGGTCAAAGTTTGACTCAAAAACTACATAGTTGAATCCTGATAGCAATATCACAATTTGGGATGATAGTTTAGATTTCAGTGACAATTGTTTTTTGGGGAGTGCAAGGTGTTGGGAAAGAGAGAGCTAATGTTGACTGTTTTGAGCTTATTCCTATGATGCCTTGGCTTGGTTTCTTCAAAGAACACTTCTATGAGGAGTAGACTGAGTATTTGCAGTATTTGATTGTCTTTCTTTATGATTGATTTCATGAGGTCTTTTCTACAAGTGTCTATCAGATAGTGCTTCGAGTAGATGGTGTTGCAAACCTCCTAGGTTGACTTGGGACCTTGGGATCATATTTGGTTTCAGTCGGGTTATTTTGCGGTTGAGTTGGCATTGCTTGAGGACAAGCATTATATGGGAGGGGAGGACTATAATGTCTCAATTTTTAGGTTCTCTTGCTTTGTAGTTGGCTTTGGTTTTCTGGATGTGTGTTGGCTTTATCAGAGTGGCTATATTGAGAAGACTGGTGGGCACTTTCCAATGTCATTTCTGACTTTTGGTGTTTTCTCCAAGATTTTTGGGGAGAGTGTCTATTTATAGTAAGTCACCCAGTTAGGTCTGGTTATCATCATTCATCATCGAGATTCGATATCACTCCAATGCAGTCAATTTTACATGTTGGATGTTTAACCTTGTGCCTAAAGTGCACAAAATAATTAAATATTTAAATATATCACTTTTTGACGTTACATGGGTTAATGTTATTTTATACTGCACTTTCCAAAAAGTTCCCGAGATAGTTATAGGAGTTTAAGGGCTCATTTATTGCATATGTAAAATTTTGAGCTTGTTAATTTCACTGTGGAGATTGAGGGATTAGCGCCCGTTGCCAAACTTTTATCAACACAATGAAAAGCCCTATGGTTTCTTGAAGCTAAGAACAAAAGCTCTCCCTCTTCATCAGAGCGGTTCTACACAGACATCAACAAAGAGTCAAAGGTGTTGAGGATGGATGAAAACCCTCGTTCGTTGGTGCAGATTCAGGCAGGGTTTGCATTTTTGCTATAAGAGATTTACGGGTTTGATATTTGAATTCAAAGGTTGAAATAAAGAAATTTGTGAAGTCTTTGAAGGACAAATTTCTGAGTTTTATGGTAGGAAGTTTCATGGTGGTTTATTGTTGATTTCCATTTGCTCGACATCTTGGAGTTTGAAGTGTTTTGGTATGGATATTGTTATCTCTGCTGGGAGGTGCGTGAGGCATTTGGGGAGGTTGCATGATAGAAATATTGGCATTCAAACATAGAGTTGCATTAGCATTGAAGAGTGATTAGAAAATAGCATGTCTTAACCAGCAATAAAAGTTGTGTTGGTAACAATGGACCCATTTCTTTGTGATGTGAGGAGTATAGTGAGTATTACATTTTTTACGATGCCAAAGTCTCACTGCTGTTTGTTACCGAGTATTTTAACTGTTTCCAGCATCTCATTAAGAGTGATATGAACAAATCTTTGCATGTACTGAAACTTATTTCTGCTATTTATACGAGGTCAGATTGTTTGGATTATCTTTGCCACATTTCTTAATTTTCTATCATTAAAAGAATATTTCACTGGTTATTTACTTGCTCAGTTTGTTCCATACTTGAAAATAAAGTAGATACTCTTTATTATTTCCTATTTCTGCAACTCCAATCAGAAACAAAATGGGAATCCATGGACAAAATCAAAATAAGAACTCGTTGAATATCATTCTCACATGCATACCGACTGTTTGAGAAAACACTCAATTAGGAAAAGTGTTAGAGAAATTGGTTGAAATCGGGAGGGGATTTTACATTGAGCCAGCTCAGTATTTAGGTTCACTCCCTAGACACTTCCAGATTGCCAGAAAGGTCCAGGATTCCCTTTTTAAATATATTTTATTTGATGAAATGAAATTGATAGAAACACTGAAACTTGACAGGGACTAATGTCAAACAACAGAAATAAAAACAGCTAACGAAACTAAATCTAGTTCCCTGAAAATTTCAGCTTTTTTGTACTTCATCTTGAATGGAGAGATTTCGAAAATTCTGTACAGAAGCAGAATTGAGCATTCAGCAGAAGAGAGGGCATCCCTGTAATGATATATTTCTATTTGTGAGTTTGTGGGCCAGACAAATAGTTTTGTTTCCTGAATGTATTCCAAGTTTATAAAAAATGATGAGCAGAGGCAGAATCTGGGTCAGCTGCAGAAGGGTACATTGATCTCGGCACTTCGATCTTCCTTTTGGTGTAATTTTATACTGAATAGAAGAAGTTGATCATGAGATGTTTCTCAAGGAGTTTGAAGAGAAATGATATTTGTTTTGAAGTGAACCTGAATTGTATAAGTCCAATGGGCTTGTTTTAAATTGATTAGTGATGAGGAGACAACTGCAATGAACAATATACAATTATTGCCAAAATTATACTTGTTATACACTCATTGTATTATGCGTATGTAAAGATATACAGGGAAGCTTCTAGGAGGAGGAAACTTCTATAATAGTGTTAGATGACTCTTGGCATAGAAATATGGAATACTGTAAATGACATTTTACATGTGACTAATAGGTCACAAAAGATACATGTGATTATAGAAATACACGTGCCCTTTTCTCATCAATGTAGCTTTGCATGGCGATTAAAATTTCAATTCATGAACAAATACCTAGAGACTTTTTTTGGTTATTCCTGGGCATACAGAAATGTACATGCTATCATAACTAGGAATTGGCTTAGAAATGAATCTACAGATTGTATTCGAGAAAGACTTGCTGAGCAGGGGTGAAAGCCTGGGATGTCTGAATTAGCTTCCATTTAGTTTCCAAATGGAGTGAGAATGTAGACTCTACGAGCTCTCAAAATAGACTGCAAAAAATAAAAATAAATTCTTCATCCTTACACTTAAATGATCTTTCACATATTATCTGAAATGAAAGAGAGACAAATATTCTCAGAAAACCATCTTAAAAATGACTTTCTAGTAAAAAATTCCTATGAAAATCATTAATACTCTAACAAATATATATAATTTGGTTGTACTTGGGTTACTTGCACATTACTTAAAGAGTTGTAAAACCAAGACAGCTTAGCAGACATTAAATGCTCCAAATGCGCATGCCATGACTAAGAATTGGTGTAATAATAAATCTCCAGATCATATTTGACAAAGAAATGCTGAGCAGAGGATGGGGAACAACGAGAATGTCTGAAATAGCTTCTTTTTAGCTTCCAAATGGAGTGAGAATGAAGACACTAAAGCCCTCCAAAGTTCCAAATAGTCTCACAACTCATATTCAGTAGTATAACGCCTGTATGCCAACTTCGTCTTTGTGATAGTCCTTGTATAATGAACATTTTTTCTAATGTATGAAAACAAGATAAATTATAATTCTTGACAGTGATATTCAATTTTCCATGAAAATTTGAATACTTTGAAGATCTTTGAAAATTTCAAAGCAGTGAATTATATTCACCATTCCACCTTGTCAATGGAAAAAGATAGAGCCTTGAAGACTTTAAAGGAGTGGACGATATTGACTGTTTCTCACCCATAATAGCAAATGCTTAGTGGTGTTTATGTGCTAAGTGGGTCTTTTTCCCTTGTAATTATTATCAAAATATATGAGGAAAATTGTCATTAGAGTAAATGACTACTTAAGGAGGTCATCTTTTTTTTTGCTCGGTAATAAGGTTATATTTTATTAAAAGAAAGTCGGGTTTTATCCTGGCCTGAACCAGTGGTAGTTTCAATAGAGAATTACGGATTACCTCTCCCATAGAGACAGTACAACCAAAAAACACTTATTAACAAGTCCTAGAATTAAGATTTGTTGGCTGTTCCACCTTTAGAATGTGAGCGTAAAATCATGTCAAAGCCTCCCTCCTCCTTACCTTTCTTGTCTCTTTTCCCTTTCACTACTTGCCAACCTTCTTCCTCCTTTTCGGCCTCCTTCTGCCACATCAGAGACTCATCCATCCATACAAGACCTTGATGCTCTTCCATTGCTCCAAGATCACCCTTTTGAAGTAAGTCCAGCATATCCAATGCTGAAACTTTCACTAGAAAGTGTCTTTCCACTTGCATCTGATCCTAAATCCACTCTTGCTTCCTTGTCCAGAACATTAGCCTCAACATTGTTCATCGTCATCAAAGTATCCAACTGTCTTTCATTGTGCCCTTCACAAGATTTGTCCCCCTTTGTGATCTTTGCAGCCTTGCTCCTCATATCCTGACAACATATCTCTTTGCCCAAAATTGCGTCCTCCTTAGAATTTTCTGAGTCTAAAGCTAAAACTTGCGGGGATGCCAATACAACATCTTTTGATACCAATTCCGATACAATATCCTCCTTTTTCTCGACCGAATAAAATTTTAACAGTTCATCTTTGCACCATGTTGCTTGTTTAAGCACTCTATTTTTTGTGCAACTCGCAGCCACATGATTCTAAAACATTTTCTGCATCTAAAGGGAATTCCTTCATAATCCACTGGCTGAACCCACTCCCCGTTAGTCAGTTTCAATGATAACTCTGCCGAGAGGGCTTTCGTAATATCCACCTCAACCAAGATTCTAGCAAAAGTAGAATGAATAAAATTTTGGGAACCTTCATCTACATTCATAAATTTGCCCAAAGTGTTCCCGAGCTTCCAGACAAGACTCAAACCAGAACTGAAGTGGTAAACATGTTAGTAAAATAAGCAGAAAATGCAAATATTAACAAACAAGAGAGAACACAATAACACAGAATTTAATGTGGTTCACCCAATCCCTGGGCTACATCCACCAACAACGAGTCCAATATCTTTATTATTATCCAGCAATTACAATCTGAAACCTGCAACTCAATACCGCTGCAGGAAGCTACAATAATCCCTCATACATTCAATCTCAAACCCTAAGCCCTTTTTACAAGTATTTTTGACATAACGAAATTAGGGCAAAAATACTCTGACTAATAGAAAATAGATGGCCGACACTTTATAATATTATTAAGTCATTCTTAGTGTCAAGGGGCGCTGCCCCTCGACCCCGCCCTGGGGCGCTGCCCCTCAAGGGGCCCCGCAAGGGGCGCTGCCCCAGGCTCCCGTGGATAAGTCTGATTAGGCTCCACATACATAACAAAACATGGAAGTCTTACCCATAAAGGGATCCTGTTGAAAGATTTGGTGACATGATTGAAAACCGGATACCATGGCTTAAGCAGCAGCATGTACTTGTTCTCCAAGCTCCAAATATAGTCACAAAAGACTTTTTTCCTATCCAAATCATTGTCAAAGGTCACTACAAATCGAGCTCCTAGAAAAATCTGCACATTTCCATCCAAAATAGGTCCCCACTTCTCAGAAATCCACCTGTGCAGCTCTCCAAGTGTGGGCCAAAAAGCCCTAAATCTCCCAATCAAACCCGTTTCCATGAAGTATTTCGCATTTTCTGCTTCCTCTGCCTCCACCTCTTTGGCCAAGCTAACTGATAGTTTCTTTTCAAGTGGTTCAAAACATTTTCTTTGCAAGTGGTTCAAAACATTTTGTGCTTATCCTATTCGTTACCACTTCAGTGTACAAACCTTGTTCAATACCCACTTTGCCCTTCTCCTTGACATTCTTAAGCTCTGTCTCAGAGCAACCTTTGACACCATGTCTGGTCTCACATGAAGCCCCCATTGCGCCATTGGAGTGTCCTTGAGGACCCAACATATAAATAGGGACCAAGGATGAGTCTCCCTGTTCAAATCCTTTAAAATCCTTTTGCTGCATTCTATCATATAGAAAACCCTTGTCGTATCCAGGGCAAGTCTTGCCACCCCCCAACCAAGCTCCCAAAGGGGAGTCGAACTGTGGAATAGACACTGCCGATAGAGGAGCCTCCACACCAGACGATGTAGGCCAAGAGGGGCATCACAAAATCCTCTATTCGGCCTTCCTACAATCGCACCCATGCCCCACACTCCTGCCAAAACCGCTGATGCTCTCACTATTCTCCTTTGCTCTGGGAACACGCCTAAATCCATCCTGAAATGCAGTCATGGGGCTGAGAAGCCCTCAACACTTTTACTGATGCCGCTCCATTCTCCGGCAGCCAAGAAACCCTAGCTGCAGCAGCATGTGAGAGTGCCATAGCTTGGAATGTTTGAATATTTTGATACTTAAGGAAGTCATCTTGAGGTGACTTTAAACACATTAAATCCCACAAATATTAGTTCAAGTTGAAAATGCTTGTTGAAGGCTTGAAAACTGAGCACAATACATTTGGGCTGTACTAGGTTTAATTTCACATTAGAAGTGTGAGATAAGGGTGACTTATAAGCCATTATATGCTTCAAAGACTTTGTCAATGGGAAAATATGTTAGAGTTTGAAAGGTTCAAAGTGGTGAATTATATTCACTGTTCCTTCCCAATATTAACTCATTCTTAAGCAACATAAATGAGAAAAAATCATTAAAATACATAACTATTTGTAGAGGTTAATCTTGTGATGACTGTAAACAAATTTCAGAAATATTTAAAATTCTAATTAAAAATGCTTGTGGAAGGTTACATTACTTAAAACACAAAAGACATGACTTGGGTTGTAGTTCTGTTAATTCTACACTGACTAAAATTGTGAGAAATGGTTGACTTTTAAGACATTACTTGCCCCAAAAGCTTTGCCAAAGGGTGAAAATTGCTATATTTCATTGTTCCCCACCCCCTTTATAAAAAAAAGAACAAATGCTTGAGCTGCCTGTGTGCTAAGTGGGTTCCCTTGCCTTGCAATCGTTACTGAAATACATGAGGAAAAATGTCATTAGAGTAAATGACTACTCATGGAGACTGTTTTTGAATCCCAAAAAAGCTAAAGCTCTACAAAGTACACGAGGAAAAATGTCATTAGAGTAAATGTCATTAGAGTAAATGACTAGTCATGGAGATTGTCTTTGATTCTCAAAAAAACTAAATTTCTAGTTAAAAGAGGCTAGAAGGTGTCCATAGAAGTGCATTATATTCACTATTCCTCAGCAATACTAAAAACTGTTTGGAGGTGCCGGTGTGCAAAGTTGCCTTGTAATCATTACCAATATACATAGGAAAATGTCATTAGACTAAATGACCATTCATGGGGGTCATTTTGAATGACTTAAAAACACATTTCTAACCCACAAAATTTAAAAATTCCAATTAGAAAGTCCCATTATAGACCTTTTTAAATGTGACCGGCGATGCTGGCACGACACGCCCTTCGGTACCATGTGGGATTTCATGGGCTGGGGGAGACTGCCCATGAGAGGCTTCAGTAAACACACAACACATGATTGACTTTACTTGAGTTAATCTCCATTGGCTAGAATTGGGAAATGAGAGTGACTTATAAGGTATTACTCCAAAAGCTTTGCCAATGAGGAAAGCGGCTAGAGGGCAAACATATTAAAGTGGTGGATTAACTTAAATTTAGACTTCTAAGTAGGTCGTCTGTGGAAAGACTAAAATACGTTAAAATTAAAAATACATGTTTATGTTGTACCTAGTTTAATTTTACATTGGTTAGAATTGTGAGACAAGGATGACCTTTAAGATATAAATGCTCCAAAAGTAGTGGATTATATTCATTATTCCTACCCCTAAAAACAATACAGGTTCTTGTGTACAAAATGGGTTGGCTTGCCTTATTGGAGTAAATGACCACTTGTGGAGGCCATCATGTTACGACTTAAAAACACTCTGGTCAATTACAGCTCAGAACTATATAGTTTTTGACATAAATTCAAACAAGGAAATGGTTCTTTTTTCTGTGGAAAGTGTTTCTCAGATTGCTACTCCAATTCAGAGAAGGCCAAGTTCAGGGAGTACTCATTTATGCGGTACTTTAATTAAATCTTCATTTATAGTTTGTATTTTGAGAAGTAAAGCAATTTAACATTTTTAGACAAAGCACATGATTTAAATTTGATTCAACTCTCAAGTTTTACTCCACAAATACAACTCTCAGGTTTTAATCCACAAATAACAATATCTTAACCATATAAATAAATATTACATCATTTATAACCATGGGATCCTCCTGTAAGAACCCCTTCTTGTTCTGTCCTTAAATTATCAGTCTATTAGTATTGACATTTTGTCAAATAGTTGGTGTGTAAGTTCTGATTTATATTTCCAAGCTCTCGAGCCACAGACACACAACAAATTACCAATTCTTTGTTGTGAGAGTTTTATCTCATATCTCGCTGATCATCACACTATGAAATAGTTGCAATTTCTGATATAGATTTTCAAGGGAAATAGCGTAAACATCGAGTAAACATTACAACTAACAGTTGTCTGACACTCTTACAGATTCTCAGAGAATATTTGTAGTGTACCATTACAAACAAATACTTTGCAATCATTCTAAAGGTAAACCATCTTTAAATGTAAATGTGCTGCCCAGAACGACAATAGACTAAGGAATAATGCAATTAGGCGTTCAGCATAAGCCAGCAAATTATTCAGATCAGACATATAAATAATCTTTTCAGTTCTGATTTCTTTTGTTACAGAATAACAGAGATTTACAAATTGTGTGCACCTGTAGCTTCAGCTCCATAGCTCGATTTAACAGTCCTAAATCGATTGGCATCCTGGAGTCACCAATTCCATCAGCTCATCTAACCCTTGCTGCTAATATAACATCTGGCAGCACTTTCCAGCTTTGAGACTAAGCCTTCTAAATCTCCTGAACGAGTTTCTTGACCCAAATGAAGAGAAGAATGCTGTAGCAGTTATTAAATTAATATTTATATGCTATTAATGGTTATCTATTATGTGTTGTAAATATCTTGTAAATATTAGAATGTTTCTAATATTTAGTTTTCTGTAGTTAGAATAGAAAGTTTCTATTCTTTACAATCGTTTCTTAAGGAAACATTGTCTATTCTTTTGTATATATAGATTATTCGATCTTTGTGAATATATCAAGTATTTTTACCAATTACTTGCTGTAATATGGTATCATAACCATTTCTTTAAATTTTTTCGGAAAATTTATAATTTCTTTCGAAATTATTTGCTCAAATTTTTTGAATTAATTTTTGTTTATTCCCACATTGTGGGATCTGCTGCTGCTCATGTCTAGGGTTTGTGAGTTTGGCCAGTTTTCGGCCCTGTTTAGCCACGTTTTTTCTGCAAATCCGCCATTATTTTTTGGAGGTTTTTTGCAGCAGGCCGTTTTTTTCCGAAACCCTAATTTTTGGGCTCGAAATTTTTTTCTGATTACAGATTCTTGGTGGGTTTTTCGGGAGCTCAACTGTGTTGTCCGATTTTTTTGGGTGCCTCGATTTTTGTGCCTCAATTTTTGAGCCAGCGTATCCAGATTTCGACAGCTTATTATTTTTGGGTTTTTCGAGCTCTCTTCTGGGTGCTTCTCTGTTTTTTCTGGGTCTTCCATTTTTTTGCCTCAAAGTTCATGCCATCTCAGATATTCTCATTTTTTTGGAAAACGTGCAATGGCATCATTAACGAACATACTGCTCGGGGGAAATCAGAAATTTAATGGTCAAAATTATAGCACGTGGAAGTGGATGCTAACCATCTTCAAATATCGCGACAACGATGTGGTAATTTTGGGTACTACTAAACATCCAACTGCAGCTGGTCCTGATCTGGTTGCATATGACCAGCATAATCGGGAGGTGGTGATTCTTCTCAAGTTATCAGTGGCTGATGATCAGCTCCCTCAGATTCCATCCGGCAAAACAGCTGCCGAGACTAAGCCTTCTAAATCTCTTGAACGAGTTTGTTGACCCAAATGAAGAGAAGAATGCTGTAGCAGTATGAAGTTTCAATGCGTTCCTTATACAAGATGCTCATGCTCATGCCTAGGAAAAATCTCCTAATCATCGTCCTTGCTAGGGCACATTATAAACTGATAAGTTGCCATGAAAAAACCCTCACAGCTCAACACAAAACTTTACGCTAGAAACATTGTTGAATTCAAATGTAAATCCACCTCTCAATGGAGGAGTGGGTTTCTGTCCAGACTTCACTAATTCCAAGGGTTTATGTCCTTAGAATATCTAGTCACTGATTTCCGGCAACAATGGAGAAATAGTTTCAATATCCAATTCTCATAACATCTCTCAAGTGAAAAGATAGCCTTTCTTATATAGCTTTTCTAGTTGGTGAACACTCGTACTTTTAGCAATGTGGGATAAAATCATAAAACATTCTTTACTTTTATTTCCTCCATATGAAGTAGCTTCTTGAACAAGCTAGAGAGTTTTAATTACTTAAGTGACTTTATATGTTAAATTTATTAGCCACTCCTTAATTCAATTAATGATATGCACTTAATAATTAATTATTATTAAAGTATAACTTTTAATAATAATTATAATATTATAACTCCATCATTAATCATCACAATTTAATTCTGACTTCACTAGGAGGTAGCCCACTGCATTCACTGCTAACTGGGGTGCCTTACTAAAAATAGTAAGGGTCCATATCTATCACTCTTGATTTACAAAAATTAGTAAATCCTTGAATACCTAATCAAAACAAAGGTGCCAAAGGTCAACACTGCAACTGAGGCCGGTTCAGGTGCCCTGCCAAATATAGAAATGCTGGATAAAAGACTTACTATAAATAGTTAAAGTACCAAACTGAACCAAACAAAGAGCAATTCTGAATGCTTCTATACTCCGGAAGGGAAAGAGCCTCCTGTTCTACCAACTGGGAACCCTCTAACCATCAAACTTAGCCTACGAGGGCCAATCCAAACAAACTCTAATGCTTGCGAAAATGGGGCCATTACACCTCCTTTTCTAACATGAATGTATTTATGTTCATGCTTTTTATGAGTTTCATACTTGTCGCTTGTAGCATGAAAGCTTTTGTTAACTTGATATGTATCTTTTTGGGTTGTTATTTTTAGACAGGTATAGAGACCTTATGTATCACATATCTTGTAGCTAACCTGCACCTCCACTATTATGAAAAGAACAAGTAAAAATATGTGAAAGAATTTTAGCTCATACTATTAAGAAGAAAAACATTAAAAAGAAGATTTCATAAAAAGCTAGTGAACTGGCAAAAGAAATGTAGATTTGGTATTTCAATGGAAATTACACAGGTATATTCCAGACCCCATCCCATAGAAAACACATACATCTTTGCAGTTCCCATCAAGCCTTCAGAACATAATGGAGGCAACATTCAAACCAAAAGACTATTAATTGCTAGAAGACAGGTTTGAAATGATATTTTATACTAGATGGAAATAAACCATGAACAAAGACAGCAGCAAAATTTTTATAATTCAGCTACCAAGAGAAGGGGGTTTTTAGTTGGTCATTGTCTTCCTCATGCGAAGGAACATATTTTTAAATTTAGGATTTCCATTGGCCTTCTCTGCTAGTAAGTAGCATATGGACAATATTGTCAGTGACAGCTGCATGGTCCTGCATCTCATACATTGTTTTATATGGGTTTTATAAAAATATGACCAAATGTTAGTGCGCAGAAACATCATGGGGATTTCATAAAAAAATCTAGTAAACTAGCAAAAAAAATGTGGATTTGGTATTTCAATGGAAATAATGCTGGGATATTCCAGACCCCATCCCATATAAAACAGATACATCTTTGCAGTTCCCATCAAGCCTTCAGAACATGATGGAGGAGGCATTCAAACCAAAAGATTCAAAGACTATTAATTGCCAGAAGACAGGTTTGAAATGATATTTCATACTAGATGGAAAGAAATCACTGAACATAAATAAACCATGAACAAAGACAGCACCAAAAACTTTATAGTTCTTCCAAGAGAAGGGTTTTTAGTTGATTATTGTCTTCCTTGTCTGAAAGCACATATTTTTAAATTTAGGATTGCCATGGGCCTTCTGCTAGTAAGTAGCATATGGACAATCTTGTCAGTGACAGCTGCATGGCTCTGCATCTCATACATTGTTATATAATTTATACGAGTTTTATAAAAAATGACCAAATGATAGTGAACAGAAGATTTGTCAGTGACAGCTGTTATGGCTCTGCATCTCATCATGACACTGACTTATGTTTTGTTTTCTCACTGTGGAAAGGGGGAGGGGAGGGGAGGCGAGGGGAGGTAGGTAGCTGAATCATTACTTCCCAATTTCAGCTTGATTGAACATTAATTACTTCTTATATTTTCTTCTTGGAAGAAGCTGTATACATTAATTACCATTGTTTTATATATATGTGCTTTTTCTTGTCCTCCTGGACTCTCTACTCATTTTTATGCTGTTAAGTCATTGAAGGTTTATTGGCTTGACTAGCTCCTTTCTATTTATCAGGGATTCAATGGCTATAATTGTTGAGTGTTCATTTTAATATGGTTAATTCTTGTGTTGTTTGTATTTGTTTGATAATGAATATTTTTATAGGGAGCCTACAAGTTGGACCACAAAGGAGGGTTCAGTCCATATTTATGACCACATGATTCCCATTATAATTTGAGCCCGGATCATCTTTGTGATGATGCTATGTGGTATTTTGTATCAATTTAAAATGTTGTCGTTGTACCTGATTATATTTATGTTAAATTCACTATAATATATATGTGTACGCGTACAACATATTTATATTATATCAATACGCATACAACGTATTTATATTATATCAATATGTCTACATATGTGTGGTTTTACATACACAGATTCCTGTATCTTGTCTCACCCAGATTTGGAAGATTGCGTAAGATTTCCATTATTATTTAAGTCTGGCGACTACCTGAGAGCATGACAATTTGAATTATTCCTTGTCTTTGGTTCTTATGAGTGGTTTGCTGCCTCATGTTTCTGTAGGCTATGATGCCAAATCCTGCTTAATACTATTCTTGCCTATAGATGAGCCAAATATTAGTTACTATGGAGACCCTATCATCCATTGTGTTTCCATCTCATTGCTTGACAATCTGTCCTGCAGAAGTAGACTAAGGTAAAAATATAAGATTAAAATACAGGTATGGCATTAGAACGTATCCCATCTAGCTCTTACTTTGCTATTTCAGCTTTACTGGCTTGATTACCTTATTTTTTTCAATTGAAGCCTACATTGACTTCAAACGTAGATTACTAATTCAAGATTCCTATAATGTGTTATTTAACATTTTTGCTTTGCACTGGGATTAATTTCTTATTTCAGGTATTTGATGGACATGGAGGAAAACACGCTGCCCAGTTTGTTTGTGACAAATTACCTAAATTAATTGTCAAAGATTCTCACTTTCCTTCAGAAGTTGAAAAAGCTGTGAGAAGGGCATTTTTGCATACAGATACTGCTTTTGCCGAGGCATGCTCCCTCAACACTTGTCTCTCTTCGGGTACTACAGCTTTGGTTGCAATGATTTTTGGAAGGTATGTGCACTGGAGTGTAAAATCTTTGTTTAACATCTTGGCAATGGCAACACACTGATCTTGTTGCTTTTTTTGACAGGTATTTGCTAGTTGCAAATGCAGGCGATTGTCGAGCTGTATTGTCAAGGCAAGGGAAGGCAATTGAAATGTCCAGGGATCACAATACTGATTGTTCTAGGGAGAAAAAACGCATTGAAGCATCTGGGGGATATATTGATGACGGGTATTTGAATGGGCATCTAACTGTTACAAGAGCTCTTGGTGATTGGCACATGGAAGGAATGAAAGCAAACAGTGTTGGTGAAAGGGGGCCTTTGAGTGCAGAACCAGAGCTGAAACGGATAACGTTGACAGAGGAAGACGAGTTTCTAATTATTGGTTGTGATGGCCTTTGGGAAGTATTTAGAAGCCAAAATGCGGTTGACTTTGCACGTAGGAAGCTACAAGAAAATAATGATCCTCTTGTGTGCTGCAAGGAACTCATAGATGAAGCATTAAAACGTAAGACTGCTGACAATCTTACTGTAATAGTGGTGTGCTTCCATTCTGAGCCTCCTGCCAATCTTGTTGCCCCCAGGCAACCAGTCCGGAGAAGTATATCCGCCGAAGGATTGCGTGGACTGCAAAGCTATTTGGACAGTTTGCGCGAGTAAAATCCCTATTTGATTGCACAATTAGTAAAGGATGTTGTGGTGGAAGGATGATAGTAATTAAGTTGCTTATAAACATCCTGTGGATGGATGGACAATAGGATTTAGTTTATAGGGTTGATCAATAGTACCTGGGAGTGTGTTGAACTGTACCATATGAGGCAAGTTTTGCAGCTTTTTTTGCTTCTTTTAGTTTTGTTCAATCATGTTGTTGAAGAGAGATTGCCATCTTTTAGTTTTGTTCAATCATGTTGTTAAAGAGAGACTGCCTATGTTAGAGATGGCGATGTATCATATTGCTATCTCTGTTCCTCTTTAGAACATCTGTAAATATTCTGCAAGTTTTATTATTCCGTCTGTATTGCTTCTATAAGTTTGGTTAGAAATATTGATTTAGGATGCATAGAATATATTTTCCCGCAGACTTATGAATCTCCCCCAGTTTCCACTTTTAATGCTTGTTTTATTTCACATCGGGAATGATTCATCACTTAAATCTATATTTTCGTATCTAATTGAATGCATTTTAAGAGTCAAATGAATTGGACAATAATAATAATAAAATAAACCTTAAACCTCAACTCTAATCAAAATTCTAATCTTAACATTAACCATAATTATAACCCTCACCCTAACTATTCTCTAAACCTTAACCTTAACCAAACCATAACCATGATGTAAATTCCAACCCTAATCATAATCCCAATCTTAACATTAACCATAATTATAACCCTCACCCTAACTATTCTCTAAACCTTAACCTTAACCAAACCATAACCATGATGTAAATCCCAACCCTAATCATAATCCCAATCTTAATTCATAACCCTAATTCTAACCAGAACCATAACCTTAACCCAAATCCTAACACTAACCCAAACCAAACCTTGATTCTAGGTCTAACAATGATGTAAACTCTAATTGTAACCACAATCCTAATACTAAACCTTAATTGTGACCATAATTCTTACTCTAAATCTATACATAACATAAACCTTAACCCTAACTATAATGTAAATTGTAACCCAAATCCAAACCCAAACTCCAACCCCAACCAATCCTAACCTTCAATCCAATCTTATGCCTAACCATGATGTCAACCCTAACCCTAAACAAAATCTGAACCATAACCATCAGCACTAAGGTCCCTAACCACAATCCTAACCCTAATCCTAAACATACTTCTAACCATAGATTCCATAGTTAGAGATGGTATAAAAAGTTCAACCTTCAGATTATAATTTAATAAAAAGATGTTATATAATGATACATTATTTTTTTTATAATTTTTTACCCAATTGTGACTACTACAAGCACACATGCACGCGTGTGCACACACAATCTATATGCAAAATATGTTGAGATGTATCAAGGTGTTTAATGTTTACATTATTCAACTTTAATAAAGATATTGAGGTAGAAAAAATTATTCCTTGTTACATAGAAATGTGTGTTGTTACAACAGATATTTTCAAAAGAGATTACTCACGTGTTCTTTGGTCTTCGATGTTTGTTATATGATGCATGAATTATGAGGTTTGCTACACTTATTGGCAATGATGGAGGTTTTTGTTTCTTCTTGCACATGACTGCATGCTGTTTATATGAATTGTTATGTTAAAGAACGCTACAGATTTTTTGTTCATTTTTGGCATTTTAAACAAGAATTGAATTATCATTATTTTGAGTGAAAGGAACTATTCAATGTCAAGCTACAAGAGTCAAATATAATTTACACATTAAATTATTTGAAGTGTACTAGCTGAAAGTGCCTAAACATGTGTAGGAAAAACAATGAGAGATTGAATTAGGCCAAATCTTGGAGCTGTAAAATGAATACCTGGAATGAACGGTACTGGTAGTGCAGTTGGAATATGGTTGGACTCCAAGGATTGGGATATTTTTCGATAGCTCAAGCAATATGCTTACGACTTTTCTAACTCTGTCATTTTTTTATTTTCTCATTTTGGTTAGTTTACTTTAAATGAGAGCTGGTGTTTCAGCGAACAAAGTTTCAAGTTCTAGGGTCGCTTAAGGTTAGTTTAGTTGGGGAAAAAACAATGGTTGGGTTAAATATAATAATGTTGTGGTTCTGATTAACTAATTACAATTTTATTATGCGGCGGACAAGGCGTCTGAGCTCGAGATTCGAGCGGCGGAGATCTTCAGAGAGTTTGCTTGAGCTGCTCCCCTGGTTTTTGGGCCTGGCCTGACTTTTTGTTTTATGTTATTGGTCCTGTTTTCTGGTTTTTTCTGTTTGTTCTGTTGGCGGACTGTGTCTGGCCTTTCTTTTTGCTATGGCTATCGTATCTCTGTGAACTATAATTGCTATATCTCTGTATATGTTTAATACTGTTTGGGTTTCAGGGCCCCTTTAAAACCTGTTTTCCTTAATCAAAAACTAATTACAATTTTACTCATCTGATATTATCTATCTAGTCTAGGTACCTTTGACAAAGACCTTAAAAAAAGGAATGAAATTTAAATATCATTTGGGGTTTAATATCCATTTATCATTTGGTTTTGTTGCCATTTTTTTGTGCATGTGAAGTTGGGTGCATCTTTATAGTCTATCTATCTTTATACACACTTCGTCATACATTTAATGACATTTTATCCTACCATAGCTATCTTATTGTACAACTTTCATTATGGTTTGACACACATCAAACTATTGATCACCTATATGACCATAATTATTTGTTTATTTAATGCTTGAATTTGACTCATAGAAGATATCAAAATATAGTAAAGCAAATTAAGATTGCTCAGTCAAGCTAGACAATAGTACACATTGAATTGGGTCAAATCCACATGTAAAAGATGAATTTGATTGTCATAGACCTTTAACTCTCAACTCGAAATAATAGAGTTTCAATGTGACATCCAAATCATTTTAGTGATAGATAGCTTTTATTGGATCACCAGTAATCAAGTTCAAAATCATCATCAAAGGACAATCATTATTTGGTCATAGAGAAAAGTATGACAAAAACCCATATTTGTTTAATCATTTTTGGTATTTTAGCATTTAATTAAGAATATATTAGCACATAGAGATATCTCATAATCATAAATCTAAGTTTTTGATTAAGGTAAATACAAGTTTTGAAGGGGACTTGAAACCCTTTACATGCTAGGAAAATAGAAAAACTTAGCGCAAAAGCATAAGAACAATTGCCACAAGAAACATGTAGAATCAACGATAGGCCTTTATAAAGATATAACAGTTAAAAGGCTCCAACCATTAAAAAAGAACACCTTCCAACACTAAAAATTAGTAGAAAGAACACAAAAAGAAACAACCAGCAACAAAAGTCATTCTAGCATATTGAGGAACTCCTCAGAAGCCTCCTGTAGAGTTTGGATCTTTTGAATTGAGTCTTTAAGGCTCACCAACTCTTTAGGCATAGTCAACTTCCTCTTCTTAATGCTTGCTTTGGTTCTAGTACCGGGGCCAAACACCCGACCATCCAACTTAACTGGCTCATCATCCACCATAATAGCGTTCTTTTCCATGTAGTTTCCCTCCAACAGAGAGTAAAGTGCATTAAGATTCATAACAGTTGTTTTTATACTTTCATTACTATGGGAAAGAAGCTTTCTGAGCATATTTTCATTGTTTTTAATTTTGCTGTAAATGGGTGACAACTTCTCATCAATGATACTCACAATTTTCTCTTCCTGGATGCTCACATTATTATTCTCCTTAATTAAAACACTTTTACCTTTACTATTTTCCATGACCATGTCATTCCTCAAATTATCAACAGTCTCCTCCAACATATCATATTTTGCATCCAAAGCTTTGTGCTTGATGCTCACCTCGTTAATTTCGTGGAAAGCCCATTTGTCTAAATTAAAGGCCAAGACCGCTCTGCTCCTAGTTGCATCGAGAACACATAGTGTTAGGCACTTTTTTACTGTTGAAGTCTTCCTCTTCCAGCGAAGTGGCTTCCCCTTTATTTTGGGTATTTTTGTTTTCTCCTTCTCAGCATTCAAATCCTCTTTTTGAAAAATAGGTGGATTGTTAGTATGGTCATCTGCCACAAATCTAACAGTAGGCATCGCCACCCTAATCGAATTCTCCACGAAGGAGGAGTTCGGCTCAACAACTCCCTCCTCAACATTCTCAGTGAAATCTTCCTTTTCCAAGTGTTTTCTTTCCCCTTCACTCTTAACATCATTTGCATTCTCACCGTCATCCCTATCATCATTCTCACTTTCCATATTCTCATTATCTGATGGACTCCGTGTTGACTTGGTGGTCAACACCTCCTTGGAGATTCGTGACATGGCTTAACTGCCTCCCGTGGATCGGGTTAAATCTGACATTTGTATCGGGCATTGACAGTTCGAGCTATTGGTGCAACGACAAATGATTCCAACAATTGGTATCAAAGCCTTGGGTCACGGGTTTGAGTCTCCCTTCAGTGGGTGCTGAAGGCTCAGTTGGTGCTAAGAGGGAGATTGTTGACTTGGTGGTCAGCACCTCCTTGGAGATTCGTGACATGGCTTAACTGCCTCCCGTGGATCGGGTTAAATCTGGCATTTGTATCGGGCATTGACAGTTCGAGCTTTTGGTGCAACGACAAATGATTCCAACACTCCAGACATGATCATCATAGAGCTCCCGCTGGACACACTCAAAACCTCTAGGGATAAGTTTAAGATATCCTGTATATTCTCGACCTCATCAGAAGCCTCATGTTGGGCTTTCTTATCTTCCTTCCCTGGGGACTCCATTTTTTCTTCAATGACCTCCTCCCTGAGACTCTCTTTATCGATCATAGGATCATCCTTACATCTACCATCCAGAGACGACACACTGTTATCCTGGACAGTCAAATCAAGTTATTCATCATTACCTTAAGCAGGAACGAGATTCTCATCCAGGGCGTCCTTACTATTATGCTCGACATTCTCAGGAATGTCGTCCTCAGAGGGAGCGTCATCCTTATCATCCTCAGATTGCATACCCTTAATCTCATAAAAAATAGACAAGGGAGCCTCCTTCTGGCTCGATTTATCCTTTTTATTTTTCTTCTTGGTGGATGGCCCCTCTTCAGTCCCAGCCATCTTTCTTTTTTTTTTTTTTTTTTTTTTTTTCTATTATCAATTTGTTTGGGCACTGAATCTAGGATTTTATCTTTTGCATATTAAAAAAATTAGCATGATCAGACCTTCATGGATAACACGAGATTTGGGTTTTTTCCTATTATCCATAATGCTATGATTCAGAGAGCGCAGTAACAAGAACGAGAACGACACCTTGGTGTTATGATGGAAATGATTTACAAAGACAAAGTAATAATTGTAAACCCTTGTAAATCTTCCGTCAAGAGTAAAATACTCCATGATAACCCTAAGAACCTTAGCCTAGAAAAGCTTGATATTTTCAATTTTAACAAAGTCCTCTTTTTCCTTAATCAACATAGCTTTCTCTTCATTAGTCCTAGGAAAATCCCTAAAAGCTTTATTACCGGTTCTATCCTTTAAATAGTTCATTCCATCCAGAGGGAGCCCCGTAATCTCAACAATCAAGTCCAGGGTGAGAGTGAAGGACTTACCAGCAAAGTTAATGACCCCATTATTCCAGCCTGCTGCAAACTCCAAACTTTTTTCTCCACTCGCCATTTGCATTTAGAGAGTTCTTCCCTTTTTAGCTCCCCTCCCATTTCTTCTATCTCACAATTATTCTACAAGTTACAATGATTAAATTTAAGCAATAATAAAAGAAGCACAAAGTAGTTTAATCTCAACACCCATAACACAATGAAACTCAAATTCAAAACCCAATATGTTTTAGGCACCCACAAAGCGTGCGTGATAAGACAAGTAATAATGAGAATACACTGACTACCACTTCACGCCTATTGTACTTTTAATCTATCTCATATCAATTAACACCATTATTTTTTTGAATGACTCCTTTTTTATTGATCTTATCATAATCAATGAGCTTTTTAATGTCATAATTAAGGTTCGTCACTCCATACCACTTGTGAGTGATGTCACTTTTAACCCCAATATTAGCTAATCCATCTGCAACTATATTGGTTTCATGATAATCATGGGTTACATAGAATTCTTCAAACTTTTGAGAAATGAGTTTGATTTTATCAATTATTTTCTCTATAGTCCACGAGGGTTTATTAAGTCCCTTTATGCAATTGATAATATTCAAGGAATCTCCTTCCAGCTAAATTTTCTTTCAACCCAACTCTTCTGGCATCATTACGGTGTTAAGAGCAGCCATAGCTTCAGCCCTGTGGTTGGATTGTGACCCATAAGGAGAAGCCACCGCCCCAATACTATTACCAACCCAATCTCTGAGTATAGCACCACCACCTACCATACCCAGGTTGCCTTTGGCAGCCCCATCAAAATTAGATTTGTACTAGCCTTGAGGACAAGAAGACCATTGGGCCCCTTCTGTAGGATTATGGACTTTATCAGATATGATTCCAAGCTACCAATTTCTTACATTCCCAAGATCCTCCTGGGAAATAAAAGAGGGATTATTGTGGAAGATAGAAATAAAGTTCTCTAGACCCCTGCATATGTGATTAGCAACCACCTCAAGCTTAGCATACTTCTCTTGAAATAATCTGTTGTTCCTCTCCTTCCATATCCGCCAATTGAAATGAGGGAGGAGCACATTCTAGAATTCTTTAGCCAATCTATTCGAATTGGGACATCTCCATTGGATTAAAAAGTCCCGCCATAAGAGAGGAAAAAATCAGCATAGATTCTATTTTCTAAATATAATTTCCGAAACCTTACAAGAATAGGAACAACACAACATAATATGATTACAAGATTCAACCTATTCCAAATATTGCTAATCCAATCAAATGCATACAAACAAGAACACAAACTTTTATTAATAAACGAGTAATAATCAAGGAACATTTATTTTGAATTAAAGGGTCAATTACAAAAATAAAATGTAAAGGGGGAAGGTACTTGCTCTAAGATTGAAGAATGAGTGCCTTTGATGAATATTGAAAATATAAGCTATTATTAGAAGTTTTTATTTTAGCCTCGGGATCAACATTTGTGTTTGCATTGTGAAAGGTTGAATTCGTGGATTAGTATCAAAATCTTGCTTGGAGAAGTTTCTTGTGCCCATGGAATTGATAGTGGTAGTTTGTGTAACTTTGTCATTCACCTCATTGATCCTTTTTTACTTTACCTTTGGCTTATATGAAGATTGATATTATCTAGAAATACATGTTGCTATTATGTCACAAGGGGACATGGTCATGTATGTCAACCCCTATAAATTTGTAAAAGATTAAGGACACCATATCTTAGCCATGCATATGCTCCTAGTACAGTGCAAATCTAGATCCATTTTATTGTTGTGCATGAAAACATTCACTCTTTGGAAATGGCTAAAAAATAGGGATTTCTTACAAAATTGGATATATCTAAATCTTATGATAGAGTGGATTGGAATTTCTTGATGAAAGTCTTGGGAGTCTTTGGTTTTGACAGGGGGGTTATCAAAATTGTGATGCAATTGGTGTCTTCATTCTCTTCTTCAATTATTGTCAATGACGGATCCTCTAATTTCTTCAGACCTTCTAGAGGCCTTAGACATGGTGATTCGATCTCCTCTGTTCTCTTTGTCACTCTTGCTGAATGCCTAGGGAGATATATCAGTAAATTAGTGGGTGAAGGTCTAATTACTGGCCTTCAACCTTCCTTAGCTAGAATTTTTTTTTCCCATGAACAATTTGTGCATGATAAAGTTGATTTATAATAAATTTGAGCATTTCATTTGATTGGTCTAGACAAAAGGTAGGAGAGCTTATTTTCCTTCATAGTTTTTTTTGTAACTCAACATGATTGAACATACAACATTCTAATATTGCCAATACAATCAAACACATACAAACTATACAAATAAATTTGAGCATTTCATTTGATTGGTCTAGACAAAAGGTAGGAGTGCTTATTTTCCTTCATAGTTTTTTTGTAACTCAACATGATTGAACATACAACATTCTAATATTGCTAATACAATCAACCACATACTAACTACACAAATTTTTATTAATAAATGAGTAATAAGCAAGGTACATTTATTTTGAATTAAAGGGTCAATTACAAAAATAAAATGTAAAGGGGGAAGGTACTTGCTCTAAGATTGAAGAATGAGCACCTTTGATGAATATTGAAAATATAAGCTATTATTAGAAATTTTTATTTTAGCCATGAGATCAATATTTGGGTTGGCATTGTGAGAGGTTGAATTTGTGGATTAGTATCAAAATCTTGCTTGGAGAAGTGTCTTGTGCCCATGGAATTGATAGTGGTAGTTTGTGTAACTTTGTGATTCACCTCATTGATCTTTTATTGCTTTGCCTTTGGCTTATATGAAGATTGCTATTATTTAGAAATACATGTTTCTATTATGTCACAAGGGGACATGTTCACGTATGTCAACCCCTATAAATTTGTAAAAGATTAAGGACAATATATCTTAGCCATGCATATGCTCCTAGTACAGTGCGAATCTAGATTCATTTAAGTGCCCTAAATTATGGCCCTTGTAATGTGAATGGTATTTCAAAATAAATTCTTAGATATTAGGGTATGTGGAATTAATGCAATTTAATGGCCTCAAATATAGGGGTATAGTAATAAGTTGTGCAAATACATATTGAGTTGGCCTTAGGTGTGAAAGGAATGGACAATAATAAACAAAAAAATGTATTCTAATTTAGAAATTTAGGGCTTAAGTGCATGATTGTGGGGTTGAACATGCATTTACAAAAATGTGTAGGGATATAAGAAGTCTTAAATTAAGATATATATTAAAGGCATATTGATAAGTAAATCTATTAATACATTCTTCTAAATGGGGTGCAAAACTTAATGAGAAATATAATAGGTATACAAATTTCACCATTACACTTTGCACCCACTTTGAGGTGCATATGAATCCTTGGATGATCATGTGTCATTCACAAACAAACATCTAAAGTAAATACTTGAACATAAAGGGACATACTTGGTGTCCTTATAAAGTAATGAACCTTGTATAATGTGTTATCATGTAGGTTCATCCCTTGACATGCACTTTGCATGAGAACTTGCAAACCACAATAAAATTATATTATGAGTAGCTTATACATTGAAAGTAGACATAAGAAGGATTATAATTTGAATCTCACCATCAATCATCATAAGAGGAGGAAGTATATTTAGAAAAAAATCAAGTGTATCAAAAGTCATATGATTCTCTGCCTTGATTGGTAGAAAATTGGGCGATGTTTTCCGCATGGGGTGTTGACACGCCACATGATAGTCACTAGTCTTTATAGGCACTTGTAACTATCTCCTAAAATCAACATGGAAGTTTTAGTGCTAGAATGTGCCTCCACCATAAGTTGCATCTATATGTTTCAAGGGAGTAATGAGGGGAAACTAGTAAATGGAATGTAAATATAAGCTATGCATGTAAGAATGAAATCATGTGGTGTAATAGTTTTAAATGGATCCATCATGGATTGACCAAGTTAATTCATTGAATGATCATTGAGGTGAACATATGGGCTAGAGATATCAAGGAATAAGGTTGCCCCTTCCTAATTATGGGTTACTAAGTGTGATTCAAAGAATTACTTAAAGTATATGCACTATTGATTCTAGATGTAATCTTTTGAAGGTTGTAATACCCCAAAGTTGGCATCTTGCAACTCTAACCAATTTTGTTGCATTTAGTCTCATTCTATCAATCTTTCTGAATCATCGAAGTCCTATTGTCCTAGGCAATTCTGTCTTCCTAATTGACTCTACTTGACTTAATGTCAAGTGCAAAAAACCCTAAATTTGCATCAATCACATATTTAATTCCTAAGTATCGACTATAATTGGCTAAATAAACCTAATAATCGATTAATTTAATTATAAAGTCCTAGCACTTTAATTAAATTCACCCTTTTAGCTAAATCACATAAAAATGAATTAAATAATATTTGGTTTTTAAATAAATATCCTCATTTCAATAATTGAATTTAATTATTCAAAAAATTGAGAAAATCCATTAATGAGGTCATATTTCATTTATTTAATCAGATATTCTCTCCAAATCCTCACTTCAGTTCAGAAAAGGAAATTCCGAGTTAACTGCAAATTCAAAAGTGCAACAAACCAGTTAACTGCTCCACTCACTCAAAAGGCAAATAGTTGACTGTCTTTCTACAAGAAACTTACCATTCTCAACTGAACTTCCTTTCAACCTCCACCGTTCATCCCGTTCAATCTCAATCGTCGATTGATTCTAGGATTCTATAAAAGAACCCTCTTGTTTCTCATTTAGGGGATGCAACTTTTGAGTATCGAATCGTTGCTGAATTGTTACCTCAATTTGTGTGTATTCAAGCTTTCATTATTGTGATTTTAATATAATTTCTAGATTAATATCATTCTTAGATTAACAATGCATTTCATCTTAACTTAGTTTACTTTCATTGTTCTTAGATTAATACTCATTTCTCATTACTCTAGATTAATCTTGTACTTTCATTCTAGCATAATTGCATTTGCATGTTAGCTTAAATCCTCCATTCTAGAGTCGGTCTATGGTTGTTGGGCTCTTGATTCTGAGAGCTGCTCAAAACCCCATCTAGATAGGAGGCAACAGGTTGACTCATCTAGGCATGCAAGATGAATGATCCCACATTCATTCTTGTAGGTGATTGATGACTAAAGACTATGTTGAAGTTGTGTATGAGTGAATGTGACCTCAAATTCAACACACACACAACATGATCATTACTCACATGATCGGATTACATAAAAGAATATGAGTTATTCAATCTGAAATCCGTAGTGAAGCGATCTGTTGCCTCCTATGTAGACAGAGTGTTTTCAAGATTGCTCTCAGATCGAAAGCCAACAACCATAAGACCGAACTACAATGGAGGATTTTAAAGAAAAACATATGCATAAAAAATAAAATTGCAAGTAATCTATAATGAATGCATGTTAATCTAGAAATGAGAATGCAAGTTCTTTTTGGTATTTTCAAATAAGAATGCAACTAGATTAAGAACAAGATAAACAAATTAATTAAATAAGAAATGCAATGTTATACTAAAATGAACTAACTAAAATGATAACAATCAAAAGCTATGAATCACAAAGAGTGTAGTAGAATTTTGGCATAATCTATGTGCTCTCAAAAAGTTCCTCAAAAAAATGTAGTAGAATTCCACTATAATTTCTATGCTCTCAAAAAGTCCATTTGAATGAGAAAAGCAAGCTCTTAAATAGAAAAAGAGGGGAATCTTGCATGTAACTCCTTTTGCCACATGTGGGGTGTGATTCTTCACTTCCCATTAAGGCTCTTCACTTTTTTGACAAATAAACATGGAATTATTTAATCAAAGAGTGAAATTTATGCCACATGTGAGGTGTGACTAGTTTGAATAATTTGAATAATTAAATTCAAATAGAAAGATGTCCACTCAAATAATTAAATAATGATATTAATTCTTTTTTTGATGTGTAATTAGCTAAATGGGTAGATTTAATTTAATTTAAAGCACTTACGACTTTAGAATTAAATTAATTTATCATAGGGATAATTTAGCTAATATAAGTTAAAGACTTTTAGGAATTAATTTAGCATTCGATTATTGCAATTTAGGGTCTTTGCAACTGACATCAAGTCAAATAGAGTCAAGTAGGAGAGAGAAAATTGCCTAGTGAGATGAGACTTTGATGATATAGAAAATTGAAGAAATGCACCAAAATTGATTGAAATGATTAGGTGCCAATTTTGGGGTATTACATTGGCCCCTCTTTGAATTGATGTGCGAGCAACGCGTTGATTCAAAGAATAGTCTGAAGTGACAGATGACGAAAATTTTTGAAGTCCAAGTTAGATTGCGAAGACAACGGTCTTAGAAGAGAACTGGAATTAGGGTTAGATTGCCCCAATACCAATTGATGAAGATGCAGATTTAGGACTGTCTCCAGAATTAGGGTTAGATTGCCCCAATACGAAGCTTAGCCCTTCGAGACCCAGGTTAGATTGCCCAGATAACGGTATAAAAGAGATTTCGAGAGCCATCTCCATAACGAAGCTTGACTCCCAGGGATTAGGGTTAGATTGCCCCAATACCAAAAAAATTTCGAGAATCCTCTCCAAAATGAAGCTTGATTCTTGAGGATCCGAGTTAGATTGCTCAGATACCTAAAATATAGATGATGAGATAAGTAGATGTGAGATACCGAGATGCCCCAAGCAATGAAAATTGATGATTTAGATTAGACTGATTCAAGAATTGATTCGACAAGATTCAATGATGCAATCATCCTGCCCCCTCGGGAGCGAAATCGAAAGATGACACGTCAGAAGATGATTGACAACAAGAGGTTGCAGATAAGGATAATATTGAAGATCTAGAAGATAAAGTAGATCAGAAGCAGTTTGAAGCGATCCAAAGGTCCTGTTGACCAAGTTTCACCATGGTTGACCAAATTTGACTAGAGTTGACTTTGATGAAAAGAGAAAAGATCTCAAGAACATGATGCAAAGATGAGGATCTAGCAGGAAAATGATGCCAAAAAGCTGACTGCACAAGCGTCCGATCCCAAAGGGTCTCAGAATTTAAAATGCGATTTCGAGCTATCTAGAGATGTCAGATTTTGATTTCAATCCCAAAAACTTGTGCAATCATGATGAACCCAGGATGAAAGATGAGAACCTTTGATGAAAAGAAGATAATCAAGAGAGCACCAAACACTATCTCAAATGCAAGCCTAAAATGAACATGCAAGCCTAGAAAGTGCAAGCCTAGACTGGAAAATGCAAACCCAAAATGAGCGGATGCAATCCTAGGACTTGGTTGTTGGACTCATCGTATTTGTCATCATAGAGCCTTTTAAGTTCAGAAAAATGAAAGATGCCACACAACCCTCATTGATATCGCTATCATGAGAATATGAATATGACATAAGTCTTAGATTTGTCAGAATGAGGTGTAAGCATTAAGGCACAAGAAGCCAGAATGACCTGAACACCTATTCCTTTTGATTTAGCAAGTTAACATAAGCATTAGAGCATAGATGCTAGAATGACCTAAATGTTGCTTGCAACAAACACACCAAACACACAGGAGTTCCTTCTTTTGCCAAAGAGTGCTCGTAGTGACCCTTACGTTCACTTAGCAAGACGAGTGTTAGCAATTTCACTTGTAGCAGAAAGAAGTCATTGAAAACAAACAAGGAGAAGAACCAACCTCACCAAAGCATCCATATAAAAGGAGTCGAGGTACGCATGGCTATCCAATACGAGATGAAGGCTCTTATAGACAGACACCCCTCTTAGATAGATTGTTTGGATCATTGGAACTAAACCAACAAGCAGAAAGCAAAGAAAAAGCAAACAAACAAACAAGCAAAGGAAAAGCTCAGCATGCTTCGAAGGAACACAAAGTCAGTTTTAGTTTGTATTCAAGCGGATTGAAGTCGAATAAGAAGAAAACAACATTCGAAGTCTCGACGGGATAGCGACAACAGGCAGATGCAATGAGAACCACTAGTGACCGTCGCGAGAGACAAAGTCTCAAGAAGATATCAGAGCACAAACCAAGTATTAGTAGGCGAATGCAGTGAGAACCACTGGTGACCGATACAAGGAAGATTCTCAAAAGAGAGAATAAAGCACGAGCGAAACATCAGTAGGCAGACACAGTGAGAACCATTGGTGACTGATGTAAGGAAGATATCCCAAAAGAGAGAGATCGAACGAAAGGTAAGTATCAGTAGGCAAGCACAGTGAGAACCACTGGCGACCAATACACAAGAGATCCTCAAGGAGAGAAATCTCAAAAGTAGCTAGGCATCAGTAGGCAGACGCAGCGAGAACCGCTGGTGACCGATGCAAAAACTTCCGAAAGTGATAGGACAATGCCCCCTAGACTAGGAAGATGCCCCCAAGTGTGAACCAGTTCCAATCCATGAAGAGTCAAGGGAAATCTCGAAGACCATTGAAGGCAAGAGCATGAGCTGGAAAACTAAAGCAGGAAACGAGCTAAAAGTAGGAAACAAACTAAAGCAGGAAAGCAAACTAAAGCAGGAAACTAAAAGCTAAGCGACGCTGAGATGAGATGTAGCTTCAGGAAACAAGAGGCGCCTGTTTACCAAGTTTTCACCATCTTGGCAGAGATTCTATTTTTGCTACCATGACGCCTGTTTACCAGGTTTTCTTCAATGGCACATTTTCTTCTTTTTCAATTTTTTTTTGTACTTTTCTCTTTTATTTTTTATTTTTTTGTATTTTTGAATATTTCATTTTTTTTTTGTATTTTTTGATCTTTTCATTTTTTTTATTATTATCAAGGCGCTTGTTTACCAGGTTTTCACCAAGATAATAGATACATCAAAGCGCTTGTTTACCAGGTTTTCACTAAGATGATCATTTTTTTCAGGACATTTTGCAATTTTAAAGATTTTTGCAATATACCATTTTTAGAATTTTTTCAGGACCAATAAGTTTGTACATGAGCACATAGAGAATGTCAGCTATAGAACTTCTTCAGATGAAGAGCGTTGATGGGTTCTTTGAGTGCCTCTCCTTCAGCGGTGGAGAGTCGGTATGCGCCAGATCCAAATGCTGCAGTAATAATGTATGGACCAAGCCAGTTTGGTTCAAATTTCCCTTTCTGAACTCTTTTCTATTGATTCTTGGGATTTTCTCTTAGGACGAGATCACCCACTTCGAATTCCCTTTGTCTAACTTTTTTATTGTATGCTTTTGACATTCTGTTCTGATATGCTCGGAGATGATCGAATGTGACCTTTCGACGTTCATCCAATAGTTCAAGCTCTTGTAGCCTAGATATTCAGGTGTCTTCATTAGTGATGAGGCCCTTCAGAGAGACTCGCAAAGTGGGAATCTCGACCTCAATAGGTAACACTACATCTACTCCATAGACTAAGGTGAAGGGTGTGGCCCCTGTTGGTGTCCGGATACTTGTTCTGTAAGCCCATAAAGCCGGATTAATCTGGAGATGCCAATCTCTACCAGATTTGTGAACTGTTCTGTGCAAAATTTTGAGAATTGTTTTATTGGAAGCTTCTACTTGTCCATTACCTTGAGGATAATAGATAGATGACCAATGCTGAATAATCCTAAATTTGGCACACAAGTCCGTCAAGTCCTTATTTTTGAATTGTCCCCCATTGTCAGTGATAATAGATGAGGGTACATCATATCTGCAAATGATGTAGTTCAAAATGAACATAGCAATAGTCTTTCCATCAGCAATGGTGAGAAGAACTGCCTTGACCCATTTGGTAAAGAAATCTGTAGCAGTGATTATGAACTTGTGTCCCCTTGAAGAAGAAGGATGGATCTACCCTACCATTATCAATAAGCACGCGGCGGACATGCTTAGGACCTATCATCACCTCTATGTGCAGGGGAGCATTATGTCGGTGACTCAGCGAGTGATCATCTTCTTCCGAAAAGGATAAATAGTGAGGTGAGGTCAAGTGACCGACCATAGATTGGAACCGATTAAGATCAAGGTCTTTGGGGATGTTTGCCTCGGCAAGGGCCTTATCCAGAATTTGCCTGTGAGCAGGCGAGATTTTCAGCAACTCAAAGATGGTAATCTGAGCATTAGTTCGTTGGAGTTGATCTAGAATATTGTAACTAGCAATATTAGGTGCAGGGGTCGATTTCAGAGCTTTGCTAATAGGACTAGCAGTAGTCTTATCAACAACTTGTTTCAGAGCAGCCTTGTCTACAGTTTGTTTCGAGGAATTGTTACCCATAGTTTGCTTCGGAGGATCAGGGCCTTTCAGCACAACTCTTCCACATGAACGAGTAACGACATTAGCACAATCATGAGTTTTTTCAGATTCAGATGAACAAGAGGTGGAACTATGCAAGATAAACAGAGTCCTAGGTTTGGGAACATCGCCATTCCCCTCAGAAGAAGCAATATTGCAATACTCAACCCCAACAGGTTCAAGCATATTGATGACATTATCTATAGCAGTGTATGTATAATTAACCTTGGCATTGTTGTTCTTAGCTGTGGAAGACTCACCTTTCTCATGAGGAGGGAAAGGATTCTGAAATGCTTGATGGTCTGAATTCTTATTATGGTTTTCCACAAGAATTTCATGCTTATCAATGAGATCTTGAACTTTGTGCCTCAGCTGACGACAAGTAGATGTCTTATGACCAATGTTTTGGTGGTAGTCACAGTAATCATTGTCATTCCACCAATAAGGTCTCGGTTGTGGGTCGTAAAGATGCTTTTCCAATGGAGTGAGCACTTGACTCTCTATAAGAGTTTTAAAGACCACATCAAGAGGCTCTCCCAGAGGAGTGAAGTCACGCTTGGGTCGATCGGCCCAAGGTTTATTGCTAGAAAACTTTGAATCTTGCTGTTTATCTATGGTGGTGGCCTTTTCAACAACCTTAGCCACTTGCATACTAGAGGTAAGATTAAAGATAGGCTTTGAAGGTTTCACGGTGATGTTATCAACCACTCCATCATTGACCACATCTCTATTTTTGTTCACATTCTTTCCTTTGTCTTTGTTCATGGAGAATCGTTGCTTATTATCCTTATTCAGAGTCAACTCTCCCTTTTTAATCATGAAGGCTTCTATCCTTACAGCCTATTTAATCATATTATCAAATGTCAAAGGACCTTGTAATTGTACCTGATAACCGAACTCTGGAAGAAGATTATCTAAAAAGATATCAAGTTTCTCAGATTCAAGTAATTTACGAGGATACTTCGTGCATAGTTGTCTCCACCTTTGGAGGAAGGACAAGAAAGACTCTCACTGTCGTTATTTCAAGTTACACAAGTCATGAATGTTGACAAGATGTTGAATGTTGTGAGAGTAATGCTAAAGAAAAAGATTAGCAATCTCATCAAATGTCTTAATGCCAGGAAGCAACCAACAGAACCACTCCATAGCTGGCCCACCCAAGCTACGGGGAAAGAGTCTCATAAGGTACATTTGGTCATGCATGAATTCCATAGACAAGGCCCCAAACTCCCTCAGATGATCTTGAGGATTGGTTGTTCCCATGAACTTGTCATATTTGGGCAACTCCACTCCTCTTGGAAAAGGAGGCATGTGAATATTCTTATCAAAAGGAAAAGGACATATATTCTCCAATGTGAATTATTGTGTGGGCTTATCCTTTTCTTTTGTCAGTTGAGTAATCTGATCTTGCATACTTTGGATCATCTTTTGTAGCTTGGCAGTTTTAGTTTCTTCCTCTTTAGCTACAAGTGTTTCAACTTGAAAGTTTGGGGGTAAATTTGACCCCTTGTTGTGCTAACTCAAGAAAATACTTCTCTTTCTCTTCTAAAAGGAGGATCTTTCTCTTCTAAAAGGAGGATCTCCATCATTTTGATAAGACTTTTGTTAGCTTTGGCAGTGTTTATATCACGTCGGGTTATCACATCATTCCCGTCACCAAGGATCTCATAGATACTAGGAGCTTGATCTTGTTGATCATCTTGGTTTTGATCAAATGGGGGAGGGTGATAAAAATGTGCTTGTTGATCTCCTTGAGTTCTATTGCGAGATTGGTCATCATTATGAGTCTGATTTTGGTCATGTTGGGATTGACCATGATGTTGATCATTAGAAGACTGACAATGGTATTGATTGTGGGTTTGGCCATATTGGCCTGATTGAAGGTCAAATGGGTTCTTGGTTCCCATCTTGTTGAGACGGATCTACATTGCAATCAAAGCTTCAGTAAAGTGATGTGCATGGTGTCGAAAAGGCACAACTAAGGTAACCTTTGGTGTTTGAACAGAGCTAGTAAGATCAACAGTTTCAAGCGAGTCACTATCTTCAACAATATCAACAATTTTAATAACAGGGTCTATCTTAGGAAATGGTCTTCTATAGTTATGAAATAGTGAATTGTTCTGGAAGAATGAATTATCTTGATCTTGGAGTGACAAACTAGATTGCGATTCAAACAAAGGATTAAAACACTCTTAGAAGATCAGAGTTGATGATTGAGGCAAACTATCTTTCGAAGTACTCAATGAAGAGCTTGATGATTTCTCACAAAGTTTAGATTTTGCAATAGATTCAGATTGACCTATTTCTCGATTAGGGGGTTTACTTTGATCTGGACCAGTATTCTGGATGGGATAAGTCTTGCCACTTTGAGTTGTGACAGTCATAGATGAAGATGTAACGAGAGAAGATTCAGGATAAAGCTAGACTCTGTCTCAAAGATAACGAAAGGAGATGAATGGCTAGAACAACCAAGATGCAAGATGAACCCGGTACGAGTCATCAAAAGAGATGGCTAGAACAGCTGAGATAAGACCATTGCAATGTGAGGTACAAAAGGCATAAAGAGATAAGATGAATAGATGAGAGACAACGCGATTCAAAGCAAAGATCGATCAATTCCTAACTCAAGACAACCAGTTTCTGACGGTGAATGATAGGAAAATAGAAAAATAGATCACGGACAAAAAGGTAGATCAAATTTATGTCATTGATCAAGCACGTAAGACAACAATCAAGGAGTTCAAGCAAACAATCTTCAAGCAATGGGCAAGGGACAGAGCAACCTTGCGCATGAACAGGAATAGTGACTTAGTATTTCTACTCCCTAAGGACTCTACTTGTGTATGTTCTTGAAAATGTTTTAGAAGGCACTTAGAACACAACAACATCCTAGCAAGTTGTCTACAAGGATATACATGGCTTTTCTAAAAGGAGTCCTCAATATACGCAAGGTATGTGAGGCACAAATTCGTAGATGAGAAGAATTCAAAATCACACAATTGGGGGGAGACGGTAACCCAAATCTCCTTCTTCACTTCTCAAAAGTATAAAGTTCTTTGAGGCTTAGCCAAGAGTGAAATCTAACTCATTCCAAAGAGAGGTGTCTTTGGATTCACCTCCCGATATTTATACTCCGCCGGAACACGGGAGTTAAGGTCGTCCCTTGAGGTGATGAAATCTTCAAGCATGCCTTCTAGAAATGAAAAAGTAAGTAATTCACTATCAAAAGTATTGGAAAGCATTAAAGGTGGTGCATTTAACCCTTCAAGTAAATGTGAGGTGAGTCCACAAAGTGGTGCATTTAACTCCTCACACAAACTCAAAGTGAGTCCACACCCTATAAAATTAGTGAGTTCTAAAAAGCACAAAAGGGTTGCTTGGTGGAACAATTAACACTTCTTTCTATGTAAACCCCTCCCCTTTAATGTGGCGCTGACCTTGCAACCACGGGGTGGAACGAGGGGCCGGTAGATGAGTGAGTCCAATAACCCAAGATAGCAATCTAGATCAATCACAAGTAATCTAAGACTGCTAGTCAATACTACTCATAAGTGCAAGAGGGTTTGAATCATGGAATATTTAACTTTCCAAGTAAACATGAAGTGAGTCCACAAAGTGGTGCATTTAACTCTTCATGTAAACTAGGAATGAATCCATGCCATAGATTACTCAATGAGATGTTTTGATATTTAAAACCAAGAATTAATTAATGTTTAAACACAAGCATTCACTTACACAAACTTGTATGAAAGCAAATCTATGCTCGTTCATTTCCCATTAAGAGCATCAATTGAAAAATGTTCTATGAAAGCATGTAACACTCAAGCCAAACACACAAGAGATTAATTTTATGCCCAAACCAAGTGTTATAGAGATTTTAAGAACTCACCTTAGGTCCAAAGATCTGCAATCCAGCATTTAACACACATTCAAAAGTACAGAATCAAGACAAATCAATGGCAAACCATAAGATATGTAACATTGTTGTCTTCAAGATAGTTTTTAAAGATTGATTTATTTGACCCATAAAATCACAATATTAAAATTTCTAGAAAGAATGAAGTTTTTAGCCAACATCAAGAACTACCATTTCCCAAAATTACAAGGTCTTATGATTCAATTTGGTTCCTCAACCAATAGCCTTTTCAGACTGCCATTTTTTTTGTCATAAACCAGATTTAAAACACTAGGCCCTGCCTAGGGAATCACATATCTTTCTCAGAAAAAATCTAAATGAAACCAAACCAATTTCACAGTACTATTAATGAATCTAGTTTCCAAATATGTAAGCTATTTATTTTTTCCATTCATAAATCATTTTCTAAGAATAAATCATTGTCTGCAACTCCAAAACAGATTGTTAAAAATCAGTTTTCATTCAAATGCCCATAACTTTTACAAATTTGCATAAAAATGACTCAAACCAAAAGTAAATGAAATATAATTCACGTATCTTTCCAATAAATATTATTAGAGATTTTGATTCTTCATAATTTGTCCATACTAGATGTTTCAATCTGATTGTATTCAGAGAATCTCAAATCTACAAATATCCACTTTGACCAAAATGATCATAACTTATTCATTTCTTTATAAAAATGAACCAAACCAAAAGAATGAGAAAGAGGATTCATCATTCTATCCATGCATTACTATATTACAAGGTTTCCAGGTTGTATATGGTCGTACAAGGCCTAGAACCAACACTAAAACTGAAAAACCAATCAAGAATGAGGCCAAAAATTGATCTTTTCTGCCCCACGGTGGGCGCCAAAATGTGTATGAGTGAATGTGACCTCAAATTCAACACACACACAACATGATCATTACTCACATGATCGGATTACAGAAAAGAATATGAGTTATTCAATCCGAAATCCGTAGTGAAGCGATCTGTTGCCTCCTATGTAGACGGGGTGTTTTCAAGATTGCTCTCAGATCGAAAGCCAACAACCATAAGACCGAACTACAATGGAGGATTTAAAAAAAAAATATATGCATAAAAAATAAAATTGCAAGTAATCTAGAATGAATGCATGTTAATCTAGAAATGAGAATGCAAGTTCTTTTTGGTATTTTCAAATAAGAATGCAACTAGATTAAGAACAAGATAAGCAAATTAATTAAATAAGAAATGCAATGTTATACTAAAATGAACTAACTAAAATGATAACAATCAAAAGCTATGAATCACAAAGAGTGTAGTAGAATTTTGGCATAATCTATGTGCTCTCAAAAAGTTCCTCAAAAAAATGTAGTAGAATTCCACTATAATTTCTATGCTCTCAAAAAGTCCATTTGAATGAGAAAAACAAGCTCTTAAATAGAAAAGGAGGGAAATCTTGCATGTAACTCCTTTTGCCACGTGGGGTGTGACTCTTCACTTCCCATTAAGGCTCTTCACTTTTTTGACAAATAAATATGAAATTATTTAATCAAAGAGTGAAATTTATGCCACATGTGAGGTGTGACTAGTTTGAATAATTTGAATAATTAAATTCAAATAGAAAGATGTCCACTCAAATAATTAAATAATGATATTAATTCTTTTTTTGATGTGTAATTAGCTAAAGGGGTAGATTTAATTTAATTTAAAGCACTTAGGACTTTAGAATTAAATTAATTTATCATAGGGATAATTTAGCTAATATAAGTCAAAGACCTTTAAGAATTAATTTAGCATTCGATTATTGCAATTTAGGGTTTTTGCAACTAACATCAAGTCAAATAGAGTCAAGTAGGAGAGAGAAAATTGCCTAGTGAGATAGGACTTTGATGACATAGAAAATTGAATAAATGCACCAAAATTGATTGAAATGATTAGGTGCCAGTTTTGGGGTTTTACAGAAGTGTATGGCTAAGTTTGAGGCCCACATTTAGCATATACATTTCCGGTGCCCACCGCGGGGCCGAATATTCAATTTCTAGCCTCATATTTTCTATTTTTGTCAAATTTAATATTCTGTCCGTACGTCTCTGCTGCGGATTCTCGCGTGAAGTTTCGTGTTATATCGTGCGAAGTTGTGCTTATATAAGAATTTCCTCACCCGAAAAAGGCACTCAATCATGCGAAGCAGAGCATTTTCTCGTGTGAACTTTGACACCATAGACTTATAATTTTTAGTTTGGTACTTCTATTTTCTGCTTAATGATATTTTCCTGTTTACTGTGATTTCCTAGTATTGTTTTTTGATACAACTTGAGAGTGGGCTGCAGGATGTATGTTGAAGGCTCCCTAAAAACACGATTATGAAAACCCACTGACTGTTTGATTGCAGGACGCTTGCCAAAGGTTTCTTGTCAAAGCACTTCAAACCCATAAAAATATTCTGTCTACTTTCATGCTTTCTTTACATAGTCTAATTGGGGCCTTGTTAAAATCTCTTAGAGCTCTTGATAGCAGAATAGGGTATTAGGCTCTTCATTACATGGAAGTGATGCCCATGAATGAATCCGAGACCTAGACGCTGCTAAGGGACGGATACCTGGGGGAGAAAGGAAAGGTAACAAATCGATTGACACATCCACTAGTGAGGGAATTATGCTCTTCTCTCTTTGAGAGAATCAGAAACCTAGAAGCTCTTGCATTTGTTGAGAGATGAGTTAGCTTGGTGATGAACATGTTTGGTGTGTTTGGGTAAGGTGCAGAGGTAGAGGATTATGCTCTTCTCTCTTTGAGAGAATCAGAAACTCAGACCCTTGAATCCAAACCAAGTTCGAGTCACCTTTAGAGGGCCTGCCATAAGTTGAACCTTCGGGAATGACTCAAGTGGGTACACACATTTTGCCGGTGATTCCACCCCACTATAATAAAGTTTCTTTGTCGAGTGAAAGACTCCAAAGCCATGTTGATTTCTTCCTCTTGATCCATGATGTCGAACATCTTGAGGAAGCCCCGTTTGTTGTATTGAGCGGTGCCGCTCCTAGTCCTACTTGTTGGGGGGGGGTGTACACTTGCAGGTGTCAGTGTGACTCAGAGGTCTTAACCTTGCTTGTGAAGGCACCAGAGGTTAATGTGAATAGAATCCTATTAAACATTTTTTAAGCTAGTGGCCTACCCAGTTCATCTCTGAAAGGGGGCATAATCTTTGCGTAGGGAGGGCAAAGAATCTCTCGCATAGATTCTCACCATAGGCATGCACCTGGGCGTTTGAAGGTGGTATATGACAGTGGCCCCTGCTTCAAGGGTAACCTTTGAACATATATTATTGATTCCTTGGAAACACCTAAAACACGGGCGCCCTTTAGGGGGTGACACGACTGGTGTGAGGTGAATGCATGCACGTAAGTTGTGAGGCAAAGGTTTTGTCTTCTCTACCATTTTCTTTGTAGGGATAAAGGAGTGTTTGTTTCAAGGCTTAAAACGTCCAAAATGTCTAAACTTGTCAAGACTCCCCTATTCTTCCGAGTTGCCTTGTCCTCAGCTGAATTGTTTTCGACTACTGATTGTGTCAAAATGACTTGAAAGTCTCATGATGAAGTTGTTGTATTGAGCATATTTCTCTCTTTCTCTCTTCTCTCTCTCATTTTAGGCTATGGCATCATTCATAATGTCACAACAAGGGGTTTTCTTTGCTTTCCCCTTTCAAAATTTTTGTCTCATTGTTTGGATCCTTGGAGAATTCTCATGGTTATGGTTATTGATCTTAAAGCTATGTCTTACTTTCGATGGTTATGGTAAAATATCTTTTTGCATTACACTTTCTTGGGTTCTTTCCTTAACTTATTTTCATTCTTTCATACTCCTAACATGGTATCAGAGTAAGATTAATTCTTGTTTTGAGTGTTTGTAGGAAGGTGCCAATGGAAGGAGCAAACCTTTTATTTGCTTATTTAACCATTGTTGCAGGTTTTTCATTATTTTGTAGAAACTAACTTTTGTTATAGCTTTCTCTCATCTCTTTTGTTTAGTTTTTTTCTAACCCTTTCTGGAAGGCTTGCCGCCAAAGAGTAGTTTATTGAATTTTTTTTTGGGTTTAGATGGTTCACCGCCAAACCTAGCTCTTCTTTCTTCATTTCTAATTTTTATAGATCTAACTTCACCCTCTGTCGGGCAACCGCAAGGATTTTTCATTTTTGCATGTTCTACTGTAACACTTTGCAGGCTTAATCTTCTTTTTTGTCGGGTTTCACAATACTCTAATCCTTTTGCTGCAGGGTTGATTCAATATTAATAACATCTTGATTCTAGTTGTTATTAAAAATATTTTTTTTTACAAATCTACTCATCTTCATGCAACTTTAATTTTTTAATACTCTAATCTATATTTAAAATGTCTAAACTCATATGCATAGCCATTTTGCATTCGATATTATGGATAGATAAGAGAAAATTTAAAAAATTCATGATCTGGGTTTTGTGCAAAACCCTCCAATTAAGCTAACTCACGAGAAGTTTTCTAAATTTTTTCCCTCATTTGAGAAAAACAACATACATGTTTTACAAATTCGTCATAATACTACATTTTTTTCAAACTTTACACTTCAAACTTTTCACTTTTATCTGTTGTTTATCACTTATCTTGCCCAGCTCTTTTTTATTGTTGTTTATTATCAAATTTATTGATATCAAGACAAGCTTGCCCCTGTTGGGATTTCTCTTCTTGCGTGCTCTATCCTTGGCCCACAACCTCTTATCTCTTCTGTGCACCCTAACCACTCCTTTGTTCAGCCTACCTTCCCTTCTCCTTGCATAGCTTATTTTGTAACGCAACTATACCATATCTTTTTTTCTCCCCTCGCTTTATTTTTCTCCTCCTTACCCTGCGCGCCCCTTTTCTATTCATTAACACAACCATCTTTGTCTTATATTCATTTCTTTGGCTCTCTTATCTTACCTTATCTCAACCCTCCACACAGCTCTTCCTTGGTTGCTCCCACTCTTTCCTTGCGCAGCACCCCTTGGTTCACTACCCCTTTCCTTGCGCAGCTTTATCTCCAGCCCTGCTATATCGACCGCCTTAGTCACGCTGCCAGCTATTTCAAACAACCTTCGTCTTGTTGCCAGCTAACTTGAATATGCAAGCTACTTATTCCTCACACAACCATTTATATTCTTGTGGTTCTTAATGTTTATTGTTTTCCTCAGCCTCTAACATATTCTAACTGCGGTTTAAAATATATTCTTGTTTAACATTACTTTCTCTAACTCCCTTGGCTTGCGCAACCAATTTTTTTTCATGCACGTCAGGCTTTTTTTTATGCGCGCCCTTCTTCTCTTTTGCAAATCTCCCTCACAGCCTTCATTGGCATTGTGCGCAGCCAGCTTTATTGTCATTGTGTGTAGCCAGCCAACTTTCTTGGCATTGTGCACAGCCATCCAAGCCCTTCTGTCAGCTTGTAGACTCCAGTTAACAAGTTTGAGAGGAGTTGCAGCAGCATGGTAAGAAATCCCATTCAACGCGCATCGCTTCTTCCCATCAATCATTTTACGTGGTTTGTTCTTTTACACATAGTCCCGCGTGACATTTATTTGTCTCTTATATTAGCTTTTAGATCATAAATTCATATAACATTTCTTCCATTTGGCACTACTTTTGGTTATCTCTATTCTCATTTTATTATTACATTGCAGATTTCAGATTTCTGGTTTATGCAGGGTTCTTGCAGTTTTTAAATCATTTCTTATAGGTCTATTATTAGTCACTTTTAATCATTTAGATTTTTTAGCTTTTATTTTTTAGGTAAAACATTTTTTTATTTGACCAGCTCCCAACTATCACCTCCTTCCATACATTTTTCTTTTTCTTCATTCCTATCGTGCTCCATCATAAGTATTCTTATATGAATTTAACATTGAATCATCCAATTTTACATATTTAGTTTCGTATGAATGAGAAGCAATTTATTTAGTATTTTTTTAAAGTTTAAAACTCTCTTTGAGTTTGTACATTCATTTTTTTTCATAAACCTTTTTCAAGTTTGTCAATTATGGTTAGTTATTGAAATTAACATTCTCTCACGTTTAGTATTTAACTTTGTTTTTTTTTAAACTTTTCTTTATTTAAAACTTATTTATCATTTATAAGTTTAAAAGAGGATTTTTAATTTTTTTTAAATAGAGTTAATTTTATCTTTTATAATTTTAATTTTAATTTAAAATATTGATTTTTTAAAATTAATTTATTCTTATTTATTGTAAAATAAGAGTTTTTTTTATATATCTAAGTAAAGAGTTTTTTTTTCAATCTTTTATTACAATCTTTTCAATTTTTTTAGTCTTCAGAGTTCTATGCATTTTTGCAATTATGTCAATTCTAATTCCGGAGATAAAATTAAATAGTTATTTCTCAACACTAATATTGTTTATAAAGGTTTTTTATTTGTCTCTTATATTTAACATTGCAGGCTATTATTACATTCTTCTCATTATTGTTTTTTAGTAAATGTAGGGTCTTCAGTTTTAATCATTAGATTCTTTTGTTTATTTTTTATCAATTTTATTCAAAATTTATTTAACAAAAATTTTAAATGTTAAAATAATTTTTTCACTTCATTTAAAAAATAAAAATCGTTGTAACAAAATTTGCTTTATCGTTTAAACAAAATTTACATTTTTTTACAAATCACATATCAAGGCTTTATTTCTTCGATAACTTTAAGTTAAATCCAAGAACACAACTCGATATCATCCTTAATTTAGTGTTTCAAAATTTGTTTAATTTATTTATGCTCTTTTAATAGTTAATCCTTTCAGTTAAGTTTATTGTAAACTCAAATTTTTTTTCATATCTCTATTAAAGTTTTTTAAACTTTGTTTTCTTTCAAAATCATCAAAAGGATAATGGTAATCAATTTTGTCATGCTAAGTTCAGTTCGTTCTAATGTTTCTGACCCTCTATAAAAATGGGCTATCTATTCCATTTATTGCATTGCTAAATTTTAATTTTGTTCAAGTATTGTGATTTATCTAACAAAATTGTCTTTGTGAGTATTATGAAAAGTTTAGGCGACTCCTTGGTATAAGTTCAATATAGCTTGATCATAGATTTGTCTTATTATTTTGCGAGTGTATTTCAATGTGGTTAAAACCCTATATAAGTTATAAATGAATAGTGTTTATTGATTCAAAACTCACTATGATTTCATGCATATGTAAAATATATTTTGTGACGTTGATGCTATGAGTTGCGATTATACGCATTAGGTTGGCCTTGTGTCACCTGAGGTCATATGTATCCTTGAACTATGGTGTACCAAACCTTTTATAAGCTTCTCATTTACTCCTTGTTTAACATTTTGTTAAATTGACTTGCTCGTTAAATTTATTTTGCACTTTCAACTGTCATGTACTTTAAATTGATTTGCACTTTAAACTAACTTCACTATTTCTAATTGATTGCTCGATCCTTGCCTTGTTCAAATCTCTCTAACCTCTTTCTTCATTTATTCATTTTTTTCCAGATACATGATTTCGTTCTTTCAAATAATTCCATGGTGGGCCCATCCTTTCTTTATTCACACTCGTGTTCACCTTGCATGGATATTTTAATTGATATCAAATAATTTATGCTTATTGCTCTTCCAAATATTTCTTATTTATCTCAAATTATTCGGGTTTATAAGTTTTTGATTAAGGTAAAAGCAGGTTTTACATGGACTCGAAACCAGAGTACAAAACAACATAAAGATAGAGCATTAAAGTTAACAAAATGAAACACCTGCTAGAAAACAACAGCAGGGACCAACAACTGAACAGTTCAAAAGTAGAAACTAAAGAAAAAATCAACACCAAAACAACTACCAGCATGAACAAGTTAATTAACTATTATCATCTCCTCAGCCTTCCGCAAACAAAGACATGATCTGTTTGTTGTGCCCGTGAAGCTTCTTCATAAACTGAGTAACCCCCCCTTTCTTCAGCTTCTTCCAAACTTTTCTATCTTGTCTCCATTTGTCATAGTCGGAAGGTTCCTCCCTCTTCAGACCACCTCCCATAATTTTTTGGTTTTTCATGTGCTGGTTCAGCTTCTTACCAAAAATCTCCGCCTTACTTCTCTGGTTAACAATGCTATTTTGGTTATCGATAATAACCCATTGTTCGTGCCTTATTATCTACAGAGTAAAGTTCCCACACTTCGCCTTACATGCAAACCTCCTCGGTAAATGATTTGTCCTTGTCATCATTAAGTTAAGTGATTTTTCCTTCATGGCGATTGATCATGTCATAGTTGATTAGACTTGAAATCTCACTCTTGAGATTTGCTTCCCCTCTCCACTTTTGGGTGACGTCACACAAGGTACCGTCATTAGCCAACCTGTTCGCTGGTTTATTTCCTTCAAGATAAACGTGAGTGACATGGCTTTCTTCAAAGGAATTCATTAAAATTTTTATTTTGTTAATGATGTGTTGTATTGTCCAAGAGTTGATTCAGGTTTATGAGTTATCTTACACTATTGCCTTCATTATTCAATAATTTGATTCAATTTTACTATGTTCTATTGATCTATCTGCACATAGTTATAGTTTTATGCTTTTATAGCATCTCTGTATGCTCATGGTAGAAGTTTATAGTTTTATACCATTGGTTTATATAAATTTTATTTGATCTTGTGTAAGTTGCATCGGGAGCCAATTTTCCAAGGTTAACTATGGTGGACCGGACAATTTTTACTGACTCATAGTTGCCTTATTTGGCTCGTGGAGTATCCCTCCATCCTATAATTGGTGTGCACTTACGTTTGTTCCACTTTAAAAGTATTTATTTGGTTCTATTTTGTTCCACTTTGTTCCTTAGTGAGAGGATGATGATTATGGAGCTTTCCCCTCCATTTGGTTCTACATATGAAGTATGATATTTTATGGAGCTTTGTCCTCCATTTGGTTCCACATATGAAATTTAATATTCATGAAAGTTGATATGACCCATCTTGATTTTTTTCCTCATGGTAAGGATATTGCTCTTGAAATACCTTTTGACCCATGCTGGATTTCTTATTTGAAGGCAATATGTTGTTTCTCCTCATAAACCTATCCTTGATCTGCATCAATAATCATGCTAGGAAATTCAGAATCTTGTATTGATCTAGTGCTTAAGAAACATGTTCTATCTTTGTCTCTCTTATATTTCCTTTTTAAATATACTAACATGATAATGCTCTCCATACTTCATTGCTTAGTTTGTGAGTCATGCAGGTTTTGGATTGGACACCCATTCACTTGCAGTGAGATGACTCATTAATGGGTTGTCTATATCCATGTGATTGACATAATTTTGATGCAAGTTTCATTAGTTGGCCTTGTCTGTGGTCATTTGTGCTTTATTATATTCCTTTTATGAGAGCTTTATTATACCTATCTTGTTCATTTTGAGCTTATGATTTATGTTAGATATCAGGGTATGTGCAAGATCATGAGGGGCCAAACAATGCCCTTAAGTGGCAATGAAAAATCAGCAAATCAGGGTTAGTCAACTTGACGTGAAAATTTCAACTAGTTGTCAGCCTAATATCAAAAAGTTGTAAGAATAGAATCTGTAAAAAATTGAATGTAATTTCTAAACTACTAGGCCTTTTTTGAAAAAAGTTAGTATGATTGGTGAAAAGTATAGATTTCAATGTAGTAGTACAAAAATTTCTAGAAAAAAATAAGAAGTAGGTGTATATCTGACCACCTTAACCATAATCAAATGATAATATTTTATTATAAGATTTTATATATAAGTAGTAGACTCATGCCCAGATGTGACGCATATTTTTTTGTAATTTTATTTCAAAAAAATAATTAATTATGAATTTTCTGCTACAACATTTTCAGAATAAAAAAACTCCCGTGTCTGACCACCTTAACTCATTCAAAAATTTACAAAATTCAATTTATTTTTTTTCCCTTATAGTAGGCGAAGCATAGAATGTGACACATTTTTCAGATTTCAAAAATGTTATACCGTCTAAAAGTTATAGTCATTTTTCAATTAGTATATAAATCAACACTTTAGAGGTAACTCAATTAGAAAATAACTAATAATTACTTACCAAATTCAAAATTTGACAGCAATTATATCGATAGAAAGATGATAATCTCCTTAAGATACCTTTTTTGTTTCATCAAATTTGGGTGAAAAAAAAGTCGTCAGCTACATGGTCAAAGTTTGGAACTCAGAGAAATAGGGGAAAAACACATTTTTGAGACATTTCAATAGTTGACCATGTAGGTTTGGTGCACAAAGCAATACCGAGCCTAATCGGGTACCTGATATTTTCGTGTACCTGAAAATGCTGACAGAATTTTGATTTTTCACTTTTCCCTCCCCTTTCTCCCTCCTATTTCTCCATCCTTCATATGATATATTATATATTAAAAACTATATATTAGATATATATTAGATTATATATTATATAATATCAATTATATATTAAATATTATATAATATACATTTTACATTAAATATTATTTAATATATATTAATATTAAATGTTACGTTAAATATTATTTTATATATATAATATATTAATATGTATTTTACAACTATGTGCGAAAGTTTGGAAGATTGCAAAAAAATCATGGATGGCCATTGAAAGAAGCAAAGGAAATCAATCAGCCATTTAAAAAATTCATGGGCGGCCATTGAGGAAGAGAGAGAGTGAGAAGGTGGTGGGGGCTGAGAGAGGAAGAGAGATAGTGAGAAGGTGACAAGAAGAGAGAGAGAGAGAGAGGATGGGGAGAGAGTAGTAGAGAGAGAGAATGGGAAGGGGAGAGAGTAGGAGAGATAGAGAGAAGGGGAAGGGGAGAGAGTAGGAGAGATAGAGAGAAGGGGAAGGGGAGAGAGTAGGAGAGAGATAGAGAAGGGGAAGAGGAGAGAGAGAGAGAGAGAGAGAGAGAGAGAGAGAGAGAGAGAGAGAGAGAGAGAGAGAGAGGACATAGTAGGAGAGAGAGAAGGGGAAGGGGACAGAGTAGGAGAGAGAGAGAAGAGGAAGCAGAGAGAGTGAGAGAGAGAGAGAGAAGGGGAAGGATAACTAATTCATTACAATATTAATCAGTAAGGAGCTAGGCAAACTTAAATAATATCACAACATGCATTAGAAATCCAAATTCTAATTACCTGAGTTTTAAGCAAAGTGAGTAAGGTTCTGCATAGGGACATTACAGATCCACACATTATTCAGTAGATACCTCCAAGAACCCACATACACAGGAGTAGGTTTGAAGTAAGACTAAGATTTTTTATTAGTTAAAAAATATTACTATGTTGTACTTTTGATTAACATCCAATGATTGGATGTGAAATTCACAAATTTGATTATATTACCATTGGTTCTATTTCAAATTCTAGAAAAAATGTATATTTGACATATGTTCATAAATTTCAGTCAACACCATTTTAAAATAACACATTAGTTTATTTTTACACATTGAGAATATCATCAATAGGAATTGAACTGAAATTGATATAAGTCATAGGAAATAAATGCCCTAGCTATTTGTTGTCTTCTGCATTTTGAGTTTCTTATTACAATTAGGAGAAGAATATTACTCTCCAAATGGTTTTGGATAGTAACATTTGTACTTCCTCTTTACAAATATTTCTTCCCTCATATTGCTGCCTATTGATATCGACAAAGTGAATCTAGGCATTTCTTCCATGTAATGGGAGAAAAATGGTTTCCTAATTGATATGTGTCTAAATAATACATGCAAGAACCTTTTCTTTGATATTGCTCACTAACCCTTTAAAATAGAAAATGTTTACAAAAACTGGCATGTACTTGCATGAGGACATTATATATTACAAAAATCCCGCACAGAAGCAGCTGTCAAGCCGCTCAAAAAGTAGTAATTGATAGAAAGTAGGATAATGCAAATGGTTTAATAAACCACTATCTTCTTTACTAGAGCAACATCTGGTTCATTTGCTCGACTAGGGCATGTTTGGGGACATACAGTCTCCATTTAAACTCAACTCTCTAGAAGCAGTTATATTTGTCAGTGGAGGAGATACACCCATTGGATCTGCAATAACTTTATGCTCACTGGGATTTCCATTTCTCTTCAATTTGGATACTCTTTCCAAAATTGCATCTACCCTTTTACCAATTTGGGAAATCAATGGATCTATTTGTGGACCTCCAAGGTGTTGGTCACCTAAACGAGAAGCTTGAGATGAATCAGGAAATTCTCTACGAAAGAGATCAGTACCTTGAGAAGCTCTCCACTTGTCAGCTGAATTAAAACCTTGGACCATATATGGCTGCCCTTTGTTGTAAAATGAGGAGTGAGACTGCCTTGCCAAAGGTGGCAATGAACTTACATTTGAGGGATAATGCCCAACATGAGTAACCTGGTTTCCCAAGTCTCGTAAATGCAAGGCCATTGACGAACATGCATTTCTAATAGAAATATTTGTGGTGCTAGAATGAAGTGCATGACCAAATTCTTTGTTTGCTAATGAACCAATTTGAGGCTTCATTTCACATCTCTCTATGGATAATTCCACAACACTTGCTACTTCTCTATCTTAATTTTTTGTGTCATTGTACATGTGCACTGAAGAGCTTCTGTCACTACTTGAGCTACTAGTAGATGGTGAGTACTCATCATCATCATGTGACATAGGCTCACACACATATCTTACTTCTTTCCTTTTCCTCTTTCCCCTTCCTAGCTCTTTCTCCTTATCTGTAACTTCTATCATGGGTCCAAGAAGCTCTTCCCACTCTTTCCCATTAATATGCAAATATTTTTGTCCGTAACAGTATTTTTTGCATATATTATGATATTGATCTGATTTGATGCACCTTCACTATTTGATCCATACTTCCCTTTCATTTCAATTTCTTTGCTCATTTTGCACGTCATAGGCCAAGATTTGATAGTGGGTATGACCTTGGTACTGCCAATGTTAATGATAAATTTTACCTTTTAAAGCTATTAATTTTTTGTCATTTTTCCTGTATGATGCTTTTGTATACGAATTGTGGATATTCTCTGGGAAAATTTTCATTTTTTCCTGTAGGATGCATTTGTATACAAATTTTGGAGAATCTCTATTAAAGAGTAGGTAAGGATGGCTAAGCTGAGTGCAGCAGAGAGGGAGAGGACTAAATTGAGAGAGCGGAGGTGGAGAGCGATAAGGATGAAAATATTTTAGGGCTTGCAGAAATATGGAAATTATAATCTTCCTCCTAGAATAGACATTAATGAAGTTCTTCGTGCCTTAGCAGAGGAAGCCGACTGGATTGTTGAAGCTGATGGTACTACATACAGAAATGCGGTATGTATTTTTGGCCTAAATTTTATTTTTTGTTTCTTTTAGGTCTTTAAAGGCGGCCAACTAAATCTTTGTATTAAATTTTAGGGAATGCATGAAAATAATATGATTCTGAGCACGAGCATGAGTCCCTACAGGGGCATAGTTGTGCCTTTACAGGTGTCGTAAACCCTATCTATTCAAAAATGGAGGCTTTGAAGAATATTTCACTGGAGGTGGAGAGAGAGAAAGAGGGAAAGAGGGAGAGGGAAAGAGAGAGAGAGAGAGAGAGAGAGAGAGAGACCCCTATGAAGTCCTATGGACCCCTATGAAGTCCCCATGACCCCTATGGACACATTGTAACCCTCAAGTGTGTCCTAAGGGGTGCTACAACCCCTTTGGACACACCTGAACATTCAAATGTGTCAAAAGGGGTCATGGGGACTTCCTAGGGGTCCTAGTATGCCTTATCACATGTTAGGACCCCTAAGAATTCCCCATGACCCCTATGGACACAATGGAATGCTAAAGTGTGTCTTAAGGGGTCCTATGACCCCTTCGAACACACTTGAGCATTCAAATGTGTCAGAAGGGGTCATGGGGACTTCCTAGGGGTCCTAGTATGCCTTACCATGTGTTAGGACCCCTAGGAAGTTTTCATGACCCCTATGGACACATTGGAATACTCAAGTGTGTCTTAAAGGGTCCTGCGACCCCTTTAGAAACACTTGAGCGTTCAAATATGTCAAATGGGGCCATGGGGACTTCCTAGGGGTCCTAGTACACCTTATCACATGTTAGGACCCCTATGGACACATTGGAATGCACAAGTGTGTCTTAAGGAGTCCTACGACCCCTTCAGACACACTTGAGCATTCAAATGTGTCAAATGGGGTCATGGGAACTTCCTAGGGGTTCTAGTACACCTTATCATGCGTTAGGACCCCTAGGAAGTCCGCATGACCCCTATGGACACATTAGACACATCAAGTGTGTCTTAAGGTGTCCTACGACCCCTTCAGACACACTTGAGCCTTCAAATGTGTCAAAAGGGGTCATGGGGACTTCCTAGGGGTCTTAGTATGCCCTATCAGGCATTAGGACCCCTAGGAAGTTTGCATGACCCCAATGGACACATTGGAATCCTCAAGTGTATCTTAAGGGGTCCTACGACCCCTTTAGACACACTTGAGCATTCAAATGTGTCAAAAGGGGTCATGGGGACTTCCTAGGGGTCCTAGTACGCCTTATCATGCGTTAGGACCCCTAGGAAGTCCACATGACCCCTACAGACACATTGGAATTCTCAAGTGAGTCTTTAGGGGTCCTACGACCCCTTCACACATACTTGAGCATTTAAATGTGTCAAATGGGGTCATGGGGACTTCCTAGGGGTCCTAGTATGCCTTATCACATGTTAGGACCCCTAGGAAGTCCACATGACCCCTATGGACACATTAGATGCATCAAGTGTGTCTTAAGGTTGCCTACGACCCCTTCGAACACACTTGAGCATTCAAATGTGTTAAAAGGGGTCATGGGGACTTTCTAGGGGTTCTAGTACACCTTATCACACATTAGGACCCCTAAGAAGTATGCATGACCCCTATGGACACATTGGAATGCTCAAGTGTGTCTTAAGGGGTCCTACGACCCCTTTAGACACACTTGAGCATTCAAATGTGTCAAAAGGGGTCATGGGGACTTCCTAGGGGTTCTAGTATGCCTTATCATTCGTTAGGATACCTAGGAAGTCCGCATGACCCATATGGACACATTGGAATGCTCAAGTGTGTCGTAAGGGGTCCTATGACCCCTTCGAACACACTTGAGCATTCAAATGTGTCAAATGGGGTCATGGGGACTTCTTAGGGATCCTAGTATGCCTTATCACGTGTTAGGACCCATAGGAATCTGCATGAACCCTATGGACACATTAGACACATCAAGTGTGTCTTAAGATGTCCTATGACCCCTTTGGACACACAAGCATTCAAATGTGTCAAAAGGGGTCATGGGGACTTCCTAGGGGTCCTAGTATGCCTTATCTATGTTAGGACCCCTAGGAAGTCCACATAACCCCTATGGACACATTGGAATGCTCAAGTGTGTCTTAAGGGGTCCTACAACCCCTTATGACACACTTGAGCATTCAAATATGTCAAAAGGGGTCATGGGGACTTCCAAGGGGTTCTAGTATGCCATATCACGTGTTAGAACCCCTAGGAAGTCCGCATGACCCCTATGGACACATTAGAATGCTGAAGTGTGTCTTAAGGGGTCCTACGACCTCTTCAGACACACTTGAGCATTCAAATGTGTCAAATGGGGTCATGGGACTTCCTAGGGGTCCTAGAATGCCTTATCATGTGTTAGGACCCCTAGGAAGTCCGCATGACCCCTATGGACACATTAGACACATCAAGTGTGTCTTAAGGTGTCCTACAACTCCTTCAGACACACTTGAGCATTCAAATGTGTCAAAAGGGGTCATGGGGACTTCCTAGAGGTCCTAGTATGCCTTATCATGTGTTAGGACCCCTAGGAAGTCTGCATGACCCCTATGGACACATTAGACACGTCAAGTGTGTCTTAAGGTGTCTTACGACCACTTTAGACACACTTGAGTGTTCAAATGTGTCAAAAGGGGTCATCAGGACTTCCTAGGGGTCCTAGTATGCCTTATCACATGTTAGGACTCTTAGGAAGTCCGTATGACCCCTATGGACACATTAGATGCATCAAGTGTGGCTTAAGGGGTCCTACGACCCCTTCAGACACACTTGAGCATTCAAATGTGATAGAAGGGGTCATGGGGACTTCCTAGGGGTCCTAGTACGCCTTATCATGCATTAGGGCCCCTAGGAAGTCCCCATGACCCCTATGGAAACATTAGACACATCAAGTGTGTCTTAAGGTGTCCTACGACCCCTTCAAAAAAACTTGAGTGTTCAAATGTGTCAAGAGGGGTCATGGGGCCTTCCTAGGGGTCCTAGTATGCCTTATCACGCGTTAGGACCCCTAGGAAGTCCACATGACCCCTATGGACACATTAGACACATCAAGTGTGTCTTAAGGTGTCCTAGGACTCCTTCGGACACACTTGAGTTTTCAAATGTGTCAAAAGGGGTCATGGGGACTTCCTAGGGGTCCTAGTATGCCTTATTATGCGTTAGGACCCCTAGGAAGTCCGCATGACCCCTATGGACACATTAGACACATCAAGTGTGTCTTAAGGGGTCCTACGATCCCTTTGGATACACTTGAGCATTCAAATGTGTCAGAAGGGGTCTTGGAGACTTTGTAGGGGTCCTAGTATTCCTTATCACATGTTAGGACCCCTAGGAAGTCCGCATGACCCTTATGTACACATTAGACACATCAAGTGTGTGTTAAGGTGTCCTGCGACCCCTTCAGACACACTTGAGCATTCAAATGTGTCAAAAGGGGTCATGGGGGCTTCCTAGGGGTCCTAGTACACCTTATCATGCATTAGGACCCCTAGGAATTCCCCATGACCCCTATGGACACATTGGAATCCTCAAGTGTGTCTTAAGGGGTCCTATGACCCCTTCAGACACACTTGAGCATTCAAATGTGATAGAAGGAGTCATGGGGACTTCCTAGGTGTCCTAGTACACCTTATCACGCATTGGGACCCCTAGGAAGTCCCCATGACCCCTATGGACACATTAGACACATCAAGTGTGTCTTAAGGTGTCCTACGACCCCTTTGGACACACTTGAGCATTCAAATGTGTCAAAAGGCGTCATGAGGACTTCGTAGGGGTCCTTGTATGCCTTATCACATGTTAGGGACACATTAGACACATCAAGTGTGTCTTAAGGTGTCCTATGACCCCTTCAAACACACTTGAGCATTCAAAGCTATCAAAAGGGGTCATGGAGACTTTGTAGGGGTCCTAGTACATGTTATCATGCGTTAGGACCCCTAGGAAATCCCCATGACCCCTATGGACACATTAGACACATCAAGTGTGTCTTAAGGTGTCCTATGACCCCTTCAGACACACTTGAGCATTCAAATGTGTCAAAAGGGGTCATGGGGACTTCCTAGGGGTCCTAGTACACCTTATCATGTGTTAGGATCCATAGGAAGTCCGCATGACCCCTATGGACACATTGTAATGCTCAAGTGTGTCTTAAGGGGTCCTACGACCCCTTCAAACACACTTGAGCATTCAAATGTGTCAAATGGGGTCATGGGGACTTCCTAGGGGTCCTAGTACGCCTTATCACATGTTAGGACCCCTAGGAAGTCTGCATGACCCCTATGGATAGATTAGACACATCAAGTGTGTCTTAAGGTGTCCTGCGACCCCTTCAGACACACTTGAGCATTCAAATGTGTCAAAAGGGGTCATGGGGACTTCCTAGGGGTCCTAGTACACCTTATCACACATTAGGACCCCTAGGAAGTCTGCATGATCTCTATGGACACTTTGGAATGCTCAAGTGTGTCTTAAGGGATCCTACGACCCCTTCGGACACACTTGAGCATTCAAATGTGCCAAAAGGGGTCATGGGGGCTTCCGAGGGGTCCTAGTATGGCTTATCACGCATTAGGACCCCTAGGAAGTTTGCATGACCCCGATGGACACATTGGAATGCTCAAGTGTGTCTTAAGGGGTCCTACGACCCCTTCGAACATACTTAAGCATTCAAATGTGTCAAACGGGGTCATGGGACTTCCTAGGGGTCGTAGTACATCTTATCATGCGTTAGGATCCCTAGGAAGTCTGCATGACCCCTATGTACACATTAGACACATCAAGTGTGTCTTAAGGTGTCATATGACTCCTTTAGATAGACTTGAGCATTCAAATGTGTCAAAAGGGGTCATGGGGACTTCCTAGGGGTCATGGGGACTTCCTAGGGGTCCTAGTACGCCTTATCACATGTTAGGAACCCTAGGAAGTCCCCATGACCCCTATGGACACATTAGACACATCAAGTGTGTCTTAAGGTGTTCTACAACTCCTTCAGACACCCTTGAGCATTCAAATGTGTCAAAAGGGGTCATGGGGACTTCCTAGGGGTCCTAGTACACCTTATCATGCATTAGGAACCCTAGGAAGTCCCCATGACCCCTATGGACACATTATAAACATCAAGTGTGTCTTAAGGTGTCCTACGACCCCTTCAGACACACTTGAGCATTGAAAAGTGTTAAAAGGGGTCATGGGGAGTTCCTAGGGGTCCTAGTACACCTTATCATGTGTTAGGATCCCTAGGAAGTCCACATGACCCCTATGGAAACATTAGACACACCAAGTGTGTCTTAAGGGGTCCTATGACCCGTTCAGACACACTTGAGGGTTCAAATATGTCGAAAGGGGTCATGGAGACTTCGTAGGGGTCCTAGTATGCCTTATCATGTGTTAGGACCCCTAGGAAGTCCACATGACCCCTGTGGACACATTAGACACATCAAGTGTGTCTTAAGGTGTCCTACGACCCCTTCGGACACACTTGAGCATTCAAATGTGTCAAAAGGGGTCATGGGGACTTCTTAGGGGTCCTAGTATGCCTTATCACACGTTAGGACCCCTAGGAAGTCCGCATGACCCCTATGGACACATTAGACACATCAAGTGTGTCTTAAGGGGTCCTACGACCCCTTCGGACACACTTGAGTGTTGAAATGTGATAGAAGGGATCATGGGGACTTCCTAGGGGTCCTAGTACGCCTTATCATGCGTTAGGATGCCTAGGAATTTTGCATGACCCCTATGGACACATTAGACACATCAAGTGTGTCTTAAGGGGTCCTACGCTCCCTTCAGACACACTTGAGTGTTCAAATATGTCAAATGGGGTCATGGGGACTTCCTAGGGGTCATAGTACACCTTATCATGTGTTAGGACTCGTAGGAAGTCCTCATGACCCTTATGGACACATTAGACACATCAAGTGTGTCTTAAGGTGTCCTAAGACCCCTTCAAACACACTTGAGCATTCAAATGTGTCAAAAGGGGTCATGGGGACTTCCTAGGGGTCCTAGTACGCCTTATCATGCATTGGGACCCCTAAGAAGTCTGCATGACCCCTATGAACACATTAGACACATCAAGTGTGTCTTAAGGTGTCCTACGACCCCTTCAGACACACTTGAGCATTCAAATGTGTCAAAAGGGGTCATGGGGACTTCCTAGGGGTCCTAGTATGCCTTATCACGTGTTAGGACCCCTAGGAAGTCCCCATGACCCCTATGGACACATTGGAATGCTCAAGTGTGTCGTAAGGGGTCCTACGACTCCTTCAGACACACTTGAGTGTTCAAATGTGATAGAAGGGGTCATGGGGACTTCCTAGGGGTCCTAGTACACCTTATCATGTGTTAGGACCCCTAGGAAGTCCCCATGACCCCTGTGGACACATTAGACACATCAAGTGTGCCTTAAGGTGTCCTACGACCCCTTCAGACACACTTGAGCATTCAAATGTGTCAAAAGGGGTCATGGGGACTTCCTAGGGGTCCTAGTATGCCTTATCATGCGTTAGGACCCTTACGAAGTCTGCATGACCCCTATGGACACATTGGAATGCTCAAATGTGTCTTAAGGGGTCCTACGACCCCTTCAAACACACTTGAGTGTTCAAATGTGTCAGAAGGGGTCATGGGGACTTCCTAGGGGTCCTAGTACCCCTTATCACATGTTAGGACCCCTAGGAAGTCCCCATGACCCCTACGGACACATTGGAATGCTCAAGTGTGTCTTAAGGGGTCCTACGACCCCTTTGAACACACTTGAGTGTTCAAATGTGTCAGAAGGGGTCATGGGGACTTATTCAGTATAGTCAGACTGCCGACATTAGGAGTCTGTAGAAAAATCCTGTGTTGGATACGTTCAAGAGGACTTTGGTTGAAACTGTCTGTCATCAAATCAACTGTGCAGGTATTTTTTTGAATACATTATATACATTAGTATATATATTATATACATTAATATATAATACATTATATATATTATATACATTAGTACATAATACATTAATATATATATAATATATTATGTATATATTATATACATTAGTATATAATACATTAGTACATATAATACATTAGTATATATATAATATACATTATATATATATATATATTATATACCCCATTTTATATGTAAAAGTTCAAATTTTTCATTTGCTCCCACCCCTTTTTTCATCTGCCTGGAAATATCGGGTACCCAATTTTTTATTGGTCATATTTGACCAAAATATTTCCTGTCCCCACAGACCAGAGAAGCACGGGATTTTAGACTTTTTCATGGGTTGTAGAAAAAAAAATGTTATTTGGGGCCCATTTTTTGTTTTTTGTCAACTTGTGGTCTCACCATGGGAAGCAGTAGTCATCAAAAGGCTAAACGAAAGAGGAAGGTGACGAATGAAGAAATTCAAGCATATAGGGAAAAAGATACGGAAAATCACTAAAGAAGTAGAGAAGGTATGTTAAACATTAATCAAGGTGACCCTGTAAATGTAGTTGCAAGTGAAGAGGATGTTGAATTTGAAAATAATATGGAAATTAATTTTGTGAATGAAAATGTAGATTTGGGGAATGACAATGAATGGAATGAAGATGGAAATGTACGGATGGAGATTGAAAATGTAGACTTGGGGAATGAAAATGTTGCACAAGAACCACATGAACGTTACACATCTCCAAATTATATGCGAAATGAAGTCCCTTACAATAAAGATAATCAATCTTCAAACTCGGGGATTTCAAGAACACCTAAATGGTTAATTGAAATTGAGGAGAACATTATGAATAATTGGGAAGGAAAGAGGTCACATAGAACCATTAGGTTGTGGGCTTCAAGACTTTATGATCAATTTTTGGAAACAAGACATTGGTTGAGCAATGTGAAATTTTTGTGCAGTTGTTAAAGATGCAAAGGATGAGACCTATGCTTGTGAAATTGAAGATTCGTGTGAACAAGAAAATGGAGAGAAATGCCATTGTTGTGAAGAATCTTTTCAGTTCTCTCAATAGCATTGGGAAGACTAGTAGAGAAAAAGACAAGAGAGTTGTCGGAGGGTTATTAAAACCTCCTTAGTAAGTCATCAGTTGAGAAAGGCTCGTTTGATGAGACAAACTTGTGTTGACTTTAATATAGACCGTAAAACTTTGGGTGGAGCACTTGCAAGAAGTGAAAGACTTGATGATTTGCTTCAAATTGATACATGGGCTTATGGTGGGAGACTTCCACATTTCGATAAGAAGCTAACATATTTTGTCAAGGATGAAATTCAAGAATTTTGGGATGCTAACTCAAGAGTGTCACCAAATGTGAAGGATGTCTTGAAGTTGAGAGTTGGCAATTGAGACCGCACTCCACATCCTAAACATTATGCGGAGGTAAGTCAATTAATGTTGTATAAATTTTTTTGTGAGACACATCCAACATTGAAAATATCACAAAGGTCTTTTGAATCCGTGAAGCCATTTTATTGTGTACCCCTTAAGATTCGGAATACATGTTGTTGCAAATATCATGTTGAGTTTTCAATGCATCATGAATTATTACGGTCCATTCGTTCTACTTTGCATACTAATGAAATGCTAGAGGATTGTGGTGCAAGTGGTCTTCCCAAATCATCAAGAGACTTGCTAGATCAATTTTTATGTCACAGAGATGATGGTTGTTTATTTTATAAAAAAAATTGCTTAAATTCCAAGTGCTCAGAATGTGGTGGCTTGTCCAAGTTTATAAAATGTTTTCATGAGCATTTGGAACACAATTTTGGAAAGACACTCGTCCAAAAAAAGGTATATGAAATAGTGAAATATACATTGAAGAGTGGAGGTGAAGGCTCTAGATGTGATTAGTTGCAAAAGAATACAATGTTGTTGATTTTATCTCAGATTTCAAGACAAATCTTTTTTACAAGTATGCGCATAGTCACAGGTCTCAATGGTTGGATCAACAATTCAGGACGTGTAAGGACACTTTCCCCATTGGAACTATTATATCCGTTGTAGACTTTGCGGAGAACTTTACATTGCAGCCCCAAAATGAGACTCAAGCTCAATATTACAATTCCATTCAGGTTGCTATTTTTGTACACATCACATATAGACATTCCCCTGATAGAACAGAGGATGAGTGAAAGATAATTAGAGAGTACCATTTTTATATGAGCGATGACAGGTCTCACTCTCATGAGTTTGTTCAACATTGTTTCCAGAACTATTTTGACTTCTTGCAGGACAATGGTTTTGCTATGGATTGGCATTTCATTTGGTCGGATAATTGCACCGGTCAATTTAAGAATGCCGAAATATTTTATTGGTTGTGTAGAATGCATGTCGAAAGAGGTGTACCTCATATTTGGAGTTTTTTTGAGTCAGGGCATGGGAAAGGGGAGCATGGTGGAGCAGGTGCATGCGTGAAGAGAGCTCTAATTAAGGAGCAATTGAGGATTTCAGGTGTTGTACTTCTTGATGCTCATTCTATTGTTGATTGGTGTACTTTAGCATTGTCACAGGGGGGACTCTTGAATCTACAGTGCATAGATTCTTTTGGTTGGTTGAGGAGGGAACTATAGGAGATAGATTGGATTGTCAAATAGTGAAAGACTCTTAAAAAATGCATTCATTCCAAAGCTCCAATAGTAGTACATGGACCATTTGGACACGAGAGTTGGCTTGTTTTTTCCCCATGTGTTTTCAGTATGATTGGGGTCATTGTGAGTGAAGTGAGTGGGTGGATACATGGGTTCCACAGTATCTAACTCCTTTATCTTTGACACTCTCTATAAGAAATGATGACATGGACACTTCAGTTGAGTATGACCATCTTTCAGATCTTCTGAAGCTAGGAGATGTTTTTGCATTGGTTGCACCATAGGGGAATGATGAGAGGTCAAATTATTGGTTATCACATTGTGTACGAGGTAAAAAGAAGCTTGTACAACTGATGATAGATGGTGATGGGTTCACATATCCTACTGGTTCAATTTTTGTTGCGGGAACATGGCTGCAAACATACATGATTAGAAAGAATGGAATTACCACATTTGAAGACTACGAGAAGCACAAAACTATTCTCATGTATTCACACCTTGTTATAGCAACAAATGTGAGGTTGTCAAAGCATCAAAGAAGACCAAAGACCAAATAACTTTTGACTATTAGTATTGTTGATCATGAAGCACTATTGGAGACCTTGAAGCAAAGAGATGACCATTCAGGAACACTTGACTAGGTAATAAGTTAACTTAGTGCATTGTTTTCTAAGTTCGTTAAGCTTAATTTCACCTTTCTTAGATTGTATTTTGAGTCAATAAACTTGGTTTTGTATGTGGATTGTAACTTGTGAAGGAGCACCTATGAAGACACCTATGTTTACCATGGATCTAATCAGAGATAGAAGGACAAAATGATCCTTAATGGTTAATTGAGATCTTTTGAAGCCTATAATGGGAATTTGTAACAATCAATTTGATTTAAAAGTTAAATGTCCTAGAAGTTTTGATAAGGACTTATGACAAAAATCATGTATGGGTGGCCAATAGTGCCAACAAGGGATCTTACATGTCATTTACTTATGTCATTTGCATGGTTTGAATTCTTACATGTTTGATTGTTGTTTCTAAAGCTTTAAGGATATTATTTTTTATCATTTTAAACAATCTATAGAAGTTAAACCTCAAACATAATAAGCAAAATATTAAAAATAATTGAATTTTAGTAGAGTGTCGACTGCCTTAATCATGATTAGTTTCACAGTTCAAATTTCAAACATACCACTAACAGTCATTGCAACAGAACTGGGTCAAGAAAAGAAGTGTGCATGCTTACCCATTTGGGTCTTCTCTTGTTTCAGAATGAAAACCTAATTGTTTCCAATGTAGACAAGGACATGTTCCCAAGGACTACTTACTCAATCTGTAAAACACAACTTCTTGTAGGTTGCCCAGTGTACCATAATGCATTGTGTGTTTTATGGTCTGCAAGTGACGCGCTTTTTGAGTTTGCATGGGAGAGTAAAAGGGTTAAATTTTTTGTTACTAAAAATAGTGTGGACTATAAGTTGGTGGTTCACTTTCATGACATTATAAATGTGAGTGACCATCCTATTCCAGCCATGGAGTCATTGGAACGCTCGCGACCACGCTCAACCCAAGTGACCCCAAGGTGCACTAAGCACAATTGGGCAGCGATCTTCCGAGTCTCGTATCTTAGACCTCATGAGAGGTATTGACAAATCATCAGGGGCTATGAGATCTTTTTTCCAAGGTCTACAATAACCTCTCTCAGTTTTGGGCGATTTGACTTCATTTGCATTTGGAAAGGCGATCTCAATCGATGCCAAAACTTGTAGTGAGGGTCAGTTGAAAGTAGCTCAGTAGTGTATCTTTCAAACCGTCTGTCCTGGGATCAAACCATCTGCTCCATTGGCTCTGGTTGGCTGGGTAAACACTAGTGACAACCCCATTCTACCCATGGAGTCACTGGAACGCTCACAACCATGCTCGACCCAAGTGACCCCAAGGTGCACTAAGCACGATTGGGAAAAAATATTCTGAGGCTCATATCTCAGACCTCGTGAGAGGTATCAAAAAAATTTTAGGGGCTACTAGATCATGATTATGAGGTCTACAATAACCTCTCTCAGTTTTGGGCGATTTGACTTCGTTTGTATTTGGCAAGGTGATCTTAGTCGATGCCAAAACTTGTAGTGAGGGTCAGTTGAAAGTAGCTCAGCAGTGTATCTTTCAAACCGTCTGTCCTAGGATCAAACCATTTTCTCCATAGGCTCCAGTTGGCTGGGTAAATGCCATTGACAACCCCGTTCCACCCACAGAGTCACTGGAACGCTCGCGACCACACTCGACCCAAGTGACCCCAAGGTGCACTAAGCACAATTGGGCAGCGATCTTCTGAGGCTTGTATCTCAAACCTCATGAGAGATATCAAAAAAATGTTAAGGGATATGGGATCATGTTTCTAAGGTCTACAATAACCTCTCTCATTTTTTGGGTGATTTGACTTCATTTGCATTTGGCAAGGCGATCTCAGTCGATGCCAAAACTTACAGTGAGGGTTAATTGAAAGTAGTTTAGCAGTGTATCTTTCAAACCGTCTATCCTAGGATTGAACCATCTGCTCCATCTACTCTGGTTGGTTAGGTAAATGCCAGTGAAAACCCCATTCCGCCCACGGAGTCATTGGAACGCTCGCGACCACGCTCGACCCAAGTGACCCCAAGGTACACTAAGCATGATTGGGTAGTGATATTTTGAGGCTCATATCTTGGACCTCGTGAGAGGTATCAAAGAACCATTAGGGGCCACAGGATTGTGTTTCCAAGGTCTACAATAACCTCTCTTGGTTTTGGGCGATTCGACTTCATTTGCATTTGGCAAGGTGATCTTAGTTGATGCCAAAACTTGTAGCGAGGGTCAGTTGAAAGTAGCTAAGCAGTGTATCTTTCAAACCATTTGTCCTAGGATCAAACCGTCTGCTCCATTAGCTTTGGTTGGCTAGGTAAACACCAGTGACAACCCCATTCCACCCATAGAGTTAGTGGAACGCTCGCGACCACGCTCGACCCAAGTGACCCTAAGGTGCACTAAGCATGATTGGGCGGAGATCTTCTGAGGCTTGTATCTCGGACCTCATGAGAGGTATCAATAAAATTTTAGGGGCTATGAGATCATGTTTTTGAGGTCTACAATAACCTCTCTCAGTTTTGGGTGATTCAACTTTGTTTGCATTTGGAAAGGCGATCTCAGTTGATGCCAAAACTTGCAGTGAGGGTTAGTTGAAAGTAGCTCAGCAATGTATCTTTCAAACCATCCATCCTAGCATCAAACTGTCTACTCCATCAGCTTTGATTGGCCAGGTAAATGCCAATGACAACCCCGTTCCACCCACAGAGTCATTGGAACGCTCGTGACGATGCTCAACCCAAGTGACCCCAAGGTGCACTAAGCATGATTGGTCAGTGATCTTTTGAGGCTTGTATCTCAGACCTCATGAGAGGTATCGACAAAACATTAGGGGCTAATGGATCATGATTCCATGTTCTACAATAACCTCTCTCAGTTTTGGGTGATTTGACTTTGTTTGTATTTGGCAAGGCGATCTCAGCCGATGCCAAAACTTGCAGTGAGGGTCAGTTTAAAGTAGCTTAGCAGTGTATCTTTCAAATCATCTATCCTGGGATCAAACCATCTACTCCATCAACTCCAGTTGGCCAGGTCAACGCCACTGACAACCCCATTCCACTCACGAAGTCATTGGAATGCTCGCGACCACCCTCAACCCAAGTGACCCCAAGGTGCACTAAGCACGATTGGGCAGTGATATTTCAAGGCTCATATCTCAGACCTCATGAGAGGTATTGGAAAAATGTCAAGGGCTACCAGATCATGATTACAAGGTCTACAATAACTTCTCTCAATTTTGGGCGATTCAAATTCATTTGTGTTTGGCAAGGCGATCTCAGTCGATGCCAAAACTTGCAGTGAGGGTCAGTTGAAAGTAGCTCTGAAGTGTATCTATCCTGGGATTGAATTGTCTACTCCATCAACTTCGGTTGGTAGGGTAAACACCAATGACAACCCTGTTCTACCCATGGAGTCACTGGAATGCTCGCGACCACACTCAACCCAAGTGACCCCAAGGTGCACTAAGCATGATTGGGCAATGATCTTCTGAAGCTTGAATCTCAGACCTCGTGAGAGGTATTGACAAACTGTCAGGGGCTATAGTATCATGTTTCTAAGGTCTACAATAACCTCTCTCAGTTTTGGGCGATTTGACTTCGTTTGCATTTGGCAAGGTGATCTCAGTCGATTCCAAAACTTGCAGTGAGGGTTAGTTGAAAGTAGCTCAGTAGTGTATCTTTCAAACCGTCCGTCCTAGCATCAAACCGTCTACTCCATCAGCTCAAGTTGGCTGGGTAAATGCCAGTGACAACCCTATTCCACCTATGGAGTCACTGGAACGCTTGTGACCACGCTTGACCCAAGTGACCCCAAGGTGCACTAAGCATGATTGGGAAGTGATCTTCTGAGGCTCATATCTCAGACCTCATGAGAGGTATTGACAAACCATCAAGGACTATGAGATCATGATTATGAGGTCTACAATAACCTATCTCAGTTTTGGGTGATTCAACTTTGTTTGCATTTGGCAAGGCGATCTTAGTCGATGCCAAAATTTGCAGTGAGAGTCAGTTGAAAGTAGCTTAGCAGTGTATCTTTCAAACCGTCCATCTTGGCATCAAACTGTCTACTACATCAACTCTAGTTGGCTGGGTAAATGCCACTGAAAATCCCATTCTACCCACGGAGTCACTGGAACGCTCGCGACCATGCTCGACCCAAGTGACCCCAAGGTGCACTAAGCACGATTGGGCAAAAATCTTCTGAGGCTCATATCTCGGACCTCGTGAGAGGTATCGAAAAATTGTCAAGGGCTACGGGATCATGATTCTGAGGTCTACAATAACCTATCTCAATTTTTAGTGATTCAACTTCATTTGCATTTGGCAAAGAGATCTACGTCGATGCCAAAACTTGCAGTGAGGGTTAGTTGAAACTAGCTCAGCAGTGTATCTTTCAAACTGTCCATCTTGGCATTGAACCATTTGCTCCATCGACTCTGGTTTGTTGGGTAAACACCACTGACAACCCCATTCCACCCATGGAGTCATTGAAACACTCATGACCACGCTCGACCCAAGTGACCTAACAACACAAGTGCTACATTTCTCTGTGGATTTAGTAAACCCCAATATGATGAGTTATATACACAGTGAGTATATACATAGTATTGAAACAATGTAGTACTAAGTGGCTCAAGTGAGTATATATAATGGTATGAAACATAAGAACATAGGAAATCTATAGAAGTTAAACCTCAAACATAATAAGCTCCATGAACAGGGTATTCCAGAGTAAAGAAAAACAAATGTAACTTCAACAAGATATAATTTAAATCATAATGATAATCATAGTCAAGATATAACTTCACCTTTCGATTCCATAAACATGAATAATAAATATGTATACAAAAGATGACACAAATATAACATAAAAATGAACATGTTCTATATATAGAAAGTATCAAATGTATCAAAAGTATCTCTATATACAACTATGGCACATGCCATTTCAAAATGTCTACGAAATTAATGTTTCAAGGTGTATAATGTGGCCTATATGCCATCTCAAAATGTGCCAAGTGGCATCTCTAAATGACCACAAAACTAAAACTACATCCTGTGCCGTAGGGGGATCATCAAAATTTAGCCTCTTTGAAGAAGTGTTTGGCTCTTATTGATCTTGCATAAAAATGAGTTCAAACCCAAGTTAGATTGCTTACTTGGACCATGCCAACAATACCAACTCTGACCTATAAATATATATTTGCAATAATGAGATTAGTAGAGTGGTGCAATATAGAGTAATAAATCTACAAAATAGGATGATTTGAACTAAAATCAAAACTTACATCTGGTGATCCCTCCTCTGGAATAGTGGGCTGGGTCAACAAAGATACAAAATATTCTCATGGGACCTCCCTCACACTAGGAGTTGTTGGAAATATTCAGGAATTAACCAAGTTACTGAGAGGGGAGGGGTGAATCAGTAACTCCAAATTTTCTTCAATAATAGATGTATTAACATATAGTTCACTTTATCCTTTTGCATATAGAAAGCATGAAACATAAAAGAATTCACAACAATGACACATAGATTTGGTTACCTAGAAACATTCCAAAAGAAAGTAAAACTAGGGTGGGGATGAAACCCACAAAGCTTTAGTACTGAAGTATAAAGTTGGCCGGTTAAGGCTTACAATGATCACTTCTGATGATCTGCCCTGCTAGGAGCAATAAGGACTGCTAGGTCCACCTTGTTAGAGGATTTACAAACATACAATGAAGTATGCACACGGTTAAGAGATTTTACAAAGACTGTTAAGTCTACCCGGTTAAAGGATTTTAAGCTGATTCACCTGCTAGGATGAAACAGTAGATCTCTTACTTTGCAACTGGATTGCTGAATGAGATTCGCTGATGTACTGATCACCTTTTGTGATGAATTTGTCTTTGCTACTTCTTATACAGCTGTATCCCTTTGTAATTCGCTTATCTCTGCCTTTTATCTCTTTTTCATATTCATACTCATACATCTTGGTATTTTTACAACATTGTTTATATACAAGTGTAAACAATTAATTACAATTACAAAGTCAGCTTGACAAATAAACATAAGTGCTACTAAGTCGGCCCAAGTATGGTTACACGGTTCCTGCAAACTAACTCGGTGACTTTCTGATACTCGGCGTCCACTGCATTACTCAGCATCGTCATGCACTCGGTAGAAGTGAAGGCTCAGTTCATACTAACCACTCGGTAAGTTTTAAACTCGGTAAATACCTGTGACTTGGTAGACATAATGTTACTCGGTTTACACTGTCCTGCTCGGTTTGCACTGTCCTACTCAGTTTGCACTGTTCTACTCGGTTTGCACTGTTCTGCTCGATTTGCACTGTTCTACTCAGTTTGCACTCAGAATGCAAATAAGTGTTGTCACTAGTGGCAATCTTGCTTAATGCCAACAATGAAGTCCAAAATAAAACCCTTCAACTAGAAAACCTAATTGATCAGATCTCTCATACAAATGAGGAAATTCTGACTCTAAGATCAGAAATAGAAAGCACAAGAGAAGAACTAAGATCTGAAAAGAAAATCAATCTAAGATTGGTGGATGACCTAAACACTAAAAAACAAATCAATGAAAGAATGCTGAAAAGCCAAGAAGACTTAAATCAGCTGTATGATCGAAATTTTCATAGGCAAAAAGGAAAAGCAGGACTTGGATACAAAGGAGAAGGTGAATCTTCTAAGCAAGGTACTCAAAGAAATTAGAAACCTACTTGTAATCATTGTGGAAAAATAGGACATACTTCAAATAAATGTTGGAGCAATGAAAAAGCAGAATTCAATGGAAAATGCTACAACTACAATCAGCATGGTCACAAAGCAAATGAATGCAGGGAAAAACCAAGATTCAAAGGTAATTGTCACAAATGCAAAAAACAAGGTCACAAGGCATCCGAGTGCAGATCCAAAACATTCAATCCAGCAGAACAAATTATGAAAGCAATGTTTGGATGGGATTACAACACCTGGTGTAGATGTCATTACTGTGGAGAATATGGACACATTGGCATGAACTGCATAAAACATCATCTAAGGAAAAGAGATACTACCATAAGATGTTTCAAATGCACTAAACTCGGTCATGTAGCCAGAAATTGCATGAATGCTAGTGAAGTTGAAGATAGAAAGAAGAATGAAGCAACTAAGGTCAGGAAACATATGAGACAACAGTGGATTCCTAAATCTACCAAGCAAACCAGTCCAAGTAATGGAATGGGTAGCTCTACTGACTCAAACTAAATTCTCAAGAAAGCACTGGAACTGTATTCTCATAGACAAATTTCAAGAAGTTCCAGAATTGAATTAAAAGAAAGATCTAAATCGGCATACAAGATGCAATAAGATCACAGGAAGGTTGGTATCAGTTTTCACCGAGCAAGGTCGGGAGCTGTCTAATATGATTACCGAGCGAGGTCGGAGCAATATGAATTCTCAAGTTCACTGAGTTGCGAAGTCTTTACTGAGCAATTAATTCATAGTGGGTGACAGTCTGTCAGAATTCATGCCCTAATTTCTACTAAGCATTAATGACAGAGTTGTAAACAAAAGGCAAGAAATCAAACTCATTCTTCACCGCGAACTTTAGCATTTTGAGAGCAGAAAATTTCCAGAGCAATCTAGCGATTCAAACACTTTTGCGAAAAGAATTCTCTGTGAGCTACCATGGCATCATCCAGCACTTCAGCGAAGAAAAGAATAGAAATGATAATCCAAGGGGAATGGAGAGCACCAGATTTCAAACTCGTGCCTGCAATTGCAGCAGCCCTAGACCCGAACGGAGCTCAATCTCAGATTCCTCCTAAGGTACTACTTGTTAACGATATTCGCAATCATTTCAATTGTGCAATTCAAGAGATGGGAAACCTAGAGCTAGATATTGTGCGTGAGGAACTGTGTGTGAATGGTATTCTAAAACTCAAGCACAAACATCTGGAAGACAAGGGATTAGTTCACATTGCACATTTACCTCGAAACTTTCAGGAGAAATGGGTTAGATACATTCTCAGTCGTGTACATGAAGGCAAGATTTGGCTTGAGAAACCCATAGAGATCACTAAGAAGATGATTCACCAAATCACCGGTCTTCCCATGTTAAACAAAGTTAAATCTACCAAAACCCTAGGTCGACCGGAGCTGGAGAAGAAAACCCTAGCTGAGTGGGATGGTAGAGGCATGAAAGTAAGCAGCATTACTGATGCTGAACTAAAGTTTGGAACACACATCATTGCCCATAAAATATACAGTTCAAGTCGATAGAATAGTGTATCTTGCGAAGCCATAGACCTAGCATACAAAGTGGTAAAGAATAATTTATCATTTGACCTTGTAGATTTGTTGTTAAAACAGTTTAACAAGAACATGGAAAGCATTCAAACTTCCAAAAAAAATCCATGTAAGTTTGGATCTCTACTGGTCTATTTATTTTTCTATGTTCAAAAATTCTTCCCTTCCAAAGGAAAAGTAGTATAGAGAAAGGATGTGCCAGTTCTTTATGAGATAAATGAATATATTTCAGAAATGGGTGAAAATTTCGATAACATCATGGATAGTTATTTTGAGTCTTTCAAGGAGAAAATGAACGACAGATTCCAGATTCCACAGAAGTTGGTGGAAGATTATAAGGATGATATTTGTTTCATGGTGGACTGTGATAGAGTATACATTCAAGCAGCTAAACCAAGGATTGTACATGTAAAACCTCTTCCTTATGAGGTAAACATTGATGAAACAAAGAATATCATTGAAGCCCTCCTTAATCAGCCTGTTAATCCCAAAGCTCCATATTTTGGGACATATGAAGAAGCAAAAGTGAGAATTGAATTAAGTATAAAGCTTCCACAGGCAGTAAATAAAGGAAAAAAGAGGATAGCCAAAATGCAAATGCTAACCGAGGACAGAGGAGAAGACACTAAAGAAGAAGAGGAAAAGGATGAGAAAATAGAGGAACCAGAACCTGCAAAGAAGAAAGGAAAGGTATTCATCACCAAGGCACCTAAGCCTCCCACTACTGTATTTACAATGAGAAGTGCAAGAGGTAAGGCAGACAAAAAGGACAAAGATATAATATTCAAAAAGCCTCCTCTAACCCTTCAAGAGAAGATCAAACTTTTGAGAGAAGGATCAAGATCTGGAGTAAGTAATATAAAATCTTTAAAATATGAAACAAGAATGGAAATAGAACAAAAGGAGATTGAAGATGCTGTCATTGAAAAGATGGGACAGTGGAAATACTCTCCTGATGAAATAGCCCCACAGATTCTAGCAGCTTTATTAGATCCAATAAAAATGAGATGGGCCAATGCAAAGCAAACTGTAAAAGACATATTTGATCAAACCCTGAGACAGTTAATGCCGAGCTTGAAAAATGATGAAATAAAGAAGGCATTGAAGGAGAATGAAAATAAGATGACACTGAAGTTCAATACTTGTTTAATTCTGATTAACAATATTGAATCGGTTGTGAAGAGTGCAAATGCCACATGGAAGAACATATACCATCTTCACCAACCGAGTACTGAAATAGTTATAATAAAAGACATTGAAGATGACAGTGATGAACAGGAAGAAGCCACTAAGGTAGATGATACCGTGAGGATAGCGGCAGAAGTCATTGCATCACTTCCTACCTCTCCAGCAAAAGTTGCTACAGCTAGCCCGGAGACATCTTCAAGCATGGTTGTGACAACTTCAACATTTGTCCAATCACCTATAGCAACAACAGAAGTAACTACCATTTCTTCTACCGAGTTGCAGTCTCCTATTTCATCAAGTTTTCCAGCAGTAAGTATTCCAGTTTTTTATTCTACAAGTGTAAATACTTTAAGTTCTCTAGTAGACAGTATACCATTCTCTATAGCCAGTCCTACTATTTCTACTGTCACTACTACTAAGGCATTAAGTATAGATAAGCCTAAGGCTCAACCGAGTATGAGATTTTTGGGCAAGAATATAGTAGAGGATATAGACCTAGATGAGGATAGTGCAAACTGAGCAAAACAGTGCAAACCGAGCAGAACAGTGCAAATCGAGCAGGACAGTGCAAACCGAGCAGGACAGTGTAAACCGAGTAACATTATGTCTACCAAGTCATAGGTATTTACCGAGTTCAAAACTTACTGAGTGGTTAGTATGAACCGAGTGTTCACTTCTACCGAGTGCATGACGATGCCGAGTAATGCAGTGGATGCCGAGTATCAGAAAGTCACCGAGTTAGTTTGCAGGAACCGTGTAACCATACTTGGGCCGACTTAGTAGCACTTATGTTTATTTGTCAAGCTGACTTTGTAATTGTAATTAATTGTTTAGACTTGTATATAAACAATGTTGTAAAAATACCAAGATGTATGAGTATGAATATGAAAAAGAGATAAAAGGCAGAGATAAGCGAATTACAAAGGGATATAGCAGTATAAGAAGCAGCAAAGACAAATTCATCACAGAAGGTGATCAGTACATCAGTGAATCTCATTCAGCAATCCAGTTGCAAAGTAAGAGATCTACTGTTTCATCCTAACAGGTGAATCAGCTTGAAATCCTTTAACCGGGTAGACTTAACAGTCTTTGTAAAATCTCTTAACCGAGTGCATACTTCATTGTATGTTTGTAAATCCTCTAACAAGGTGGACCTAGCAGTCCTTATTGCTCCTAGCAGGGCAGATCATCAGAAGTGATCATTGTAAGCCTTAACCGGCCAACTTTATACTTCAGTACTAAAGCTTTGTGGGTTTCATCCCCACCCCAGTTTTACTTTCTTTTGGAAGGTTTATGGGTAACCAAATCTATGTGTCATTGTTGTGAATGCTTTTATGTTTCATGCTTTCTATATGCAAAAGGATAAAGTGAACTATATGTTAATACATCTGTTATTGAAGAAAATTTGGAGTTACCAGTATTCACCCCTCCCCTCTCAGTAACTTGGTTAATTCCTGAATATTTCCAACAATTGCTAACTTTTTCTTCGTTCTAAGATCTCACAAAATCTTGTTGAGTGTAGCTCTTGTTCTCTTTTTAATTTTCTCACTTCTTCTTGCAGAGACCCATTCTTTTCTAGGAGTTCTTTGACAGCATTGTTTGCTTCATCTGAGCTATCTGAGGGAAAAAGATCTTCAATCTTTTCTTTAATGTAATTATGATCATTCATCTGATTTGCAAGTTCCTTCCTTCTTCTTAGGGATTGGGAAAGATGTTCTTTTGCTTCTTTAAGTTTAGCTATGGCCATTTCCAGATCTAGCTTTTCATTTTCAATCACCTTGTTCAGTTTGAATACCTCCATTGTCCTGGATCTTTGCTCAAGCTAGTTAAGCTTTATCTTGAGAACCAACACTGCTCTGATACCAATTGTTGGAAATATGTAAGCCTTAACCGGCCAACTTTATACTACAGTATTAAAGCTTTGTGGGTTTCATCCCTACCCCAATTTTACTTTCTTTGGAAGGTTTCTGGGTAACCAAATCTATGTGTCATTGTTGTGAATGCTTTTAAGTTTCATGCTTTCTATATGCAAAAGGATAAAGTGAACTATATGTTAATACATCTGAAAGAAAATTTGGAGTTACTGATTCACCCCTCCCCTCTCAGTAACTTGGTTAATTCATAAATATTTCCAACAAGAGTAACCTATGAGAGTAAAAAGATTGGAAATTATATATAAATGTACTTCATCATAACAACCTTGGTTACAAAATACAAATAACAATACATAAAAGTCTACGTACAATCAGGCTATCACTCCGAATTGAGATGCCTGTCAGCCTAGGCTCCCGAACTTGTGTTGGAACATCATCGATAGCCACACCCTATACAATAAATTCAAGTAAAATATTTATTACTACACACAAGTGGCATACATATGCATGCATAATTAATCTTAAACAATTAATTACCTTTCCTTTGTCAACACCTGATGAAGGAGCCCCCTCGTGCCCCCCACTGACATCGGTTGTAGCTTGCAAGCGTACAATAAGATGACAATATATTAGTAATTGTATGAATTTTATTGCTCTAATTGATAGAGATTTAAGCATGTACACCAAATGATATAAAAAAAAACTAATGGGTACATAATATATAATATACCGTATAGGCATCAAGGCCAAATGAAATGGCCGAAGTTGTGGACTCATCCACCTATCTCAACTCCTCCTATGTCATCAACTGGACATAAATGGAAAAAATATATATACATAAGTGCATGCAATCATTAAAACTAATCTAAATAAATAAATTAAATAAGTCATGTGACAAATTTATTTATAATGTTTACTCTTACCGTATCAACATGAGTCCATGGCTTTGTGTACACCTCCTGAGCACTCTCATGAGATGTAGATGCTCCATGAGGTGTTGCAGCCTCTACAACTGTGTCTCCTACATCCTCCTCATCAATAACATACTAATATGTATCAGCATCAGTAAGTGGTCCGAGGCAGATATTCTTGCATATAATACAAATATGGGGCTCGCATACATGTGAACTCCAACGAGATGTTGATGCGCCAACATCATCCACACCAGGAGGAAACACTGACCTGGTATGTGTGATCAACTGATCACTCAGCAAATGAATGGCCCTAATAGTCTATGAGGCAGCCTCTTTAATGATATCGGGATGTTGCACTCGAGGAGGGGGTGCGACATCAGTGGGGGGGACAAAGGTAGTGGCCTTTTTGCACTGGGAAAATGGCCTAGTTTGAGGAGCTCCTCCACCTACGCCCATGTTGGGCCTCATACTCCAATAATTAACATTGTGAGCAAGCACAAACTCAGCATACAATTTTTTATGAAATAGAAAGGGAGCTCCAAATTGCTATGAGGTGGTTTATCAAAAACCATCCACCAGTGATCTCAAAAGTGTGTGTGCATTGCTTCATTTGTGTACCATTTTATTGATAATTTAGGCTTTTGAGGGTCAACTTGTAATCCGGTTTTAGGATTCACAAAAAGAGAGGCTATATCTTCCTTATATTAAGGGCCGCAATCCCATCATGGTCAAGCCTGTCATCAAATTGGGCATGCATATCATCACGCCAATGAAGAGCAACATTATGTTGCTGCGTGAGTGTGTCAATATTTTCAATAATAATATTTAATGTGGCAAGCATGGGACCTAATGTAGGTATATTCTGATATGTGTTTTGGAAACCTTGTATTGTGTTCAAATTATCTTGTATCAAATCTTCTAAAGATCGAGGGTTTTGAGACAGGAGATTGTTTTGGGGATCGTTATTTGGTGCGGGAGGGTTATTTTCTTCATTGTTTTCAGCCATGCCTGATTAAATAAAAAACAAATCTAAATTTCAATTTGATTTCATATATTATTACAAAAATAAATACAAAACCCTATTTCAACCAAAAAAACTACATTTAGCATCAAAATGAAATAAAGCAATCAAAATCTATAAGGAATTTACTCACCGTATACTACGGAGATTGAAATTTTTGTTGCGGAAATTGGATACCCAAAAATATCATGTATATGATATTTGTAGCCGTTTTCCAAACCCAAAACATGAGGAGAAATGAGGAAAATGGTTCACGGGTTTTGATTTATGCCACAGGTTTCGGGTACCCGATATATTTTTGGGTACTCGATTAAGCCTATTCTTTGGTGTCAGGTTTGCCCAGGTGTACTGACACCCAGGCCTACTAAAAAGTCAACAAGTGTTTTCATGCACTTTTGGACGAGTGAAAAGTGAATATTTTTCACATCGCCACTTTTTGGCCCCTCATGATCTTGCACATACCCATCATGTTAACTCCATTGCATGTTGGTGAACAAGTTCATTTATCCTCATCTCTCTTAGTTCATCTATGATCGTTTCTTATTATTATTAAAACTATAATTTTAGTAACTTGTCTATACGATGTAATTCTACTTGTGGATCGGTGCCTTGTTTTTTTTTGTTCTTTGCCTTTTTTCAGGTGATCCATCAAGGCACATTCTCAGTTTTACATGTAATTTTATGATGATGTGGCTATGATTCCACTTGATCACATTCAAAGGACTCATGTACTTGTCTTGGATCTGCAAATGTACCATATGGCTTGAAGACAATCAAACTACTTCACCTTGAAGAACAAGTCGTAGATTTTTTGAAAAATGGGTTTGATACCCCTTGTAAAATCCCCAAGTAAAGATTAAAGGGGGGTGTTAGAATTTATAATCTTTCCTTGATTGTATTATTTAAATAAGGATAAACCAAGGTATCCTTCATGTATTTTTTTCCTCTAGTCCAAGTGGGAGGACAATTCATATTTTGTAATTCCTTTAATAAGGAAATTAGTTTATTCCTCCTTAAGAGGATTTGGACACTTGTCACACACACTTATGAATGGTGGCATTCATAGACTTGGGAGTTACATTCTAAATCCTCTCTTTCATCTCTATTTAAGAGATGCTCCTCTCTCTCATTTCTCATGATGAAGTTATTGTATTGAGTATATTTCTCTCTTTCTCTCTTCTCTCTCTCATTTTAGGCTATGACCTCATTCATAATGTCACAAGGGGTTTTCTTTTCTTTCCCCTTTCAAAATCTTTGTCTCATTGTTTGGATCCTTCGAGAATTATCATGGTTATGGTGATTGATCTTAAAGCTATGTCTTACTTTCGATGGTTATGGTAAAATATCTTCTTGCATTACACTTTCTTGGGTTCTTTCCTTAACTTATTTTCATTTTTTCATACTTCTAACAATTTTGCTAGATTTGGAAATCGTCAAATTTTTAGCTACGAATAATGAACGGACTTCATTTCTTTGATGAAACTTTGACCGTCCATATCTTAAGAAAACAGACTCTATTTTTCATAATTTAAGTTTTTTGTTCTTCTTGACAAGATCTTCAATTTTAGACTACTTTGGCTAGATTTCCAAAGGGCCAAAGTTTTAGCTACGAACACTTAACAAATTTTCCTGGTTTGACCGAACTTTGATTGCCCATATCTTGAGAAAACAGGCTCCATTTTTCATGTTTGAAGTTGTTTTTGGTTTGTCTCAACAAGATCTTTGATTTGAGACCACTTTTTCCAAATAGTCAATTTTTCAACTATGAAAATTGAATAGACTTCCCCGCTTTGACTAAATTTTGATCATCTGTATGTTGATAGAATGAAATGTTTTTTTATGATTCAAGTTGTTTTTCATTTTGTATAGATAAGATCTTTGATTTGAGACCACTTTCACCAGATTTTGAAATAATCAAATTTTCAACTACCAACACTGAACTCACTTCCTTGCTTTGATTGTCAGTATCTTGAGAAAATGGGCTCTATTTTTCATAATTCAATTTGTTTTTTTGTTCGTATTGATGATATCTTCGATTTGAGACCACTTATACTAGATTTGGAAATGGTCAAATTTTTAGCAGTGAACACTGAACAAACTTCCCTACATTGACAAAACTTTGACTATCCATATCTTGAGAAAACATGCTCCATTTGACGAGATTCAAGTTGTTTTTTTGTTCATCTCAACGAGATCTTCGATTTGAGACCACTTTTGTCAGATTTGGAATTGGTCAAATTTTTAGCTATGAACACTAAATGGACTTCCCTACTTTGACCATATGTATCTTGAGAAAAGGGGCTTCATTTTTTATGATTCAAGTTGTTTTTTAGTTCGTCTCGACAAGATCTTTGATTTGAGACCACTTTTGCGAGATTTGGAAATGGTCAAATTTTTAGCTACGAACACTGAATGGACTTCCCTGCTTTGACCAAACTTTAACCATATGTATCTTGAGAAAATAGGCCCTATTTTTTGTGATTCAAGTTATTTTTTGGTTAGTCTCAATGAGATCTTCAATTTGAGACCACTTTTCCTAGATTTGGAAACGGTCAAATCTTTAGCTATGAACACTAAATAAACTTCCCCGCTTTGACTAAACCTTGACCATTGGTATCTTGGGTGAATGGGCTTTGTTATTGTGATTCACATTGTTTTTTTTGTTTTTCTCGACGAGATATTTGATTTTTGAACACTTTTGCCAGGTTTAGAAATGGTAAAATGTTCAGCTATGAACATAGATTGGAGTTCCATGCTTTGACCAAACTTTAACCATGTGTATCTTGAGAAAATGAGCTCCATTTTCCATGATTCAAGTTGTTTTTTGGTGCTTCTCGATGAGATCTTCAATTTGAGACCACTTTCGCTAGATTTGGAAATGGTCAAATTTTCAACTACAAACATTGAACGGATTTCCCAACTTTGACCATTTGTATCTTGAGAAAAGAAGCTCCACTTTTCACAATTCAAGTTGTTTTTTGCTTTATCTTGATGAGATATTTGATTAGAGACCACTTTTGTTAGATTTGGAAATGGTCAAATTTTTAGCTACAAACACAGGAACGAACTTCCCTTCTTCGACCAAAATTTGAAAGTTTGAATCTTGACCAAAAGGGGCTTTATTTTTTGTGATGCAATTTGTTTTTTGGTTTGTCTCGATGAGATCTTTGATTTGAGACCACTTTTGCCAAATTTGGAAATGGTCAAATTTTTAGCTACGAACACTGAATGGACTTCCCTACTTTGATCAAACTTTGACAGTCCGTGTCTTGAGAAAACGAGGTCTATTTTTCACAATTCAAGTTGTTTTCTAGTTCATCTCATTGAGATATTTGATTTGAGACCACTTTTGCCAGATTTGGAAATGGTAAAAAATTTAGCTACGAACACTAAACAAATTTCGCTAGTTTGACCAAACTTCTTTTATATTAAGTTTATTTAAGCTCCCATTTTGGGAATCAAACTCAAGATCTTGCTATTACAAAGAGAAGCAACAACTGCTGCACTACAGGCCAATGCCTAGTTTGACCAAACTTAGACTATTTGTATCTCAATCAAATAGGGTTTCATTTTTTTTACTCATGTTATTTTTGGCTCAAATGGGCCTTTTTGACCAAACGTATCATAGTCTTTGTGCAAGGACTGATCCAAGTAGTTTTCTAGATCACCTCAAGATTACTCACCATCTATATTCCTTTGGGATACCAAGTTGTGGGAAATGGTTTTGATACTAGCCTTAACCTTAGGTAGTTCTTACTTGATGTGTTTTTTATTTATGCTAGACCTATGGAAATCTTTGTGAACATACACTTGATGTTATTGGAATATTGCAACCTATCTATAGACTTCACAATTTCTTGTATCATGCAAGGTTTCTTTGTCCCTTGCTTGACTATTTCAAGACTACTCTATGTGTCACATTTTCTTTAAAAACTTGATCTTGAAATTCAAACTTTTTGTCAAAATTCAAAAAATTTGTCAAAACTAGAAATTGTTGTCTAAATATCACATGTAGTAGTGAGAAATATCGTATGAAATTCTGGAATATGGCCAACCATTCAAAGAAATATCATTTGTCTTTACTAAGGTCTATTGCCCAGATTTTGATCTAAGTTGGTTTAGCCCAGATTTTCTCTTAGCTGGCTTAGGAAGCTTATACTTGACTTTTTCTGGTCTCTTGGTCTGAAACTAGTAGGTTTGGGATTGTTTTTAGCTTAAATGGATCACCTAGATACCTTGGTTATATTATTGACTAGTAAATTTGTTAACTTCTCTATCTCTTTGGCTATATTTATCTTTATCTTGACATTATCTCTTGACTCGAGTCATAAGTGTCGTACACAGGGATCTTACCCTGCAGCTTAGGCACTTTGTGACCAGTCATCGTAATCTTATTTTACTCTCTTTTTACTATTTGAAAAAGTGAACACTTTGCTTCTCTAGAGTGGACATTAATTTGTCTGGTGTAATCTTATTTGGCTCTTTACATTCTCATTCATTCCGAAAACAACTAGATTTCAAATTGGTCAAGGGAAGAAACCTCCAATTAGCTCTAACGAACTACCTTTTCCTACTAGGTGTCTGTGTCATCAAGACAGAGAACCTAAAATTACCTTTGACAAAGAAAAGGATAATACTGAAGCTTGGTTTGATCCTTTTAGTAACTTTGGAATTACCTTTGGTAGTACCATTGGGACACCTCTTGCCTAATCAAGATCTAAAAATAGTTTATCTTTTACCATGTCTAGGGAAGACTATAACAAGCAATTGAATGACCTTTTTTATCACAATAAGAGGATGAGACAAGCTGAGTTAGAAAGAAAAACTTACATGGAGGAACAAGTGAGATGCTTGACTTGAAAATTCAATGCTAATTTCTTTGGGAATAGTACACCCCTGAGATATCCTCCAAGGTCATAGCACAATGCATATAACTCACCTCCAAGATCTCCACATTCTAGACATAGTTCTCAACATAACACTCACATGACTCTTGAGATTACTGAAGAAGAGCTTCTAAAATTTCAAGAAGATGCTCATTATCAAAGACTCATGCAAAAGACCTTAGAATAAGAGGGCCATTGATATTTCATGTTCTTGGCTTCTAAAGGATTGAAACTTCCCCCTGACTTTGATGTTGAGGGATTGATTCAAAGAAGGGAACCCTCACCTTGGGAAATTAACAACAAAGCAATACAAGACCTAAAAAATGAACTATCAAACTTGAAGAAAGATATAGAGAAACCTAAGTCATCAATTTCTACAAAATCCATACAGAATCCATAGGTGCTTTACCTTTTGACAAAAACCTATACATGATGCCCTTTTCAAGAGATGTTGTGATTCCTAAGTATGACAAGTATGATGGGAGCATGGATCCATATGACCATGTTAGACAATTATATGCTTTGAGTATGGACTTTATGCATGATGAAACTTACCTTATGAGACTCTTTCCTAGGAGGCTAAATGGTCAAGCCATGGAATGGTTCACAAAAATCAAACCACCGCTTAAGTCCTTTGACGAGCTTGTTCAAAGTTTTGTTCAATAATACTCGTACAATATTCAACACCTTTTGACTATGCTCGACTTATGCAATATCAAACAAAAGAAAGGTAAACCCTTTGTTACATTTTTACAAAGATGGAGGAAGTTACATTCAAGATACTCATGACAACTTCTAGAGAATGAGAAGATTGATATCTTTGTCAATAATCTTTTCTCTGAGTTGCGTTATGATCTCAAAAAACAAGTCTTTCCCACCTTTAATGACATCATTGAGAGTGCCTTGAGTATTGAGGATATTTTGATTAAGAATGGTGAGATCACATTATGAAAGGATAAATCTAATAATGGTAATGGCTCAAAAAAGACAAGAATAAGCCTTGGAATAAGAACAAGCATGTAGTCAATGATGGTGTTGTTGATGAACCTAAGTCTAAAGAACCCATTTTCAACTTGGCTAGCTCTCTCCAAGAAACTAAACGACAAGAGGCTCCAAGATATAATGATTCTAGTAAGCCTAAATCTTCATGGGCATCTAGGCCTAAATGTGTCTTTACCCCCTTGGGAGAATCATATAATGTGATACTTAAGACCTTGTCAACAATATTATCACAATGAATACGCTAAACTGTATGAACCTGAAGTGAAGCCTAAATTGTGGAATGACAACAATTATTGTGAGTATCGTAAGAACAAAGGACACAAAGCTGACAATTGCATAAATTTGAAGCATGTCATTCAAGACCTCATTGACAATGGAAAGGTTGGAGTAGATGGTCTTGTTAATAATCCTGATCATAAAGCTTTCAAAGATCCCCTCCCAAGTATGACAAAGGTGAGACTTCAAAGAAATATGGGGATGCTAAAATCCATTACACTTATATGAATGGTGACAAAGTTATCAATATGCTTGAACTAGTGCATGAAAACATTAACATGGTATGATCTAATGGACCCAACTATGATTAAGATATTGATGAGGTACCTAATATTGTCCTAAGAAATCGTAACAAACCTGAACACTTGATCATACTTAGAGGTTTTAACTCTCCTTCACATAGAGTGAGTCTAAATTTTGTCACTAGGAGTCAACCCAATATTATTCTTAGGGGTCTAAATTCTTCCAAGAAAAGTAATCCTAAGCAAGTGGTATCATCTTCCAAACAAGTCTCTACCTCCAGTAAGTCAAACTATAGTCTAGTAGAGAAACTTCAGCGTGCCTCTACCCAAATTTCAATCTTTGAGTTGCTTGAGTTATCACCTATGCACAAAGAGATCTTAGAGAAAGATTTGCACACAACAAGTATCCCCAAAGACATTGATACTAAGAAATTTTAGACAATGGTTAATCACATTACTACTCCATCAGTATCTTTCATTTTTTGAGGAAGATGACAAGTCTTTAAGTCACCCACATAAATTTTTCCTACATATTGAAATCTAAATCTATCGAACCCGAGTCAAATGTGTGTTGATAGATAATGGTGTTGGGTTAAAGATTTTTTCTTTCAGTGTCATTCAAATGCTAGGATTCTCAGAATTCACTATTGATTCAAGGAAAAAGATTACTATTAAGGCCTATGATGAAGTTGAAAGGTCTTCTAAGGGATTGATTGTATTACCTATTCAGGCTGGTCTAGTGGAAAAAGAAGTAGTCTTTCAAGTTCTTGATATCCCTCTTGCTTACAACATATTGCTAGGGAGACCATGGATTCAAGATATGAAGGTGGTTCCCTCTACTTACGATAAGTGCATATGTTTATCAATACACTTACTATTTAATCCTTAGTACCACACAATAGAGATGCTAATGAGACTAAGATTACTCTTGATGATTGTGATAAGCTAAAGATGATGAACCTTGAAATGGGGGAATACCAACTAGATTCTATTGCTAAATTACCAGTCTCCCCTCATTCTCTAGGTACTTTTGAGGGAGACCTTATAGACTCTGAGTATCTTGTCACTGGAAATGACTTCCTCCACATCAATACTTTGGGAACTTTCACTTCTCTCCCACTCATGTACCCTGACCTTATTGATTGGTCGCAATAGAACCAACAACCTACGTTACTTTCTTTCCAAAATGACTATGAAAGTGCCTACTACCTCAATGTCATTGAGCCCGTAGTTTCTTCCACCAGTGAACCAGGGATGAACGTGACTAAAATAGATATCAAGTACCTTAGTCATAAAATAAAAATAAAAACAAAAAATAGATGTTTTGATAGTGAAAACCACTTTGTGGCAGTGTCAGAACCTAAAAACGTAAAAACAAAAGATGTATCTGAGGGTGAAAACATCTTTGAGGTACCTGAGGATGAGGTACTTGGTAGTCTACCCAATTATTTTCAAGATAGATCTTCAATATTGATAGAGTCGACATAGTCTATAAATCTTGGGACAACTAAAGCACCACAACTCATACATTTAGCTCAATCTTTGTCAGCAAATGAAAAACAATAGTTTATTGAGTTCTTCAAAGAAAAGAAAGTCAATTTTTATTGGACATATAAAAATGTTCCAGAGATAGACACTAATCTTATTAGGCATCACTTATTTATAGCTCCTAGTGTTAAACCTTTCAAACAAAAACTATGAAAGATGCATCTGCACAACTCTCTTGGTAAAAGCTGAATTAGAAAAACTCATGAGTGTTGGATTTATACGAACTATAGATTATGCTAAATGGATTTCAAACATTGTACATGTATTTAAACAAGAAAAATACATTCGTGTCTGCACAAATTTCTGAGACCTTAACAAATATTTCCCAAAGGATGACTTTCCACTTCCAAACATAGACATGTTAGTGGATAAGACAACGGGTTATGAAATTTACTCTCTCATGGATGGTTTCTCGGGATATAATCAAATTAAGATAGCTCATAAAGATCAAGAAATTTTTTTCTTCACATGTGCATGGGGAACCTTTTGTTGGAATGTCATGCCATTTGGACTAAAAAATGTGGGACTAACCTATCAAAGAGCTATGACTACTATCTTTCATGACGTGATGCATAAAAATTTGGAAGATTATGTAGATGATACCTTGGAAAAATCTAAGAAAAGGAATACACATCTTCAAGATTTGAGTTTTATCCTAGATAGGATGGAACAATTTTAACTCAAATTAAATCCTAAGAAATGTGAATTTGGAGTCACCTCAAGAAAATTACTTGGATACATCATTTCATCTAAAGGAATTAAGGTTGACCTTGAAAAAGTTCAAGCTATAATGGAGATGTCACCTCCCAAGAAAATAAGTTAATTAAGGAGTCTGCAAGGATGCCTTCAGTCCATCAGGAGATTCATATCACAACTTATTGATAGAGATCAACCTTTCAATAATAATCTACACAAAGGAGCTACATGTATATGGAATGAAGAATGTGAAAAAAGTCTTAATCAGATCAAGGAATAATTTGCTAAACTTCCAAATCTTAATGCCTCCTATCCTAGGTAAACCTCTTATTTTGTACATCTCACCTACAACTACATCCTTGGGGGCATTATTGGCACAACAAGATGAAAATGGAAAAGAAAGATCTATATACTACATCAGCAGAACATTGGTAGCTTATGAGATCAATTACAACAACATTGAAAAAGCTTGCCTTGTAGTGGTATTTGTGTCTCAAAAACTCAAACATTATATGTTGGCACATACTACACAACTTGTAATAAGATTGATCCTTTGAAATATTTAGTAAATAAATCTACTCTTACTGGTTGATTGGCTAAATGGATGATGATTCTTTCTGAATTTGACATTGAGTATGTTGATCATAATGCCATAAAAGGACAAGCAATTATTGATCAACTAGCTGAATTTCATTTACAAGATGATACTCCTATGCAGATGGACTTTCCTGATTCAACTATTATGTATATGATTAAGAGGACATGGAAGATGTTCTTTGATGGATCTCACACATAGAATGGTGTTGGAGTTGGTATTTTGTTTGTCACACCTCATGGTTATACTATTCCAAAGTAATATAAGTTGTTATTTCCTTGCACAAACAACATAGCAGAATATGAGGCTTTGACAAATGGGATTAAACTAGCCATTGAATGGAGAATCATTGAACTCCATATTTTTGGAGACTCTCATCTTATCATAAATCAAATTAATGATGACTATCAAACTAAAGATGAGAAATTAGTTCCTTACATGAAGATGATTGATGATCTCAAGAATTACTTCACTTTTGTCACATTCCAGCAGATCCCTAGAGTTGAAAATAGAGCGGCTGATGCTATGGCTACTTTGGTTTCTATCTTATAGTTGGAAGAACATGAGTCTAGATTTCAATTCTTGGTAGAAGAACTACATTACCCTACCTACGATTCCCCTGAAAATCATGTCATATGCACTATAATTGGTCGTGATTCCTCCCAATATGCTACAATTTACTCCTACCTATGTGACCAAATCATTCCTGATAACTTAACCCATAATGAAAAATGAAAACTCATTCGTAATGATTCTTGCTATACTCTCATCTCTGGTGACTTGTTTAGGAAGGGTCTAGATGAAAAACTTCTTAGGTGTCTAGAGAAAGATGAGTCTGAATGTGCATTAGCTGAAGTCCATGATGGAGTATATGGGTCTTAGTCTAATGATCATCTTAGTGAAAACTTGGCAAAAAAACACTTTGATGTATCGAAAAAAAATAAAAAATAAAAAATAAAAAATAAAAAAAGATAAAATACAATTGGAAAACAATAAAAAAAGTGACTTGATGAAAACCTAGAAACAGGTGTCATGGTAGCAAAAATATAAAAATCTTCCAAGTGGTGAAAACCTAGAAATATGCACTACTTGAGACCCATGCACTTATATCTATTAGTTTGATGCTTTGCACTCCAAACCCTTTTGACTTCCATATTCAATCTCCTTGGTTTGAGATTGATCTTTTTCTAGGGCTAGGGGGAATTAATTGTATTTTCTTTTGGTGTTTTCTTAGTAACTCACATCGGTGTTTCTCAACACTACGCCAAATAGTGTTTCTCAACACTTCCTTTGACATCAAGTGTTTCTCAACAATTATCAGATATATTATCTTGAGTCGATGCTTTGTGTGCAATCTAGGATTGTGCAATATTTCTCACTTACAGGCATAAGTCCTAGTGAGGCAGTGATTATCTTTATCTTTTTTACACTACACTTAAATTAATGACTAAGTTGTGCTTAATGATATTTTTCTTTGTATGCTATTTATTATTGAATATTTTCATTGATGTTCCCTCCTTGGTTTCTCCATGATGTTACGACTAGAGGACTAGGGGCCCGTGGCATATTTTCTTTGATTTCTTCTTGTGGTATGATTCCAATGATCTTAAGTTGTCTAATAAACTATTTGTCTATGATAAGAGCCTCCATCATGATTGAAATGCCACACATACCTTGACCTTCTTTATTCGGACACTTAGGTGAAGTTGGAATTATCTCCTTGACTGTTACATTTTGTTTACTTACACAAAAACCATTCAGGTCATCTTGGACTCTTATGCCGTGATGCTTATGGTTATTTGCAACATTAATTTGGAAACCATGTTCAGGTCATCTTTCTCCTTATGCCTCGATGCTTACATATGTTTCCTACATTATATCCGATATAGATCATATTCATATCTTCATAGTTGTGCTTGCACTAGTGATGGTTGTATGATGTTGTGATGTCCCTTAATAAGGCTCAATGATAAAAACAAGGACCTATTTATTGACTCTTTCAAGTTGTGCTTTTCTTTTTCATAGTGGTTTGCATTTTTAGGGTTCATTCTAGTTTGCATATGAGTTAAGAGAGGGTCTCCATCATTATCGGACACCTTTGATCATCCTTTTTTCAACATCTTCGATTCATTTTTGGGATCGAAACCAAAATTCCAATGTCATTTTGCTATTCTTTTGAGGTTTATCTTTTTCATCATTTGAGGAAAACATTGATCATTGTTTCTCCATAATCGCTTTCTTTGACCTAATGCTAATGTTATACCTTCCTAGTTATCCTTATTCAAACTGGGGAAAATTTTCATCACTTGGTGGTCAAACTTGGTCTTGTGCACTTATCCATCATTTTGAACCTTATCTTATCCCGATTTGATCAAATCTATCTCATTTTTCCATCTCCTCTACCTCATTTCAATTTCGATCCTGAGGGGGTAGGAATAACCTATCTTTCAAAGCTGCAAATTGATTCTGCTATCTTATTGTCTTGACTTTTAATCTTTGTTTTAGTGTTCAGCTTCATTTCAACTGTACATTGGAATCTTGCTATCTTTAATAGTTCTCATTTGATCAAGTTTGATATTAGTTGTCTCTCTGTGCTTCATTCGATCAAGTTCAGAGTCAAATATTTATTAGGTATCTTGTTATCTTTGCTAGTTCTTGTTCGATGAAGTTCAAGATTAGTTTCCTTTATGTGCTTCATTTGATCAAGTCTGGAGTCAGATCTCAATCAGTTACCTTTACATCATCATTATTTGACTCAGCGTGTTCCCAAATCACTCACACATTATTCAAGGAGGGGCAAATGTAATCACTCAAAAATGATCTAGTAAACTTTGCGCCTCAATCTAACATTAAACATTTAAATACTAGACGAAATCTTGTGCTTAATCAATTTTGAATATTTACTTAATCTCTTAATTCTTGATCAAATCATCATTTTATCATTTATTTGATTATATCCTAAAGTTTGACCACTTTATTCTAAGCTTTATTTAATTAAGAGAACATGCTCCCTTTTAATTAAATAATAAAATCACTTTATTCTAAGACACATTTAATTAAAAGAACACGTCCCCTCTTAATTAAATAAAGGTCCCCTTTTAATTAAATAATGGAAAACACTTTACTAAAAAATAATAAATAATAAAATAAAAATAAAAATAAAAGTGCACTTTTCAATGAGATGGAATCTTTTGACTTTTGAAAAAGGCTTTTGCCTATTTATCTCAACCACTCATTATTTTGCCTCTTGAGAATCTTGAGCACATGGATCAACCAAGATTTAATCTCCACCATTGCTCATTTATTTTTGCCTCTTAATCTTGATCGTTTGTTAATTTCTAAATTCATTTAAAAGGAGACTCTCTCCTCATTCTTGAGATCCCATCTCTTGCATTATCTCATCTCTTGCATTATCCCATCTCTCATAGCATTCTTAGCTTCTTGAGATCTTGAAATTTTATTGCATGTTCTTGGAGTCTTGGCATATTAGCATCTTGGAGTCATGGCATCTTGCAATTTTGGAATCTTGGAGTCTTGTAATTTTGGAATCTTGAAGTCTTGAAATTTTGGAATCTTGGATTCTTGCAATCTTGACATCTACTTTGCATTATCATTTGAATCTTTCATTCTATGGTGAACCTTGCAAGGGTCTTTATTTAAGGTTCATTTGAGAGCCACCATTCATAATATCTACATGGTTCTTTCACATCATGGATAGTAAGCTATAAGCCACTTCTTGAGATCTCCTTCTTCACGGATTCCCTCAAGTGTAATGGTTTATAGAAGTGACCTCACTTTTTGGTACACATTTTTTGGCACCCACCATAGGGAAAACCCACGAATTTTTGGATATTCACTTTCATTTTTAATGCTAACCCTTGTGCATGTTGAGTTGAAGGCAAAAACCCTAAGATTTTGAAATATTTGATCATATATCACAAACGGCTTGTATTTTTAGTCTAATTTTTTTTTGTAGGTTGGGGATAGATAAAAGGTGTCTCAGGCCAAAAATTAGATTTTTCTAATCATTTTTCTATGAGTTATAATTTTTAATTGATTTTTCATGAAAACTAATTTCTAGTCGCAAATCATAGTATTTTTTAGAAAAAAAAATATTTTTGGAAAGGTCTTATAATTCTACAAGGGGTTACTTCTTTGTGTTTTTAATTAGATGCAATAATATAGCTCAAATAGTCAATTTATAAAAATGGGCCTGTTTTGGTAAAATGGGTCTCTAGAGCACAAATTAAGTGATATTGCTGAAATTTTTACATTTTTAAAAATCTCTCAGATTTTTAACGAGGGTCTCTTCTTTTCATTTTTATTTTTGGGGCCGAAATTATATAAAAAATCAGCTCTTGTTGACTAGGTCAAAAGCAAAAAAAAATAAAAATTGTGATGAGCTTACACTTTCTTTGCACATAGTTCAGTGCATGATCGAGATTTCTTACAAGTATTTGATATTTCCTATGTCCTAACAAGTGGTTTTAAGGTGTTATTGCTTTCATTTTCATATTTTTGCGCCCTAACTTATGATTTTGTAGGGATTTCTTGCCAAAAGAATTACATTGCTAAGACTAATAACAATTGAGATTTTGGAAAATTGCGTTGAAGGTATGTAACTAGATCTTGACACTTTTATTATTATAACTTGTGTGTCTTTACTATCATTAGATCATTTTTCATAGGCACATAACTTAATTAGTTTTCTTTTGGTAAATGAACATGTGCTTGATGTGCTTGGGAGATACTATGGAGTAGGAGACTATGTTATTTTCCTTTTAGAAAATCAGAAATCTAGACCTCCTTTAGCTATCCATTTTACTTTCTTGCATTTACCTTTAGAGGGCCTGCCAAGAGAGAAATCTTTTGGGAATGACCCAAGTGGGGAAAAAGTGAACTCGGCTACTCCATCCCACTATAATTAAAATCTTCCTTCAATCCAAAGAGAGGGGAGACTTGGCTATTTTCTATTCCTAATGCTTCTTCATGTGTAGGGCCTAGTTGCCTCAATCTTGTTAAGCAAGACTACATTTGATTGGGTGCTTGTAGGGACATCAACGGTCTTAGTATTGTTTACTACAAGGTGAATACATTCATCTAGTATAGGGCCAAGAGGTCTGAATCTTTCTTCTGAGACTATACTTTTTGGATGCTTGTAGGGCTATAGGCCTTAATTTTGCTTGCAAAACTATAAGGGATAGTCATGAGCGGAATTTACTAAAAATATTAAGTTAGAGGCTCCCCTTTTGACTGAAAATATCATAATCTTTGTGCAAGGATGATCCAAGCAGTTTTCTGGATCATCGCAAGACTACTCAACATCTGTATTCCTTTAGGATGCCAAGTTGTGGGCAACGGTTGTGATACTATCCTTGACCATAGGTAGTTCTTTCTTGATGTGTTTTTGATTTGTGCTAGACCCGTGGAAATCTTTGTGAACATACACTTCATGTTATAAGAATATTGTAGCCTATCTTTAGACTTCACAATTTCTTGTATCATGCAAGGTTGCTTTGTCCCTTGTTTGATTTTTTGAAGACTACTCTATGCGTAACAGTTGCTTTAAAAATTTTATCTCAAAATTCAAACTTTTTGTCAAAATTCAAAATTTTTGTCAAAACTAGAAATTGTTGTCTAAATATCACATGTACTAGTGAGAAATATCATATGACATTCTAGAATATCACCAACCATTCAAGGAAATATCATTTGTCTTTAATAAGGTCTATTGCCCAGATTCTGGTCCGAGTTAGTTTGGCCCAAATTTTCTCTTAGTTGTCTTAGGAAGCTTATACTTGACTTTTTCTGGTCTCTTGGTCTGAAACTAGTAGGTTTGGACTATTTTTAGCTGAAAAGGATCACCTAGATACCTAGGTTATATTATTAACTAGTAAAGTTGTTCACTTGTCTATCTCTTTGACTATATTTATCTTTATCTTGACGTTATCTCTTGACTCAAGTCACAAGTGTCGTACATAGGGATCTTACCCCAATGCTTGGGCACTTTGTGATTAGTCATTGTAATCTTATTTTACTCTCTTTTTACTATTTGACAAGTGAACACTTTGCTTCTCTAGAGTGGACATTAAGTTTTCTTGTGTCATCTTATTTGGCTCTTTACATTCTCGTTCATGCCAGCAACAACTAGATAGCAAATTGGTCAAGGGAAGAAACCTCCAATTAGCTTTGACGAACTACCTTTTCCTACTAGGTGTCTGTGTCATCAAGACAAAGAACCTCAAATTACCTTTGAAAAAGTAGATGATAATATTGAAGCTTGGTTTGATCCTTTTAGTAACTTTGGAAGTACCTTTGGTAGTACCATTGGGACACCTCTTGCCTCATCAAGATCTGAAAATATTTTATCTTTTACCATGTCTAGGGAAGACTATAACAAGCGATTGAATGACCTTTTTTAGTACAATGAGAGGATGAGACAAGATGTGTTAGAAATAAAAACTTACATGGAGGAACAAGTGATCTTCTTGGCTTAACAATTCAATGCTAATTTCTTTGTGAATAATACACCCTCGAGATCTCCTCCAAGGTCACAACACAATGCATATAACTCACCTCCAAGATCTCCACATTCTAGACATAGTTCTCAACATAACACTCATGTGACTCCTAAGATTACTGAAGAAGAGCATCTAAACTTTCAACAAGATGCTCGTTATCAAAGACTCATGCAAAAGACCTTAGAACAAGAGGGCCATCAATATTTCATGTTCTTGGCTTCCAAAGGATTGAAACTTCCCCCTGACTTTGATGTTGAGGGATTGATTTGAAGAAGGGAACCCTCACCTTGGGAACTTAACAACAAAGAAATACAAGACCTAAAAAATGAACTATCAAACTTGAAGAAGGATAAAGAGAAATCTAAGTCATCATTTTCTATAGAATCCATATGTGCTTTACCTTTTGACAAAAACCTATACATGATGCCCTTTTCAAGAGATGTTGTGATTCCTAAGTATGACAAGTATGATGGGAATGGAGATCCATATGACCATGTTAGACAATTCTATTCTTTGAGTATGGACTTTATACATGATGACACTTACCTTATGAGACTCTTTCCTAGGAGCCTAAATGGTCAAGCCATGGAATGGTTCACAAAAATCACACCACCGCTTAAGTCCTTTGACGAGCTTGTTCAAAGTTTTGTTCAACAATATTCGTATAATATTCAACACCCTGTGACTATGCTTGACTTATGAAACATCAAACAAAATCAAGGTGAACCCTTTGTTACATTTTTACAAAGATGGAGGAAATTACATTCAAGATACTCACGAAAACTTTGAGAGAATGAGAAGATTGATATCTTTATTAATAATCTTATACCTGAGTTGCATTATGATCTAATAAAACAAGTCTTTCCCACCTTTAATGACATTATTGAGAGTGTTGACACCTAATTTTGCAAAACCAAAATTTAACAGGAAGTATTTCAATACCCAAATATTTTATGTTCATATATCCTAAATTATTATAAACCCTAATATTTATCAAACACTTACATATATATGAGGAATATTTAGGATAAAATATTTGAATAGTTATCATGATTATAAATAGATTTTTTTCAAATAGCATAGTTCTAGAATTTATTTATATTTTAATGCTATGTTGAAAATTTGAAATAATTATTCTTGCTTGATTACCTTGAAATAAATGAAATAGTGTTGTAATAATATTTTTATCTAAATAGTTTGGGAAGTTTTCTATAAAATATTGTTGAAGTGAATCAAAATAAAATGTTTTAATAAAAGGGATGATTTAAAGTAAAATATTCATTTTTGAGGAAAAAGAGTGACGAGGGGGAGTTGAACACTCAACCTCTCGACCCAACCCTCTTTTTTCCTAATTACCTAAACTTCCTCCCCACCCCCCCCTATCTAATTAGTCTATGTTATTCCTTGAAAACATAAGTTAGAGTAAAAGGATATAATCACATTGTTTTTACTCTGTTAAAAAAATTATGTTAAAATATACCATTTTTTACCTTGGTTGTTTTGGAAAATATTTATTAGGGCAAATTGCATAAATTCAGGGTTACTTTTCCCTATAGTAAAAATTATTGAAGTTATGTGGATATATTTTTAGGGCTAAAATTTCCTTTATATTTGGTTATAATATTTTTGGTTTTTATTATAACATTGATTTATAAAGAGCATTATGACCAATTTTTATTTCTACATAATATATATCCAAATAATTAAATTGCTTTTGTTAATAGAATCAAATTTGGATATATATTAACATTTTATAATATAATGCTTTTACCCTAATGTTAAAATTAAATCATTTGTTAAAAGGAAAATAATGTGGAAAAAACATTAAATCATTCTCACGATAAAAATATAAATTACCCTAGTTGCTAAATAAAATATCTTTCTAGGGTAATTTATTCCTTAAAATAATATTATCATGTTGATTAATTCAAATGATAAGATTTTATATAAAGGATTATTTCAAAAACTATACATGGATTAATTCTAATATTGCTTTTCTAGAAAACCCTAATGAAGACTAAGGTTAGATATCTAATTAATTTATCTTATGTGTAGGAAGTCTTCACATCAAATAATATTTCAAAGGGGATTATTTTACGGATGAAAGAAGAGAGATATTTTAAACAGAGGAATTACTAAAGACCTTATAAATTAAATATATTAACTTTCAAAATGGTTAATATTTTATATTGTAATTATATTTTTGTTGCAGTTAGTGATTAGGTTTTTGTTTTGAAATGACATCTTAGTCCAAAGATTATGTGCATCCGTTCAAAAATATATTAATATAGATACCAAGACTGAGGTAAAGATGATCATTTTAGATTAGAAATTATTTCTGGAACTCTTGAGAAGGATTCAACTCGCAACTGCAACTATGAACTATTATGTGCCATTTTTTCAACATCTATAAAGATAAGTTTCATTTCTTTTATTTGTGGTTATAAGTTATAATTCAAAATTATTATACAGTTTGAATATCAGTAGAAAGGTTTGTGTAAGTCTTTCTTCTGTTTCTATTGGTCTCTTGAATAGAACTAGTTGTATAATCTATTTTGAATTATACTTTAAGTGGAAGCCTCTGAAATGATGGTCTTGTCTTACTAAAGCAAGGTTTGAAAACCGTCTCTGATCGTACGTAGGATTGAAATTTTTTTGACTCTATAGCCCAAGTATTTAGAAGGCACTGATCTAATCATTAATTGGAAACTGTTATATTAATATTTCATTTGTAGTTTGTAGATCATTAAATCATTATTTCAAAAGAATTACTTTTCAATCCTTAGTATAATCCTTTTTAGTCAAGTTTTATAAAGTAGAGATTATCAGAAGATTTGTTTCTTTCCTCAAAGGATCATTCACCACCTTTGGAGGAACTTTGTTTTGTGTACGCAGTTGAGCATCATAGCGAATTTGGTTGTTTAAAGTTAATTTAGGCCTACCATCCTTGGCTTGGTTAAGCCAAAATTGCAGAGGTATCAATTTGTACATGTCATTTGGCCAAATCTGATCCATCATTTTTGGGCACCAACAAATTGGTGACTCTGCTGGGGACAACTATCTGTAAAAGATATTTGCAGAATCTTTGGTTATAGTTGTAAAATTCAGTAAGACTCTACTAGGAGAGAGGACTCAGAATATTTTATTTCCTCACAAAAAGTGAGGTGGCGACTCTAAATTTTAGTTTCAGGAAAGATTGAGAGAAACTAATGTTAGGGAGAAGATCTCTAAAAAATAATACCTTTGTTGAATTAAAATCGAAGAAGAGAAATAAGAATTCAAAAAAGAAAATGTTGTACGTGTCACATAAGACACCTTCTGAATTAGGTGAATGAGAATTTTCTTGCAAATAGTTCCCAGATTCAAGCCATCACAGCCTGATGAAAGTGACAATAAAAATTCATTCCCATACCTTGGTTCAAGAAATAGTGATATGCCTGAACATGAAGAGCGAACTCGGGAAGATGAAATTATGGATATTGTGGCACAAGGATTGATTGCTTTGGAGAACAAGGATGAAGGAATGATTAGAGCATTTAAAAGAAAACCAGATGAGATTTTAAGAAGAATGGGGATTCTGAGGGAGGAGATCCAAAAGAGAGATGAAATTTCATCTCATTATTTTATTACCATGTTTAAGAAATGGATTAGAAGTATATTTATCCCTATTGACCTCATGCCTTTAGATCTTACAAAATTTAAATTCAATAAAAATGAATGGTTTTCAAAATTTGCATACAAGGTTCCTAAATTCTATGAAAATTATAATAAATCAGCTTCTGATCATTTGGATTCTTTTTACGCATTCCTTGATGATTATGAAATTGATACAGAAGGTGATACCATGGGATTGTTTGCCAAGTCATTGGAGGGTTATGCAAGAGAAACATTTATTTTATTGCCTTCACAGAGCATCTCATCATGGACTAAGTTTGAACAATGGTTCCTTGATGTTTTCCATGATAACGATGAAGAAAATGAATGCATTGTGAATCATGACTAGGAGGAAAATCTTCTCAATAAGGAGCAAATTTTAGATTGGTTGGCTACTGAATATCAAAAGTATGTGCAAAAGAATAATTTAAGTTTTTCCTATAATCATCAGGACGGGCATGATTACGTGATATTTGATGAAATAAAATATCAAAAGAATGAAACATTTGATGAATAAAATGTGTTTATCGATGATTTTAAAAAGTATAAATTTTTTTTGGATATGAACCATTTATTAATCCATTTTGTGAAATAAATGAGATTTCTCCAGACTATGAAAATCAATTGGAAATAATGTATGAGAAGGAAGAAAGTTTAGTAGAGAAAATTGATGAAGACATTTTTCCTGAAGCAAATGGTGACGATTTTAATAAGTTAATCAAGTCTGATTTGGATATTATGCTAGAGGACATAAAAACTTTACAAAGAATTTATTACAAGAATGATTCATCCAGTCTTTTGCAAAATCTGAAAAATATGTTGCAAAATGAAGGGAAAAAGCTAAGGCATTATGAAGTTTGCAATCTTATTCAATCCCCCAAAAGATACAAAAGGTGATTTGAACTATTCGTTGGAAGCATTGAAGTATAATAATTTTTCAACTGAGCAAGGGATATGCTCGATGGTACCTTCAACATGGGGTAACCATGAGATTCAAAATAATACCATTGGGAGCAATAAGATATCCAAAAGCATCCTATTGTTACTTGATCAAAACCAAGTTTTTGATAGAGGAAAGCATTCAACCATTTTGGGCAGGGATTTGTTTCAGGGAAGTGTCCTTACTTTTTCTATTTTTATTTATTTCATATATTAATATTTTAAGCATCTTTAAGTGTCTCATTTATTATCTTTTTATTTTAGTTTTTGTTCAAATTTCCTAAATATTTTGAGTATGGTATTTTGTTTTTATCTTTGGTATGTTACATTTTATGCGGAATAGAAAATGGAAAATCTGATAGTCTGCAAAACTTTTCACTATTGTTGCTCCCTCTGGAATATGGGGGAATAAAAATGAAACAAGCCAAGGATAATTGCATCTTCAATTTAAAGTGGAGGAACATAAAAAAAATTTATTTTTTTAAAAGGGAAAGAAACAAAATTTTATAGATGTTCAAAAAATGAATCACGTTTTTATATTTAGGCTTCAGATTTGAGGCTATTTTTTAGCAGCAAATGAGTGTTTCTACATCTAAGATGACTCCCAAGAATTTTCCCATAACTAGAGGGAAATTTTATGGCACTTCAATGTGTTTTTGGGATGCCAACATGCCCAAAAATGCCCAGACATTTCTAAAAATGGCCTGCAAAATTGTATTCCTGTGCAAACTGTTCAAGCCATTTTTCAGGGTTGTAGATATGTGGGCTATGTTTTTTGGATTTTTATTGGATAAAAGAGAAGTATGTGATACTTGATCAATCCCCAAACGACATGTTCGTTAAGGACGGTTCGCTGAATGATGCCGAGGAGAGTTCTTATCGACCAGGGGCAATTGTTTCCAACCATGTTTTTTATTTGGATATTCTATATCACATGTCAGCATCATTTCCCAGTTTTGTTGCAAAGAGATCAGTGGCGAGACTTCCCCTTATTGGTCTAATCAGAAAGTGCTTAGGTTGTGTCTATGTACAATGAGAGTAAAAAACATCCGACTTTAAAGGGATTTTAGGTGTAGTGACTGAAAGGCTTCAAGCAACTAATCTTGATGAACATTCTCCAATGGTGATGCTTTTTCCAGAAGGAACAACTACAAATGGAGACTTCCTTGTTCCCTTCAAGACATGTGCTTTTTTAGCCAAGACTCTTGTGTTGTCTGTGATCTTAAGATATCGATACCAATGGTTCAGCCCAGCATGGGATACCATATCTGGAGTACGACATGTGCTTCTGCTACTGTGCCAGTTTATGAACTACTTGGAGGTAACACGATTGCCATTCTACGGTCCATCAGAGGAAGAGAAGGTTGATCCAAAGTTGTATGCTAACAATGTTAGGAAGTTGATGGCTCTTGAGGGAACCTCACAATGTCAAACATTGGACTACCTAAAAAATGGATTTATCATGCTACTTTGCATGAGCAATGCATCTCTTGCTTCAAGCATTGCACTGTGTAGGAAAAGCCGTTCTATTTTATGATGAGTTGATGAAGCAGAAGATGATGGGTGTGCATCAACCCTAACCCTAGAAAAGTATCGTTGTAAGCTATGGCGATAAGGAGTAAATTTTTCAAACTAGCGCTATTGAACGAATTGGAATTGGGGGCTGAATGGATTTGAATGATTTTCAAATATTGAAAGAGGTAATTTGTTTCAAGGTAAATATTAAGGTAAGAATTTTTATTGTTTTGACATTTGGAGATTAAGACATTATTAATTTTTCTTATAGTTTATTTATTTGAAATTTTTGAAGGGGAAAATATATTCGTGTGAAATGTTCTTACAAGATTTATTTATACTTAAAAGTAATTTCTCATCTTATTTAAATTTTGTTCTAAATTTTCATCATGGTTAATAATGTTGATTTTAATGATTTTTGGTATTATATTAACATTACTTTTCGAGTGGTCTTCTCTTCAGAGATAGCTAGATTCTCATTGCATCCAGTTATGAATGCACGTCCTCAATTGGAGGCACTGTTGACACCTAATTTTGCAAACTGAAAATTTAACAGGAAGTATTAATTATTATAAACCCTAATATTTATCAAACACTTACATAAATATGAGGACTATTTAGGATAAAATATTTGAATAGTTATCATGATTATAAATAGATTTTTTTCAAATAGCATAGTTCTAGAATTTATTTATATTTTAATGCTATGTTGAAAATTTGAAATAATTATTCTTGCTTGATTACCTTGAAATAAATGAAATAGTGTTGTAATAATATTTTTATCTAAATAGTTTGAGAATTTTTCTATAAAATATTGTTGAAGTGAATCAAAATAAAATGTTTTAATAAAAGGGATGATTTAAAGTAAAATATTCCTTTTTGAGGAAAAAGAGTGGTGAGAGGGAGTTGAACACTCAACTTCTCAACCCAACCCTCTTTTCTCCTAATTACCCAAACTTCCTCCCCCCCCTATCCAATTAGTCTATGTTATTCCTTGAAAACATAAGTTAGAGTAAAAGGATATAAACACATTGTTTTTACTCTATGTTAAAAAAATTATGTTAAAATATACCTTTTTTTACCTTGGTTATTTTGGAAAATATTTATTAGGACAAATTGCATAAATTTAGGGTTACTTTGCCCTATAGTAAAAATTATTGATTATGTGGATATATTTTTAGGGCTAAAAATTTCCTTTATATTTGGTTATAATGTTTTTGGTTTTTATTATAGCATTGATTTATAAAGAGCATTATGACCAATTTTTATTTCTACATAATATATATCCAAATAATTAAATTGCTTTTGTTAATAGAATCAAATTTGGATATATATTAACATTTTATAATATAATGCTTTTACCCTAATGTTAAAATTAAATCATTTGTTAAAAGGAAAATAATGTGGATAAAATATTAAATCATTCTCATGATAAAAATATAAATTGCTCTAGTTGCTAAATAAAATATCTTATTATGGTTATTTATTCCTTAAAATAATATTATCACGTTGATTAATTCAAATGATAAGATATGATATAAAGGATTATTTCGGAAACTATACATGGATTAATTCTAATATTGCTTTTCTAGAAAACCCTAATGAAGACTAAGGTTAGATATCTAATTAATTTATCTTATGTGCAGGAAGTCTTCACATCAAATAATATTTCAAAGGGGATTATTTTACAGATGAAAGAATAGAGATATTCTAAACAAAGGAATTACTAAAGACCTTATAAATTAAATATATTAACTTTCAAAGCGGTTAATATTTTACATTGTAATTATATTTTTGTTGCAGTTAGTGATTAGGTTTTTATTTTGAAATGACATCTCTGTCCGACGCTTGTGTGCATCCATTCAAAAACATATTAATGCAGATACCAGGACAGAGGTAAAGATGGTCATTTTAGATTAGAAATTATTTTTGGAACTCTTGAGAAGGATTCAACTCGCAACTGCAACTATGAACTATTATGTTCCATTTTTTCAACATCTATAAAGATAAGTTTCATTTCTTTTATTTGTGGTTATAAGTTATCTGTATGCTTTCTATTCTAGTCTTTTAGATATTCTATTAAATAGAGTATTTCACTTTGTTAAATTCCCTAAATGTTATAATTCAAAATCATTATACATTTCGAATATCAGTAGAAAGGTTTGTGTAAGTCTTTCTTCTGTTTCTATTGGTCTCTTGAATAGAGCTAAATTCGATAGAACTAGTTGTATAATCTGTTTTGAATTATACTTTAAGTGGAAGCCTCTGAAATGATAGTCTTGTCTTACTAAAGCAAGTTTTTAAAACTGTCTCTGATCGTACGTAGGATTGAAATTTTTCTGACTCTATAGCCCAAGTATTTAGAAGGCACTGATCTAATCATTAATTGGAAACTTTTATATTAATTCATTTGTAGTTTGTAGATCATTAAATCATTATTTCAAAAGCATTACTTTTCAGGCCTTAGTATAATCCTTTTTAGTCAAGTTTTATAGAGTAGAGATTATTATAAGATTTATTTCTTTCCTCGAAGGATCATTCACCACCTTTGGAGGAACTTTGTTTTGTGTATGCAGTTGAGCATCATAGCGAATTTGGTTGTTTAAAGTTAATTTAGGCCTACCAGCCTTGGCTTGATTAAGCCAGAATTGCAGAGGTATCAATTTATACCTGTCAGTTGGCCAAATCTGATCCATCATTTTTGGACACCAACAGAGAGTGCCTTTAGAATTGAAGATGTTATGATCAAGAATGGTTAGATCACATTAAGCAAGGATAAATCTAACAATGGTAATGGCTAAATTTAAGACAAGAATAAGCCTTGGAATAAGAACAAGCATGTGGTTAATGATAGTGTTGTTGATGAACCTAAGTCTAAAGAGCCCATTTTCAACTTGGCTAGTGCTCTCCAAGAAACTAAACAATAAGAGCCTACAAGATATAATGATTCTAATAAGACTAAATCTTCATGGGCATCTAGGCCTAGATGTGACTTTACCCCCTTGGGAGACTCATATGATGTAATACTTAAGACCTTACTTATCAACAAGATTATCACACTGCCTAACTATGCTAAACCATATGAACCTGAAGTGAAGTCTAAATGGTGGAATGGCAACCATTATTGTGAGTATCATAAGAACAAAGAACACAAAACTAACAATTGCATAAAGTTGAAGCATTTCATTCAAGACCTCGTTGATGATGGAAAGGTTGGAGTAGATGATCTTGTAAAGAATTATGATCATAAAGCTTTCAAAGAGCCCCTCCCCAAGTATGACAAAGGTGAGACTTCAAAGAAAGATGGGGATGCTAGAATCCATTACACTTATATGAATGTTGACAAAGTTATCAATATGCTTGAAATATTGCATGAAAACATTAACATGGTACGATCTGATGGACCCAACTATGATTAAGATATTGATGAGGTACCTAAGATTTTCCTAAGAAGTCATAACAAACCTGAACACCTGATCATGCTTAGAGGTTTTAACTCTCCTTCACATAGAGAGAGTCTAAATGCTTTCACTAGGAGTCAACCCAATATTATCCTTAGGGGTCTAAATTCTTCCAAGCAAATTAATCCTAAGAAAGTGGTATCCTCTTCCAAACAAGTCTCTACCTCCAACAAGTCAAACTATAGTCTAGTAGAGAAACTTCAGCGTACCTTTGCCCAAATCTCAATCTTTTAGTTGCTTAAGTTATCATCTATGCACAAAGAGATCTTAGAGAAAGCTTTGCACACAACAAGTGTCCCCAAAGACATTGATACTAATCAATTTCAGATCATGGTTAATCACATTGCAATTCCACATTATCTTTCATTTTCTGAGGAAGACGACAAGTATTTAAGTCACCCACATAAATTTTCCCTATATAGTGAAATCCAAATCCATTGAACCCAAGTCAAACGCGCGTTGTTAGATAATGGTGTTGGGTTAAATATTTGTCCTTTCAGTGTCATTCAATAGCTAGGATTGTCAGAATTCACCATTGATTCAAGGAAAAATATTACTATTAAGACCTATGATGAAGTTGAAAGGTCTTCTAAGGGATTGATTGTGTTACCTATTCGGGTTGGTCCAATGGAAAAAGTAGTCTTTCAAGTTCTTGATATCCCTCTTGCTTACAACATATTTATAGGGAGACTATCGATTCATCATATTGCTAGGGAGACCGTGGATTCATGATATGCAGGTGGTTCCCTCTACTTACTATCGGTGCATAAAGTTTCCCTTTAATGGTACTGAGATTTCCATTCCAGGGGATAATTCTATGTTTATCAATACACTTATTGTTGAATCCTTAGTACCACACAATAGAGTTGTTGATGAGACTAATATTACTCTTTTTTATTGTGAGAAGTTAAAGATGATGAACCTCAGAATGGGGGAATACCAACTAGATTCTATTGCTAAATTACTAGTCTCCCCTCATTCTTATGGTAAACCTTTAGAAGATAAGAAGCCTTCATCCTCCTCTATGATAGTTAATGGGACTTTTATCCAGTCCTCAATGCCTTTAGAGGGTGAAAAAGAAGAACAAGCTATTAGATAATGGGTCTATAGAGATAAATAACCTAAGGAAGTTATGCTTACTTCTACGGTCTCCCCCAAGAAATATGGAAAAGGATATGAGTTCCTAGCCAGAATGGGTTACCCAGGTCATGGTCCTTTAGGTGCTCAAAAACATTCTCTTGTTGAACATATGAGTCATACTAATGGAAGGAAATCTAAGGATAAGACTGGATTGGGATTTTCTAGTACACAACCAATTTTTGACTCCTCTCCTAATGATAGTGAATTTGAAGAAGAAGTTGTGCCTACTTATACTTTTGATCAAGATGAGGAAAAGTGTGTCCCCTCTATTGCCATTTTTTTGCATGAAGAAGGATCTCCATTAGAACAAGAAGATGAAGCTTCCACATCCCGTCACAATGAAAAATCTGATGTTGAAGATCCTAATAGAGAACATATTCACAAGAACATGGAATGATTATTACAAAGAGAAAGAGATACTGAATCACACGAATATGAATGGGATTCTCTCACTTGAGTTGAAATTTTTTTTAATAGATGTAGTGCATGCTTATGCTAACCAAACCGAAGTGGTAGACAAGTCACCCATAGGTCCTAACAAGTTAAACTTACATGTTCCTTTCATTGATCAAGTTAATCATGCTAAGAATCAAATGGATCTAGGTACTTTTGAGGGAGACCTTATAGACTCTGAGTATCATGTCACTGGAAATGACTTCCTCCACATCAATACTTTGGTACCTTCCACTTCTCTACCACTCATGTACCCTAACCCTATTGATTGGTCGCAACATAACCAACAACCTATGTTGCTTTCTTTCCAAAATGACTATGAAATTGTATACTACCTCAATGCCATTGAGCCTGTAGTTTCTTCCACCAGTGAACTAGTGATAAACATGACTGAAATAGATATCAAGTACCTTAGTCATAAAATAAAAATAAAAACAAAAAATAGATGTTTTGATGGCGTAAACCACTTTGTGGGGGTGTTAGAACCTAAAAACGTAAAAAAAAAAGATGTATTTAAGGGTGAAAACCTCTTTGAGGCACCTGAGGATGAGGTACTTGGTATTCTACCCAGTTATTTTCAAGATAGAACTTCATTATTTATAGAGCCGACATAGACTATAAATATTGGGATAACTAAAGCACTACAACTCATATAATTAGCTCAATCTTTGACATCAGATGAAAAACAATAGTTTACTAAGTTCTTCAAAGAAAAGAAAGTCAATTTTTCTTGGACATATGAAGACATTCCAGGGATGGACACTAATCTTATTATGTATCACTTATCTATAGCTCTTGGTGTTAAACTTGTCAAACAAAAACTATGAAAGATTCATCTGCGCATAGCTCTCTTGGTAAAAGATGAATTAGTAAAACTCTTTAGTGTTGGATTTATACGAACTATAAATTATGTTGAATGGATTTCAAACATTGTACATTTATCTAAACCATAAAAATACATTCGTGTGTGCATAGATTTCTGAGACCTTAACAAAGCTTGGCCAGAGGATTACTTTCCACTTCCAAACATAGACATGATAGTGGATATGATAGCGGGTTATGAAAATTACTCTCTCATGGATGGTTTCTCAAGATATAATCAGATTAAGATAGCTCCTAAAGATCAAGAAAAGATTGTCTTCACATGTGCATGGGGAATCTTTTGTTGGAATGTCATGCCATTTGGACTAAAAAATGTGGGAGCTACCTATTAAAGAGCTATGACTACTATCTTTCATGACATGATGCATACAAATTTAGAAGATTATGTGGATGATCCCTTTGCAAAATCTAAGAAAAGGAATACACATCTTCAAGATTTGAGTTTGATCCTATATATGATGGAACAATTTCAACTCAAATTTAATCCTAAGAAATGTGGATTTGGAGTCACCTTAGGAAAATTACATCGATACATCATTTCAGCTAAAGGAATTGAGGTTAACCCTTAAAAAGTTCAAGCTATGATGGAGATGCCACCTCCCAAGACATTAAGTCAATTAAGGAGTCTGCAAGGACACCTTCAGTCCATCGGGAGATTCATATCACAACTTGCTGACAGAGCTCAACCTTTCAATAAGAATCTACACAAAGGAGATACATGTATATGGAATGAAGAATGTGAAAAAATTCTTAATCAATCAAGGAATATTTGGCTAAACCTCCAATCTTAATGCATCCTATCCCAGGGAAACCTCTTATTTTTTACATCTCAGCTACAACTACATCCTTGGGGGCATTATTGGCACAACAAGATTAAAATTGAAAACAATGAGCTATATACTACATCAGTAGAACATTAGTAGCTTATGAGATTAATTACACCAATATTAAAAAATATTTCCTTGTAGTGGTATTTGCATCTCAAAAACTCAGACATTATATGCTGGCACATACTACACATCTTGTAGCTAATATTAGTCCTTTGAAATATTTACTTAGTAAAGATACTCTTACTTGTCGACTGGCTAAATGGATGATGATTCTTTCTAAATTTGACATTGAGTATGTTGATCGTAAGGCCATAAAAACACAAGAAATTGTTGATCAACTAGTTGAATTTCCTCTACAAGATGATCCTCCTATGTAGATTGACTTTCCTAATTCATTTATTATGTATATGACTGAGAAGACATGGAAGATGTTCTTTGATGGATCTCACACACAGAATGGTGTTGGAGTTGGTATTTTGTTTGTCACACCTCATGGTTATACTATTCCAAAGTCATATAATTTACCAAGTTATTTCCTTGAACGAACAACATAGCAGAATATGAGGCTTTGAAAAATGGGATTAAACTAGCCATTGAATGGAGAATCACTAAATTCCATATTTTTGGATACTCTCAGCTTATCATAAATCAAACTAATGAGGACTATCAAACTAAAGATGAGAAATTAGTTCCTTACAAGAAGATGATTGCTGATCTCAAGAATTACTTCACTTTTGTCACATTCTAGCAGATCCCTAGAGTTGAAAATAGATCAGCTAATGTTATGGATACTTTGGCTTCTATCTTATAGTTGGAAGAACATGAGTCTAGATTTCAATTCCTGGTGGAAGGACTACATTACCCTTCCTATGATTCCCCTGAAAATCATGTCATATGCACTATAATTGGTCATGATTCCTCCCAATATGCTACAATTTACTCCTACCTACATGACCAAATCATTCTTGATAACTTAACCCATAATGAAAAATGACAACTCATTTGTGATGCTTCCCGTTAGACCCTCATCATCAGTGACTTGTTTAGGAAAGGTTTAGATGGAACACTTCTTAGGTGTCTAGAGAAAGTTGAGTCTAAACATGTGTTAGCTGAAGTCCATGATGGCATATGTGGGTCTCACTCTAATGATCATCTTAGTGAAAACTTGGCAAACAAGCGCTTTGATGTATCATAAAAAAATAAATTTTTTTGTTTTTAAAATTAATTTAAAAAAAAAAAAGTGCCTTGATGAAAACCTAGAAACAGGCATCATGGTAGCAAAAATATAAAAATATTCCATGTGGTGAAAACCTAAAAATAGGCACTACTTAAGATCCATGTGTTTATATCTATCAGCTTGTTTCTTTTCACTCCAAACCCTTTTGAATTCTATATCCAATCTCCTTGGTTTGAAATTGATCTTTTTCTAGGGATAGGGGGAATTAACTGTATTTTCCTTTGGTGCACGATGGGGTTTTCTTAGTAACTCACATCAGTGATACTCAACACTTCCTTTGACATCGAGTGTTTCTCAACACTTATTGAATATATTACCTTGAGTTGATTCTTTTTGTGCAGTATAGGATTGTATGATATTTCTCATTTACAAGCATAAGTCATAGCAAGTCATTGATTATCTTTATCTTTTTTAAACTGCACTTAAATTAAAATGACTAAGTTGTGCTTAATGATATTTTTCATTGTATGCTATTTATTATTGAAGATTTTTACTAATGTTCCCTCCTTGGTTTCTCCATGATGTTACAACTAGAGGACTAGGGGACTAGGGCATATTTTCTTTGATTTTTGCTTGTGGTGTGATTCCAATTATCTTAAGTTGTCTAATCAACTGGGTGTTTGTGATAAGAGCCTCCATCACGATTGGAGCACCACACATACCTCAACCTTCTTTATTTAGACACTTAGGTGAGGTTGGAATTATCTCCTTGACTATTACATTGTGTTTTCTTACGCAACAACCATTCAGGTCATCTTGGACTCTTATGCCTTGATGCTTATAGTTACTTGCAACATTAATTTAGAAATTGTGTTTAGGTCATCTTGGCCCTTATGCCTCAATTTTTACATATGTTTCCTACATTATATATGATATAGATCATATTCATATATTTATAGTTGTGCGTGCACTAGTGATGGCTGTATGATCTTGTGATGTCCCTTAATAAGGCTCAATGATAAAAACAAGGACCTATTTATTGACTCTTGCAAGTTGCACTTTGCATTTTCATAGTTTGCATTTTTAGGGTTCATTCTAGTTTGCACGAGTTAGGAGAGGGTCTCTATCATTATTGGACTCCTTTGGTCATCCTTTTTTCAGCATCTTTGATTCATTTTCAGGATCAAAACTAAAATTCCAAGTTCATTTTTCTATTCTTCTGAGGTTTATCTTTTTCATCCTTTGAGGCAAACATTGATCATTATTTCTCCATAATCGCTTTCTTTGACCTAATGCTAATGTTATACCTTCTTGGTCAACCTTATTCAAACTGGGGCAAATTTTCATCACTTAGTGGTCAAACTTGGTCTTGTGCAGTTATCCATCATTTTGAACCTTATCTTATCTTGATTTGATCAAATCTATCTCATTTTTGCATCTCCTCTACCTCATTTCGATTTTGATCCCAAGGGGGAAGGAATAACCTATCTCCTATCTATCAAAGCATCAAATTGATTCTGCTATCTTATTGTCTTGACTTTCGATCTTTGTTTCATTGTTCAGTTCCATGTCAACTGTACATTGGAATCTTGCTATCTCTGCTAGATCTCATTCGATCAAGTTCGAGATTAGTTGTCTCTTTGTGCTTCATTCGATCAAGTTCGGAGTCAGGTCTTTATCAGGTATCTTGTTATATTTTCTAGTTCTCATTCAATCAAGTTTAGGATTAGTTTCCTTTATGTGCTTTGTTCGATCAAGTCCTAAGTCAGATCTTTATTAGTTACCTTGACATCATCATTCTTTGACTCAATGTGTTCCTAAATCGCTCACACATTAGTCAAAGAGGGGCAAATGTAATCACTCAAAAATGGTCTAGTAAACTTTGAGCCTCAATCTAACATTAAAATTGAAATACTAGACTATATCTTGTGCTTAATCAATTTTACATATTCGTTTAATCTCTTAATTCTTGATCAAATCATTATTTTATCATTTATTTGATTATATCCTAATGTTTGACCACTTTATCCTAAGCTTTATTTAATTAAGAGAACATGCTCCCTTTTAATTAAATAAAAAACTTTTTAATTAAATAATAAAATTAATTTATCCTAAGACACATTTAATTAAAAGAACATATCCCCTTTTAATTAAATAATGGAAACCAGTTTGCTAAAAATAATAAATAATAAAATAAAAATAAGAGTGCACTTTCCAATGAGATGGAATCTTTTGACTTTTGAAAAAGGCTTTTGCCTCTTTATCTCAACCACTCATTATTTTGCCTCTTAATCATGTCCATTTATTTTGCCTCTTGAGAATTTTGAGCACATGGATCAACTAAGATTTAATCTCCACCATTTCTCATTTATTTTTTTCTCTTAATCTTGAGGGTCTGTTCATTTCTAAATTCATTTAAAAGGAGACTCTCTCCTCATTCTTGAGATCCCATCTCTTGCATTATCCCATCTCTCATAGCATTCTTAGCTTCTTGATATCTTGAAATTTTATTGTAGGTTCTTGGAGTCTTGGCATCTTAGTATCTTGTAGTCTTGCATCTTGAAATTTTGGAGTCTTGCAATTTTGGAATCTTGGAGTCTTGCAATCTTGACATCTTGGATCTATGACATTCTTAGATCTTTCATATTGAAGCTTTGCATCATCATTATCATTTTATTTCTTTCATCTAGCTTAATCCATCTCATCTTAGATCTACTTTCATTTTAGCTTAGATCTTGCATCTTATCTTAGATATACTTTCCTTTCATTCTTGCATATCATTTTAGCTTAGATCTTGCATTTCATCTTAGATCTACTTTGCATTATCATTTGAATCTTCCATTCTATGGTGCACCTTGCAAGGGTCTTTATTTAAGGTTCATTTGAGAGCCACCATTCATAATATCTACATGGTTCTTGCATGTCATGGATAGGAAGCTATAAGCCGCTTCTTGAGATCTCCTTCTTCATGGATTCCCTCAAGTGTAATAGTTTATAGAAGTGACCTCACTTTTTGGTACACAAATTCATCCTGACAAGATCTTTGATTTGAGACCACTCTCACTAGATTTGGAAAAGGTCAAATATTCAGCTACAAACATTGAATGGACTTCCCTTCTTTGCCAAACATTGACCATCTGTATCTTTAGCAAATGGGCTCTATTTTTCGTGATTCAAGTTTTTTTTTGGTTCGTCTTGATGAGATCTTTGATTGGAGACCACTTTTGCAGATTTAGAAATACTCAAATTTTCAGCTATGAACATAGAATAGACTTCACTACTTTGACCAAACTTTGACCATCCGTATCTTGAGCAAACATGTTCCATTTTTTGTGATTCAAGTTATTTTTTGGTTCTTCTTAATGAGATCTTTGATTTTAGACCACTTTTGCAAGATTTGGAAATCATCAATTTTTTAGCGACGAACACTAAGTGAACTTCCCTTCTTTGACCAAATGTTGACCATCCATATGTTGAGCAAATAGGCTCCATTTTTTGTGATTCAAGTTGTTTTTTGGTTCATCTTGACAAGATCTTCAATTTGAGACCAATTTTGCCAAATTTGGAAATGGTCAAATTTTTAGCGACGAACACTAAATTGATTATCTGCTTTACCCAAACTTCGACAATCCCTATCTTGAGCATACAAGCTCTATTTTTTGCAATTCAAGTTGTTTTTTGGTTTATCTCAATGAGATCTTTGATTTGAGACCACTTACACCAGATTTGGAAATGGTCAAATTTTTAGCTACGAACACTAAATGGACTTCCCTACTTTGACTAAACTTTGACAGTATATATCTTAAGCAAACAGGCTCCATTTTTCAAGCTTCAAGTTGTTTTTTAGTTTGTCTAAATGAGATCTTTTATTTGAGACCATTTTCACCAGATTTGGAAATGGTCAAACTTTTAGCTATGAATAGTGAACGGACTTACTTGCTTTGACCAAACTTTCATCGTTAGTATCTTAAGAATTTATAGGCTCCATTTTTTATGATTCAAGTTGTTTTTTATGTTCTTCTTAACAATATCTTCAATTTCATACCACTTTTGCTAGATTTGGAAAGGGCCAAATTTTTAGCTATGAACACCAAATGGATTTACCTTCTTTGACCAAACTTTGATCATTTGTATCTTCAGCAAAGAGGCTCCATTTTTCATGATTTAAGTTGTTTTTTAATTCATCTCGAGAATATTTTTGATTTAATACCACTTTTACTAGATTTGAAAATGGTCAAATTTTCAGCTAAGAACACTGAATGGACCTCCCTTCTCTAACCAAACTTTGACCGTCTGTATCTTGCGCAAATGGGCTCTATTTTTTTGTGATTCAAGTTGTTTTTTGGTTTATCTTGATGAGATCTTTGATTTGAGACCACTTTCACCATATTTTCAAACAAACAAATTTTCAGCTACAAACACTAAATGAACTTCCCTTCTTTGACCAAACTTTGACCATCCATATGTTGAGCAAACAGGCTTCATTTTTTGCGATACAAGTTATTTTTTTGGCTCGTCTCGATGATATCTTCAATTTGAGACCACTTTTACTAGATTTGGAAACGGTCAAATTTCTAGCTACGAACAATGAACGAACTTCCCTACTTTGACCAAGCTTTGACCATCTATACCTTGAGCAAAGGGGCTCCATTTTTCACAATTCAAGTTATTTTTTAGTTTGTCTCGATGAGATCTTCGATTTGAGACCACTTTCACCAAATTTGGAAATGGTCAAATTTTAGTACGAACACTGAATAGAATTCCCTACTTTGACCAAACTTTGACCGTATGTATCTTGAGCTAACGAGCTCCATTTTTCATAATTCAAGTAATTTTTTGGTTCGTCGCGACAAGATCTTCAATTTGAGACCACTTTCACCAGATTTGGAGAGAGTCAAGTTTTTAGCTACGAACACTGAACAAATTTCCTTGCTTTGACCAAACTTTGACCATGCGTATCTTAAGAAAACATGCTTTATTTTTCATGATTAAAGTTTTTTTTTGGTTCATCTCGATGAGATCTTCGATTTGAAACTTTTGCCAAATTTGGAAACAATCATATTTTTAGCTACGAACACTGAATAGACTTCCCTTATTTGACCATCAATATCTTCAGCAAATGGACTCCATTTTTTGTGATTTAAGTTGTTTTATGGTCTACCTCGATGAGATCTTCAATTTCAGACCACTTCAACCAAATTTGGAAAGACTCAAATTTTTAGCTACAAATAGTTAATGGACTTCCCTACTTTGACCAAACTTTGACAGCCTGTATCTTGAGCAAACGAGCTCCATTTTTTTACAATTCAAGTTGTTTTTGGTTCCTCTTGATGAGATCTTTAGTTTGAGACCACTTTTTCTAGATATGGAAATGATCAAATTTCCAGCTACGAACACTAAATAGACTTCCCTTCTTTGACCAAACTTTGATAGTCTGTGTCTTGAGTAAACAGGCTCTTTTTTTTGTGATTCAAGTTATTTTTTGTTTCCTCTCTATGAGATCTTCAATTTGAGACCACTTTTGCCAGATTTGCAAATGGTCAATTTTTTAGCTACGAACATTGAATGAACTTCCCTTCTTTGACCAAATTTTGACCGTCCATATTTTGAGTAAATAAGCTCTATTTTTCACAATTCAAGTTATTTTTTGGTTCATTTTGACAAGTTCTTTAATTTGAGACCACTTTCACCACATTTGGGAATGGCCAAATTTTCAGCTACAAACACTGAATGGAGCTCCCTACTTTGACCAAACTTTGACCATCCATATCTTGAGAAAATAGGCTCCATTTTTCACGATTCAAGGTATTGTTTTAGATCATCTCGACGAGATCTATGATTTGACACCACTTTCACTATATTTGGAAATGGTCAAATTTTTAGCTATAAACATTGATTGGACTTCCCTACTTCAACCAAACTTTGACTTCTCGTCTCTTGAGAAAATGAGTTCAATTTTTCATGATTCAACTTCTTTTTTTGTTCGTATCAGGGAGATCTTTGATTTGAGACCACTTTCACCAAATTTGGAAATGGTAAAATTTTTATCTACGAACATTGAATGGACTTCCCTGATTTGACCAAACTTTGATTGTCTGTATCTTGAGAAAATAGGCTCCATTTTTTGTGATTCAAGTTTTTTTTGGTTTGTCTTGATGAGATCTTCGATTTGAGACCACTTTTGTGAGGTTAGAAATAGTTAAATTTTCAGCTACAAACACTGAACAAACTTCTCTTCTTTGACCAAACATTCAACATCTCTATCTTGAGAAAGCGGGCTCTATTTTTTATGATTCAAGTGTTTTTTTGGTTCATCTTGACAATATTTTTTATTTGAGACCACTTTTGCTAGATTTGGAAATGGACAAATTTTTAGCTACTAACAGTGAATGAACTTCCCAACTTTTACCAAATGTTTACAGTCCGTATCTTGAGCAAAAAGGCTCCATTTTTTGTGATTCAAGTTATTTTTTGGTTTGTCTCAATGAGATCTTCAAATTGAGACCACTTTCAATAGATTTGGAAACAGTCAAATTTTTAGCTACGAACATAAAATAGACTTCTCTACTTTGACCAAACTTTGACCATCTGTATCTTGAGAAAATAGGCTCTATTTTTTGTGATTCAAGGTATTTTTGGGTTCATCTTAACGAGATCTTCGATTTGAGACCACTCTCACCAGATTTGGAAATGATGAAGTTTTTAGCTACGAACACTAAATGAACTTCCCTTCTTTGAACAAACTTTGGTCATTCATATCTTGAGAAAATAGGCTCTATTTTTCATGATTTAAGTTGTTTTTTGTTTTTTGTGACAAGATCTTCAATTTAACACTAAACGAAATTTCTTGCTTTGACCAAACTTTGACCATGCATATCTTGAGTAAACTAAGCTTCATTTTTCATGATTCAAGTTATTTTTTGGTTCATCTCAATGATATATTCGATTAGAGGCTAGTTTTGCTAGATTTGGAGATGGTCAAATTTTTAGCTATGAACACTAAACAAACTTCCCTTATTTTTAAAAACTTTGATCATCCCTATCTTCAGCAAACAAGCTTCATTTTTTGCGATTCAAGTTATTTTTTTGTTCATCCTGACGAGATCTTTGATTTGAGACCACTTTAACCAGATTTGGAAAGGCTCAAGTTTTTAGCTACGAACACTGAATGGAATTCCCTACTTTGACCAAAATTTGACACTTTTTATCTTGAGAAAACGAACTCCATTTTTTGGGATACAAGTTTGTGATGAGCCTGACTGGCTCTTTCTAGATTGATTTTCTCAATTTTAAAATATTTGCAATTTTTATTTTCAAAATAGTCTCTTAAATTACAATTACAATATATTTCCACCAATTTAAATGATCAAACCAGGACAATTGTATTTCCTTTTGTTATTTATTTCTTACCACAAACAATGACATATAATAAATCAAAATAACATAAAGGTTAATTGCACCTGGCAATTTTTAAATTATTTCCACAATGGAGATTATCCTTCTCAATGTCGTGTTGCAGCCCAACATGTAATAACGTCACCCTTGGATCAGTCTTGTGGCAGCTTGCAATGTATGTGACTGGCTTGTTAAAATGCAGACCCTTACATCATGGAGAAACGGCCCAGAATTGAATCACGTGGGTACAGGTTATGGAGACACAGCCTGAATTAAATCAATGCCACTTTAACAATCACATGGCAGGAAGTTGGATGTGCAACAGCCTCCTTGGCTCTCACGCAACCAACTGTAGCACTTATGGCATTCACATGAGGTGAGGGAACAGCCTCAAACCCAGACGCACAACTTCACATTGAAGTAAGACACCCAGAATTCAGTCACGTGCTAAACTTTGAACAATTTGGTCACCAAATTATTAATTGTAACATCAGCAACTAATAAGCAGCAGCTTTCCCAATACAATTCGAACCTCAGCAAAATACAAATTCAAAATCTATGAGAACACATCATTTGCTTGTAGAATAAACTTCATACATATCTAGTATACCTCAGCACTGGATTCAATTCAGAATCAGAATGAGCTCTCTCCTAGAAGAAGACCAAACTCGACAAATCTCAGAAGAACTTTCTCCAAAAATGAAGACCAAGCTCCAGAAACCCTAGCTTTTCCAAGCCAAGAAAAATTCTCACATAAACAATTTATCAAATCAATAATGGGTAAATGAAAGTGCTTTTTTGAGTTGTACTTATAGCTTTTTTGGAAAAAGCTCAATTTCACTTTTTTAATATAAAAGGCTTTAAAATGATAATTTCACTTTATAACAATAAAGTTATAAAGTACTTACGTTATTAAATTAAAGTATTTACATTATTAAATTAAAATACTTTAATTTAATAACGATAACTTTAAAAAATAAAGCCACTGAATTCTGCTAACTAAAACAGACTCATTTCTGACACCAGAGCCCAAACGCCAACTGCCTTGCCGAAAATAACCCAGTGCCAAAAATAGCCAGCTACTAAAAATAGTAAGTCTCTCAAACTGGAGATTCCCTGAAGCTCAATCCTAAAACCTCTGACACTCCGTGCAGACACCCTGCTAATCCCGTCCAAACCAAAAATACCAATTACTAAAAATAGTAAGTCAACCGAATTGACGTAAATGAAGAGCAGACCTGATAAAATGAATCCCTAGAATGGAATCCCAACACTGGCCTGACATCTGACCCCCTCTGATCACCTGATTAGCTTGCGAGGGTCGCCAAACCAAGTTAATCCCAAAAGCCTGAAAAATGGGGACATTACAAAGCTATTTTTTGGTTCCTCTTGACAAGATCTTCAATTTGAGACCATTTTCTCCAAATTTGGAAAGGGTTAAATTTCTAGCTACGAACACTAAATGGACTCCTTACTTTGACCAAATTTTGACCATTCGTATCTTGAGTAAACAGGCTCCATTTTTTATGATTCAAGTTGTTTTTTGGTTTTTCTCGATGAGATCTTTCATTTTAGACCACTTTTGTTAGATTTGGAAATGGTCAAATTTTTAGCTACAAACACTGAACGGATTTCCCTGCTTTGACCAAACTTTGATTGTATGTACCTTGAGCAAACGAGCTTTTTTTTTTGTGATTCAAGTAGTTTTTTGGTTAATCTTGAGAAGATATTTGATTTGAGATCTCTTTTGCCAGATTTAGAAATGGTAAAATTTTCAGCTATAGACACTGAACAGACCTCCTTACTTTGACCAAACTTTCACCATCCATATATTGAGAAAATGGGCTCTATTTTTCATGATTATAGTTATTTTTTGGTTCATCTCAACAAGATCTTTGATTTGAGAAAAATTTCACCATATTTGGAAAAAATCAAATTTTCAACTACAAACACTGAACAGACTTCCCCACTTTGACCAAACTTAGACAGTCTTTATCTTGAGCAAATAGACTCCATTTTTATCAATTTAATTTCTTTTTTGGATCATCTCGACGAGATCTTCAATTTGAGACCAATTTAAACTGATTTGGAAATTGTCAAATTTTTAGCTACGAACACTAAACAAACTTCCCTACTTTGACCAAACTTTGACTAGTCGTACCTTGAGCAAACGGGCTCTATTTTTCACTATTAATATTATTTTTTGGTTCATCTCGTCGAGATCTTTAATTTGAGACCACTTTCACAAGATTTGAAAATGATTAAATTTTGAGCTATGAACATTCAACGAACTTCCCTCCTTTGACTAAACTTTGATCGTCTATATCTTTAGCAAATGGGCTCTATTTTTTGCGATTCAAGTTGTTTTTTGGATCCTCTCAATGAGATCTTCAATTTGATACCAATTTTTCTAGATTTAGAAATGGTCAAATTTTGAGATATGAACACTAAATGGCCTTCCCTACTTTGACCAAAATTTGACCATCCGTATCTTGAGAAAATAGGCTCTATTTTTAACATTTCAAATTGTTACTTAGTTTATCTTGATGAGATCTTCGATTTGAGACCACTTTCACCAAATTTGGAAATGGTCAAATTTTTAGCTACAAACATTGAACGAGCTTCCTTGCTTTGACCAAACTTTTTCTCTATTTTTTGTGATTCAAGTTGTTTTTTGGTTCGTCTCGATGAGATCTCCGATTTGAGATCACTTTTGCTTGATTTGGAAATGGTCAAATTTTTAGCTACAAACATTGAATGGACTTCCTTTCTTTCACCAAACTTTGACCATGTGTATCTTGAGAAAATAGGTTCTATTTTTTGTGATTCAAGTTGGTTTTTGGTTCATCTCAAGGAGATCTTCAATTTGAGACCACTTTTGCCAAATTTGGAAATGGTCAAATTTTCAACTACAAATACTAAACAAACTTCCCTTCTTTAACCAAACTTTGACCATCCATATCTTCAACAAATAGGCTCCATTTTTCACAATTTAAGTTGTTTTTTGGTTCATCTTGATGAGATCTTCAATTTGAGACCACTTTTGCCAGTTTTGAATAGGCTTAAATTTTTAGCTAAATACATTGAATGGACTTCCCTACCTTGACCAAACTTTGATAGTTTGTATGTTTAGAAAACAAGATCTTTTTTTCATGATTCAAGTTGTTTTTTGGTTCCTCTAGATGAGATATTTGATTTGAGACCACTTTTGCAAAATTTGGAAATGGTCAAATTTTCAGCTACAAACACTTCAAACAGACTTCATTGTTTTGACCAAACTTTGAAAGTATGTATCTTGAGTAAACGGGCTCTATTTTTTATGATTCAAGTTGTTTTTTGGTTCATCTTGATGAGATCTTCGATTTGAGACAAATCTTTCCATATTTAGAAATGGTCAAATTTTTAGCTACGAACATTGAATGAACTTTCCTTCTTTGACCAAACTTTGATCGTCTGTATCTTGAGCAAATGAGCTCATTTTTTCATGATTCAATTTGTTTTTTGATTCCTCTCAACAAGATCTTTGATTAGAGACCACTTTCACCATATTTAGAAATGGTCAAATTTTCAACTACAAACACTAAACGAACTTCCTTACTTTGACCAAACACTAGTACAAAAATAGCAAAATTAGACTAAAAAAACTACTAAAAATCACATATAGATGACCAATTTTGATCACATGACCAGTAATAGTTTATTGCCAGTCATTTGTAACACCACCAAATTTGTGACTAAACAAATTTTAGTCATTTGTTGGTTGTTTTGAATGATCAATTTGGTAGTATTTTTACTCATTAATTTAGTCATTTGTTGTTGTTAATTGGTCATTCATTTAATCTTGATAGTCATTTATTTAATCATTAAAATCATTAATTTGTGTCAATTGGTAATATATTTAATCATTTGTATCAACTAATTTCCATCCATTGGTAGTATATTTGATCATTTTAATCATTAATTTAGTCAATGTTGTTAATAATTCGTCATTTATTTAATCATGTTAACACTTAATTGATATCGACTAGTAATATATTTAGTCATTTGTATCAACTAATTTCCATCCATTGGTAGTATATTTGATCATTTTAATCATTAATTTAGTCAACGTTGTTAATAATTAGTCATTTATTTAATCACGATAACAATTAATTGATATCGATTGGTAATATATTTAGTCATTGTCACTCTTATGTTTCCATCTACTAATAGTATATTTAATCACTATTATATTTTGGTTCTCATTAATTGGTATTAAATTTAGTTGTGATATAAATAATGTATTAAATTACATAAATTTAATAATGCAAAAAAGGCATATATTAAACTTGAAGTAAACCATAAAAGAAATTAAAAATATATTAACATATACAAACAATATTCAACATCGTGAGAAAGAAAGGTAATCTGCAATTTTAAAATATACTATGTATCAAGTAATAAAATGTCAACGTTGAGAGTATACATAATTATATCTAAAAATATCAAAGTTATTAAGAGTTTCCAACTCATTAAATACACCATGAATGTCTGGTATCTAGTGCATGATAAACATCAACTAATTCATTTTCTCCAAAAAAATTATTGGCCATCGTGCAAAGGATCCTTCTTTCTCTTTTAGACGGATCGCTCCATCTAGTTTGTCTTCATAAACAAGTGGTACGTTACTTGTGACCCTCACAAGTTCTACATTTGCATCACTCGTTCCTTTCAAGTTTTCTCCATGTATGATAGATAGTGAATGGATCCGCCCAACACCAACAGTAGCACTATCAAATGGATCCAACACTCTGACTTTATCTCCTTCTTGGAGTTCATGAATATTTTTCTGCAAAAACAAAAAGTGCATAGGTAATTATGTGACTTATTAACATAATAATTATCACATAGGTAAACATTTGACTTATTAACATAATAAAACAACCATTACTTGCTCAAATAGTACTTGCATGTGTTAAAACAAATACCATGAAATACACAACAATAAATAAAACTCACCTTGCTTTTAACATGAAGTCTTCTTTGAATATCATATAGATCCTCATCCAGTTCAACATGTTCACTATCAACATCCTTCACAAATTGTGGAGCTTTATAGATAGGTCTATTGAGAGCATCTTTCCCTGTATGCACAGTAGACTGAAGAGAAAATAGGTACAATTCATATGCTGGAAGAGGGTATGATATGTAAACCTTGGCAAGAAATAAGTACAATTCTAAATTGTGCAATGAAGATAGCTAATAAATATTGTGACAAATTAACTTACATCTAGAAAAATGCAAAATCTATAATTATTTGTTTAAAATAACATTTCAAGCATGAAGATTAGGATAGATAATTGACAACTATTACATTACCTCAACTTTACCACAACTATAACTGTGTTGATCCACATTCATGTCCACTAATTCATCGCAATCGCTGTCAATATCAGCAGCTTTGTTGGCATCAAAGCATTTTTGTGCAGCTTTGATAGAATTGCTCTGCACGTGGTTAAATTGTTAGTAGATAGATCAATGCAATGGTAGATTAAATGCAATGGTGGTATTTTCTTCCATGTCAGAAACAACAATAGTGTATTGCAGACTGACCATCACCAGTCATTGTTGCTACAGGATTATTACATCAAATAAGTGACAAACAACTCTTTAAGGTCTTATAAATAGATCAGCATATTCCCCTCTCATTATTACACAGCTCAATGAGGAGTATTATCACTATACAAGAAAGAAGAAAATAAGGGGGCTAACATTATCCAAGAAATAAGTAATTGCTGTCTAGAAAGAGGAAGTCAAATCGCACAAAGGAAGAAGACATCTCATCTATAATTGCAGCCAAAGGAAGGAATTAATATGATCTAAGTTAGATAACTAACTAATGATATTGTTAGTTACAAGGAAGAGGTACGATTTGTTAAAATAGTAATTCAGTTTGAAGAGTTCTGATCAAAGAGATACAACTTTTCACATCATGTCCTTTGTTGCTTAATAAGGGAAGATCATCCATTTCTTCAAGGGGCATATTTTATTGGCATATAGTCTTCATACCTGAAGCACTTAAAGGGATTTAATACAGCCAACTAAAGGAGGTATTTGTCCCCTGTTTGGCAAGGTCACAAACACATGAAAAGAAGAAATTGACAAGTAGAAATAGCATCTCAGATTATTGCAAGAACAAAAGATTGTAATCAGACTAAGGCATAAACTTCTCACATAAAATTGCATGAAACTTGAGCCATTATTCAGCAACAGTGACAGAGATTAGACTCACAAGAAGGCATTAAAGAAACATAAAATTAAAGGATAATAATTTGAAAGAGGATCAAGTACAATATCCTATTTTTCATACCAGATTACGTCTATTCCATTTGCATGATTATAAAAGACAATTTCAGAGAAGGTGATCAGATTATTGTAAGGATCAGGTGCTTTATTTCAACATAGTTTGTTAATAAGCATCTCAGTAAATCAAAGCAATATAGATCAGGAATCTAGGCAGAGCATCATCCTGGATTAGAGCAATATTAATCTGATAGCATTTTGCATTCCCCAATCTACTCTATAGTATTGATATCAAAGAAGTTTTGGTTCATAGATATTACCCTTCATTTTCACAAAATCTTTTACTCAAAAATTTGCATCTCTTTAGCATCTCCTTTCTTTTTTAACCTTAGACATAAGACAATCATCACTATTTATTGTTAGATTTTATATAATCACTATATATGGTTATATTTTATATAATGGCTTGCAGATTCAACAAATATTCAAGAAGCGAGGAAGATCAACAATTCAAAATTTGTTTCAAAACTATGGAAGTAGCCATAGAAACACAATAGTCATTGAGAGGGCATAACAGAGCATACTCAAGAAGATATGGTACCATTTGGCAGACAATAATTATGGTCTACTACAGAGAACCCTCAATCAATGTTCATGCTATTGGATCAAAGCAATAATGAAGATATGTCATAGTAATGTGAAAATCATATGCATGTATGTCACATCATGCTAAATTATCACATTGACAATGGGAATCAAAAAAATACTATGAGATGGTATGGTACTAGCATTAAAATACAAATCCCAAAGAGATATTGATATCATATTATGTCTTATGAATACCAATGAGAAAGTGATGGCAATACATTATAGAGCATCAAAATAATAATAAGAAGATACATCGAGCATGTTTTCCACAGGCTTAGGAGTGCCATCAAGAGTTTATACAAAAAGTGTTACATATTATTAAGGTCTTACTAAGGCTACAATTTCAAACAATATTGAGCATATTCATGGACACAAAGCTTCTAATAAGGTACAACCAGGATGAAAAGTTCTCAAATTAGTAATAGCGCAAAGTTTGATATATGACAACCCAGATAACAAATACAATGTTAAGAGATATCAACCACAAGATACCAAGAGGATGACCATTGCTAGTTGCAAAGTTCTACTCAGGGAGAAAGCATTTCAGCTTGTGGTTGCTAATTTGATTTCCAAAGGGGATTTTCTCAATGTGGAAAAGATTTCTAAAATTTTGGGGGCAAAACAAACAAGTAATCTAACTCCTCTTTGCCATAACATAATGCTAAGAAAAGTTCATATGGAGTTGACCAAAGACAGAAAAACTCCAAATTACCAAAAGCAAGAACTAGAGGGCGCAGTTTGTCAACCTTAAAGAGGGACTGGATGGAGATGAAAGAATTTGATGCAAAGCATCCCTTAGCTTGGAAACAATGGTTCCATCACATATGATAGGTTCCTCAATCCTACCAAGAGAGATACTCAACAACATGAAAACAACTCTCCTCCAAGGCAACTTGCCCTTCCTCTACACAAGGCTGCCTCAACCCCCCAAATGGATCAAAACATGGTTCCACAAAACACAACTCAAGGATCAAACTTTTGTCACACTCGTGACACTCCCCTTAACCATATCAAATTCTGATCTTAACTGGACTGATCACATCCATACCCATTCTTGATGAACTTGTACCCTTATGACAAAAAACTACACATTGGAAATTCATTAAATTTTACAAAGGACACTAGACTTCATTCCTTACCATACTTATGGTATTCCCACACTATTCATGGCTTTGAAAATGTCTAATGACCATTAACACACAACCCCTCAAACAATTTGAAAAACTCTTATTAATGTGATTGTCCCATAACCCAACATATACTCACCAATACATTTGATTAGACCTAGCCCTTGGATCAATATTGTATACATTGAATCCTGACCTTTCTTGTCATTCTAAACCCTTAACATAACAAAATATGGCATCAACCATTCACAATGGCCTAGCATTCCAACTTAACAAACTCAAAACACAAACTTGCTATCCACTATGACAATCACCTACAACATTAGGACAGTCACCCAAACCAATACAAACAAGTGCCAATTTCACCCCCATCTACTAGGGTACATTCAATAATCACCCTTGTACCCCTGTCAGCCTTCACTTTCCATCAAATACTCTGCCAACATAAAACTTCACACTCAAACTGTCTTCTCACTGTCCATTCCAATTTGGGACAGAATTGCAGTCATCCAACACACATGCCAACCTGTACATGATCTCTTGTAGGCTTAAACACATATTGTACACATCATATCCCTTCATCCCACCAAGTTTGGGGACTTGATGAATGCAAAAACAAAAGTTATTACATTTTTGCCACTCACAGGTTACCCTAGTAAGGGTTTGGACATATTTTTACTAAAATGCCAATAACTTTGTCAATTTTTAATGAAAACGAATGATTCAAAAGAGAAAACAAAGAGGATTCATCCCTCCTTAGAATAACATAGGTTTCAGGACTTTAAGTTAATAATAAGACATGAAAAACATGTCTACAATCAAACTATTTTGTTATGGCAGAACATAGAAAAAATCAGAAAACTTTAACTTTATTGGAACAAACTTGTTGTAACCACCAATGCTACTCATTTTCGGGTATTACAAACATATATTGACTTGTTCCCTTCATGGAAACTGACATGAACTCCTTTAGCTACCTTCTCAACCATTATTTTGGTCGGTTATCCCTTAAACAATGTTGTCAAATTTGACAACAAGTTGTCAACATTGACACGTTACATGCATTTTGCACCTTATCATCTAGATATTGCTCAATTAAATTCCAAGGGTCATTTATAGACCTTATAAACACAAAACATAAGTAAATCCCATAATCTACCCTTAAACGAAAGGGGTCAAAACCATTAAAAAATGCACGGAGAAGCAAAAAACTCCGGAAGCAGAAAGAAAAGAAGCCATTATATTTAGAAGATGGCATTGCTGACAATTTGAATTGGCAGGTTTGGGAGAAAGGCCTTGAAGACTGGGAACCCTGGGCACATGATGGGGAGCTTGACTTAGATGCATTTGCTCAAAAGAAGGGTCCCATGGAAGAGAAGGAACCACCTCTTGAGATGCTGATGCCATTATTACCTTTCCAAAAGGAGTGGCTAGCTTGGAGTCTAAAGCAAGAAGAATATGAATTTAAAGGTGGCATGCTTGCAAATGAAATGGGAATGGGAAAAATAATTCAGGCAATATCCCTTTTTCTATGTAATCGTGACCTGCAACTGAAGGCACCTCTTACTGCGAACTCATCTAAGCTGTCAAACATTGAAGTGGGGTCAAGTAGCAAATCTAAGGTTCTGCCTCAGATTAAAACCACACTTGTTGTTTGTCCAATGGTAGCAGTCATCCAATGGAGAAATGAGATTGCAAGGTTCACATGTGAAGGAAGCACTAAAGTTCTAGTTTATCACGATGCTAATAGATGTAAAGATATTGCAGAACTTTCTGATTATGATATTGTTTTGACAACATATAACATTATTGAGTCAGAGCATAGAAAAAAAATGATGTCTGGAAAGGAGAGGTGTCAATGGTGCTATAGATTGTTTTATCCAAAATGATTGGGCATACACCAGTGCAATACAAGGATGAAGTGAATGATGCCATTGGAAAATCCATTACATGTGGCTTGTTCCCCTTATTATAATGACAAGCATCTATCTTTATGGGAAACCAACCACATTAAATAGAGATCACGTAAATACCAATGATCATACCTTCTACATTTTCACTCTTGATTAAACTATTTTCAAACCATAGTTTAATCAGAGTCACAAATCCCATGATAGTGAGTAGCATTAGTTGAAGATCCACGGGTTTCCACTAGGACAAACAATCATGATTCAAAAATAGTGATTCTCGGTGCATAACAGCAGTAAAAGACCAAAAAAATAGTGACATTCATTAACGCAATGAGAGCATCAGCAAATAATGGACTGAGAAAATGTTGAGATCAAAGTCCATTAAAATACACCGAATGCAGCCATAGTTTCAAGGAGCAGATTACAAATCATTAATAGACCCTCAAAGGTCATGGATAGAAGAGAGTGTTTGGTCTTAAAACACTGAGATTGAAAATAATGTTAAGTTTAATATTATATATAAGCACATTACCATTGAATGTGGAAACTTTGTCTTTGATATAATATTCTAGTTTAATGGTACATTTGGGTGCAAGTTCCAAGTGAAGTTTGATAGAATAAAATAGTAATAGCCCTCACGCAAATCTTCTAAGTTGAACGGTGTGAAGCTAAGTGCCAAGAGGAATACAACTTCTTAACTCAAAATTACTTTTAGATTGATAGTAATGCAAGAAAAGGTAAATTTTGACAGAGTGGCTTCTAAGATGATTAATATTATTAATTTAACCAACAGTTGAGGGTGAATCCAATGTGAATAGATGACATTTGACATGCTTGCAAGCCTAGTGCAATGATTATGACAGTGAGGTGCATAGTAGTGCTTAATGGCTTGGGTAGACAAGAGACACCTAATTTATCCTAATATAATCAGATGTAGGTGTAGAGCACTATAGAGGAACACATCCTAACATAGAATTTGGCATGGTTTATTCTCTTAGAAGTTAGAAGGCACCCTAGTCCATGTTAAGGCCTGAAGAACACACATAGAATAAGACGAATAAGACTGTAATAGTCCATGTTAAGGCAAAGATCTTGGATATGGATAGTAGTTATATGCAAAGATCTGAAGATAGTTTTTGTCATAGACAAGGAAGTCATGACCTGATTACATGAACAACCTATATGACATAAAAAGGAAAAAATTATTGCTGGTAATGTTTAAAGCTAATAGATAGTGCTATTTCTGCATTAAAAAGTTTTGAGCACAATTTAAAAGATACCTAACTTTATATTCAATGAAATTGTTTTGAATTAAAAGGTTATCATAGGTACTTACTTGGCCAACTGTGAAACTCCTTGAAGTTGCTCTGTGATCCATCAGACTTGTAACATCATACCGTACAGACATTATTAACTGTTCCCACATTCTACCAGCCCTGTGACTATGGCAGTAATTTGTATAGGTTTGAAGTTCACCATTTTGATCAATGAATGATTGCAAATGATTTTCATTATTGTTAGCTTTATTTAGGATCCATTCTCATGATTATTTATGGTGTATTTTGAGAGATGCTGAAATTTTATTACAATTTTCTTGTAACATATAATTCTGATCTGTTGTTAGTCAAAGAAAATGTTATACAAATATTGTATTGGTTTTGAACATTGGGTTTGGTAAGTTTATGCTTGAATCCATTTTAATTTGACAGAAAAATGGCCTTGAATGCGAAGGGCATAAGTTTCAAACCAACCGTTGGATTTTAACGTGCTTTTGACATGTTTTAGATAATCAAGTTTCGAAGATCTTCACCGGAGCGATCTTTAAAATGTGTTTTGGTTTAAAAGATATAAGCGACTGTGTATGGGTCTGTCTAAAATACAGAAAATGAAATCTAATATCAAGATTGATGTTGTTATTGGATTATAAAAAAAGATATGAGCCTCTAATCTATATTCATAGAGAAAGAAAGTTGTAATATGGAGAGATACAGATATCTTCGATGCATATTGAAGAATCAGAGAACGAAGTATTTGCAGAAGTAGAAGATTGCCTTGATGCTCTCCGCATCAGCATTCTTCAGTTTGTCCAAAGCTGGAGTGCACAAGCAAAAAATTGTCTGCCACCTTTGATTCGAGCTGTGAAGGCAAACGATCTTGAACTTATCAATATTTTGCTGGCTTCATCTGCCCCATTCAATGCTACAGATACTCATGGAAACGTGGCTCTTCATTGGGCCTTGAAACAAGCAAATTCTTTCAATAGGTGCAGTGTAAACTGTAGAGTTGTGGAAAGACTTCTAGAAGCTGGTGCGTCTATTAAATCTGGAAACAATACTGGGGAAACTCTTGTACATACAGCTGCAAGTCATGGCCACCTTGAATCCCTTCTCATAATTATAATGAAGCACGTGGGATGTATAAATGTACTGACAGGAACAAAAGAGACCCCTCTACATTATGCTATGAAAAATAATCATCTTCCATGTGCTGCTCTCTTACTTAGATATGGGGCCAAATGAGATGTATTGAGTTTGAGGAGTCATAAACCTATTCAACTTGTGCGTTCTCCTGAGATACGTGCTTTGTTAAGTCAGAATGACCACCTTCTTGAAGAAGCATGTGATAAGATTATTGCTTCCCAAAATTGCATTCCCGCAGGGTTAAAATATTCACATTTCCAGAAAATACAGGGAACCAATTCGCCATTTACAGATGGCCTATCTCCTGTCAAACATCCAGATTTCATTTCCCAACCAGCCACTTTTGCTGTATCTAATTCACATCCGTCTGTGGCAAGAGTGATGTCACAAACTCCTACTGAAGTTACAGATAAATTCCAGGCACAGCCTTCCACACAGCTTTCTGCATTTGATTTACAGGAGACTGACATTTCCTCAAATTCAACTTCTTGGAAAACAGTTCAGAAAAATCCGCGCAAGCATATACCAAACAGTGCAGATGCAGTTGTAAATACCAAAGAGTAGCCTCCTACTAAAACAGTTACCTTGCCTCCCTACAAGTCAGTTTTTTGTCGCTTCCATGGGACCAACAAGAAGTGTGAGTGGGGAATCAATTGCCATTTTGCTCACTCAGAAGAGGAACTTCTCAAGGGTCAGAAAATAACACTTCTTAGTCAGAAGCTGGAAGCAGTTCATGGACTTCAAGTAGTTCCCAGTGCATCTGATTCTTCTAAGAATTTTAAAAGCAAGTTGTGTATGTATTATGAGAGAAATGGAAATTGTCCGAATGGTTTGAAATGCAAATTTGCTCATGGACAGAAAGAGCTTAGGCCTATATCATCAGCTTTGCCAAGTGTTTTTTCAGGTGCAAGAATTGTGACTCCCCCTTCAACTGCATCATCATTAGGATCTTTTTCAAGCGAGGAATTAGATGATTTGAATTCTCGAAAAGTTTTTGTTGGTGGTTTACCACCTTATGTTAATGATAGGGAGCTCCTTGAATTCATGGATGGAGAATTTGGAAAAGTTGCTTATTCTACTGTTATTTTTGGCAATGATGAAGATGGGGTAATCAGATCTAGAGGTTTTGGGTTTGTGTTGTTTGAAAGTCAGAAAGATGCAGATGAAGCAGTAAAGAGGCATTACATTCCATTCAAGGGTAAAAAAAATAGAGAAGCAATGACTTGAATGAAATTGGCCTCTGGAACCCAAAATAGCTCTCTGCCTCCACCCAAACTATTGTTAAACTATAATTTTTCAATCTTGGGAATAGGCTCAGACATGCAGCAAATATAGTTCACACACAACTTTGAATAGAAACATCACACAAAATCAGACATAAAACAATATTCAAAATATTTTATTAATGGTTCAAGGCATTACACGGGTTACATATTATAGATTTAGCCTTGATTTTAATTCTAAAACTCTTCACCAAGAAGTAAAGTATATCCACCATTTGCCAAAGAAATAATTTGACAAGAGAAATTAGACACTAAAATGCTTGAAAAGCAGTAAGAACTTATTACCTTTGACTGTACTCATCAAATAGTCGACGCAGCTTGCAGGTTAAGACAGATTTGGTCCTGATCTCTATCAATGGAACCTACATTCTTGAATTCCAGGATATTGGCTTAGAGCCTGTACAATTATGTCCCATGATTGAGATGGTCTTACTATAGCTTTATTCTTCTCAAGCATTTGAATGTAACGTACATACAGAAGTTCAAGCTCAAGATTTTGTTGCCATCTTTCTGTCATCACAAAATGAACATATCAAACATTTTGAACCAAAATTATTTTTCCTTTTTTCTCTAAGAAAACAAAATTTAGGATAGCTTATAACATGGGTAAACTAATAAGTAATATCTACAAGCAATGAAACCCTGCATCATGCAACCAACATTTATATATTGAGAACAATCATGAAGGAGATAACAATTTTCATTTTGGATACTCTATCTAACCCAAACAAAAATATTTAACTTTTGCGAAAAACATCAACACGGTTGTAGATAACTTCTTAGATTCAATCCTTCATGGAATAAAGTGCAACTACATTGTTTATAAGAACAAGTTAATTGAAGAAAAGCACTGTCCAGATGTGTCAGGCGATATTTTCCAACATAGAAGACATATAAAAAATATGATCTGACAAAAATAATTTTACACATTCCACTGTTACAAATGGCATCTATATGTCTCTTAGAAATCTGATTTTTCAGGAATAAAAAGTGATACAATTGTTGAAACAATGTTACTATATAAGTTTTCTAAACATAAATATAGTTACAGAGATCAAAATCAAAGGACATGATGGAGAACCTAGTTCAGTTGTCTAATGGATATTGAAAACTAGAAAATTATGTGCGTATGTACACACAGATCCACATCTCAAATTCTTGGCTCAAACTTGGGATTGTACAAAAACACAACAAATAAAAAATTACATAAACACACAAAACAAACTTAAATAATGATGTGAAACGTAGAGAATGACATTAGAGAACATAAATCTAATTTGATCACACTAGCATTGCCTGACATTGGGACAGACTTGGGAAACCATAAGTATAAAAGGAATTCAATTATTCAGGATTTAATTGAGAGACTAAAAACCACTGCAAATTTAATAAAAATAGGGGGACAATACTACTTTTGTTATTTCAGTCCAAATGAAAACTCCAAATACTTTTTCTAGACTGTTGATGTGACAAAAAACTAAGCCACTACTATATACACGTTAGTTTTAAACAATAAGAACCTGAAAAAAAAAATCATAGTGTTCCATAACAAAATGCTAATGAGAAACTCCACAAGAGAATTGAGATTTGAAATTTACCATATGATTCTAGATTGTTGATGTGACAAAAAACTAAGCCACTACTATATACACGTTACTTTTAAACAATAAGAACTTGAAAAAAAAAATCATAGTGTTCCATAACAAAATGCTAATGAGAAACTCCACAAGAGAATTGAGATTTGAAATTTACCATATGAAAATGGTTAGTTCACCATCTGGCATACACTAATCAATATGGTGCTTTCTGCAATTCTTGTCTAGTGGATTCAAGAATGGCTCTGAATGGTAATTAAAAGAAGAAAAACATACAAGACAAATCAACCAAATGCAGCCCATAAATGGAACAATGTACTTTTCACATGCTAATATTATCCATTTTTTCAACATGGGACAAGATCCAATCTCCAGTTGATAATACACAAAGGGACTGTAGCTGAGAGTGATTATTTGCAGGTAGCAATCCCCACCATAGGATTGAAACCCCTTATGAGGTCACCATCAGGTATCTAAGGTGATGTTCCCATGGAGGGACCGACTGAATATTTTCAACTTGTGTTATGTGAGTAATTTAGACTCTGACAGTGAAATGGTCCCATGAAACATAAGTATATTTTACTAGTTAATTGTGCATTTTAAAATATCACAGTACGAGCCATGAAACATAAGGAAATTTTACTAGTTAATTTTGCATTTAGAATATAATAGTACAAGCTATGAAACATGAGTAGATTTTACTAGTTAATTCTGCATTTAAAGATAGCACTGCATAAGCTACTTCCATTTGGCTCATTAAAAACCCTTGTTGGAACTGAAAATTGCAAAATTTTAGCCTCCACACTCACAAAAGCGTTGGTGTTTATCCAGACATATATTCTAGCACATCATATGAAGGATTTTTCCAGAAAAAAAAGACAAGTGTCTCCTTCATATGGTGTTCTACATATATGGCTGATTAGACTTGTCACATGGCCAATAGCAGCTAAAGTACCCTGTCAAAAAAATCTCTACAAAAAATAGGAGCAGTAGTGGACTACTCAAGGTGTCTCGAATAGTATAGAGAGATTATCAATGTGGAACCATATCAAACATATTTTCTCTCTTTTTGTTCCATAAGATGTTGGAGGTCACAAAGGGGGCCTCCTCTCCGTTAACATATTCAAGCATTGTTTTCTCCCCATTTTTAAGAATGTATTCAACATTTTTATTTTCTTGATCTTTTCTGATCAAAACCCAATTAAGTGAATTCTATTTGTACTTTTAGTTTTCCAAGACAACCGTAATTCCAAGTGATGCTGCTATGGTTATAAAAAATGATTCAGAAAGTAAATATAATGACCTTAGTGAAGATGCTTAAAATTCTGTCACGTAAACTCCCACTACAACTTGTTGTGGCATGCCTGTAACAATTTCAGTGCGGCAAGAAAAAATAATAAGTGGCCCAAAATAGTGATGATCCTGCCAAGCGATGATCCCTTTGGGCCCACAACGTCAAACAGATCAAAGTGCCCCTGAAAGAACGGCCCATTCTGCAAATAAGCAGCGATGTCAACTATACATGTACTCCCACAAAAACACATGCCAACAGCAATAATAAAGCTTGATAGGGCAAAATACAATCTGAGTTATCGCAGGGGAATGATAATGGGTTCAAGAGTAGACTATAGTAAATAATAGGAAAAAAAGGGAGCAGATTAGGGGCTGCCAAATGAAATGGTAGGAGAGATAATACTCTAATGAATTCCTTAATTGGGTATGTGTTGAAGCACTGAATTGATATTATAAATTTAATGCAACCCATTCAAAATTTGGCTAGCATTGGCATATCTATTTTTATTTATTTGTTGAATAATGTTGGAGCTTGGCACTATTTTTTTCAAATAATGAATGGCTACAGGTTTTATCATCTCTAAAAATAACTGAAAAAATAGTGCCAGAATTTGCTCAGATTGTTTACAATATGGCTAACATCCAGACGTAATGCGGTGCAAAAGATGATCCCATAAAGTCTGATGGTGGTGTCCTGACAAATGGTACAATTTTGACTCAAGATGTTGAAGATGGGTGAAGGCATATTAGGACTCACTGTCTTTAATTTAAAATATTAGTGAGCCCTATTAAAGAAAAAATTGTTTAAGCTAAAATGAATCAGTACAGATATGGCTACAAATTTTTATTCAATAAAATTGATTGATAGCTGGAGATCTAATTTGATTCATAAATAAGAAATAATTTGATTTGAGTATAGTTATCACAAAGGTACTATAATTTTATCAGTACATTTTCCCAAACCCTCAATAGAAAAATCTATAGATATGAGTAAAACTAAATGCCCAACCCCAGAGAGAGCTCACAAAGGAGTGACCACTCAACCTTAGGTAATGGTTGTGGGTTTCAAATTTCATCAATAGAAGATAATTTCGGATAAAGAAACTCCACTACTTGACTAGTCTAGTAGTAATGGAAGCATTCAACACCAGTTCTTTGATTTTCTTGCATCTTATCTAGAGAACATAAATCCAAGGGATCAGCAACAGCAACAATAGAGGCTTCTGATAAGGAAATCTCTAAGTAATAACAGTGTTAATGGTGGAAATGCCACAATTGGCGATAGTGTTAAATTACCAGTAAGAAGTGCTACAAAGTACACTAATAGTAGCATGAAACATTATAACATTTCAACTTCATCTTCGCAGTGGCAGCACAATGGAAATTCATCCAGACATTGCGGTTGCGGTCGCGGTAGAACCCACCTTAGTAAATCAGTATGCTCTAATGCAAAATGATAAGTAGCAGAAAAAATATTAGCTTATTGAAGATCCAGCAAATGAGAACATACAAAATTGTTCTAAACTAATCACCATTACACAAAGGGACAGCCAGCAAAACAATTAACTAATTACATATTTTGATTTCTAACAGAGTACATTTCCAAATAGTGAGGCGATAGAAAGTTGGTGCCACTTTGCCAAGCATTATAGAATTGTGATAACTTTCTTTCCCTTTTATTTATTAAACAATAGAATTTTACAGTTATTAGTAGATTTTAATATTTTTCTAAAAAAAACTTTGTAATTTAGGGATATGCCATATCATTACATGATTGATTTTGGGATGGGGAGTGAAGATTGGCTCAAGGGAATCCTAGTAGAGCAATTATTCTTAGTTTGGTTTCAGATTTTAATGATAAAAATATAAATGTTGTTACATATTTCTTGAAAACACAGTTTCCACTATTGTTTATGTACATTTTGAAGGCATTTTTAAGGAAAACTTTTTAATTTGAAGATATGCCATATTGAATTACATGATTGATTTCTGGAGGACCTAGTCCAGGGAATTCTAGTAGAACAATTATTTCTAATTTTGATGATAAAAGTAAAAATAAGCCATAATTTGAAAAAAAAAACACAGAGAAATATGGACATAAAACCTGATTATGCAGATTCCCACTAAAGGGGCAGAGCATAGCAGCTTGCTTGTAATAATTGTCAGCCATAGTCCAATCAGGGCCTTTTGCATTGTCTATAGCAAAGAGTTCCTTGTATCTGGCCAAATCCCCTAAATATATAAACAGTCTGTGACAAGAAACGGTATGGGGATTGGAACCCCAGCCTTTCAAACACAATAAACCCTCCCCTGGTGAGGCTGTGTGGGGAAGAGAATATTTTTCCCTCAATTTAACAATAAGAGAGTGAAAATAAATAAGAGAGTGAAAAAAACTAAATGTCTTCTCTAAAAAATATCTTACGGAATTGGCGATGTGAGATCCATGGTGGTGGTTGTAGGGTTTTTGTAGAACCCACAAGTGCATCGAAGGTGGGGAAGAAATGATCTCGGGCTTCACAGCCGGTGCCGACAAGAGCTCTTACCATGAACACATTAAACTTTTGTGCAATGTGGCAGGAATTTACGAGCATCCCACCCGCACATTTTGCATCTGCGTTGCTCTTTCTGCAGGTGCATCTCAATTTTCTAGGTGGGCCTCAAAGACTGGCAAATCCCTCCAAGAGCTCGTAGAGGAGGAACCTTTCTCAAGCCCTATTTGAGATAATTAATAACCCGATCGAGGTGAAAGCTTCTATGCCCAAATCGGGGACCCCTAAAATACCAGGAAAAATTGTGAAAAGACCAATATCGAATAGAACGGCAATGAAATGAATCCAAAAAATCTCATTTACCTCAAGATGATTCTCTTTCAATGATGTCAATGAGAAATTATGTGCAGAGCTTGAAGAAGAAACCCTACAGAGACATACCAAAAATTCATTTCCTGAATACCAAAAAAATATCCTAAAAATTAATCTCCCTCCATTTTCCTTGCCGCCTATTTGAAAAGGTTTCTTTTGTCTTAAATTTTAATTGAAGACAATAAAAATATTTTAAATTTTAAAATTAACATAATGAAAATAATAAGTTAAATATTTAAGACAAAATATCAATTATGTCTTAAATCATCCTCTTATTTAGTAGTGTGTTTTTCTTTGATTGCAGTGGAATGGGGATGGGTTAGGGGTATTCACCATTTTTTTTGTTTTGATTGCAGTGGAATGGGGATGGGTTAGGGGTATTCACCATTTTTTTTGTTTTGATTACAGTGGAATGGGGATAGATCTTCCCACACATAAACCATAGCACCAAATGGCAATAAAAACTATCAACAAATTGTCGTATGAGCATGATCTAGTAAATGCAGTACTAACTTCATACCTGCTAAGCACCATGGAGAATGTGTATAGTGGGGTAAAAGAATTGCAATGTGAAGGAAGGAGCCACAGAAATTGGTAGCTGCAGTATATACGAGGCCATAATCTAAACCAATATGATGGGTAGCGGTAATGCCTACATGAAAACTATACTTCAAGAGACAGAACAGACTTCCATCGATTATGAATAAAATACAAAGTAAAAACAAAAATGGTTGAAAAAAAACCATAGAAATACAAATGGGCATTGGTTGAATCGACCATACCTTAAAAAAACTGCAATCAGAGACCTAGTGAAGAATCCTCAATTTCCACAGCCGATCCTCCAAAATATCCCCTTCTATGAAATGGTCTATATCTGAATGCACTCTGCAATTAATTATTCCATTATGATATTCCTCCATCTACCTGTTCCGCCTTTCTCAACCTCTGATTATGGAATGACTTGAAATTATGCATGCACATTAGATCACTGTCATAGCTACCTCTCTTGTCTCTATTTACGATGTGAAACCCCTGCATACCTAGTCGTAACTTACCCATGAAACCCCTGATAGCTGCATCTTATTGATGTCTCCATAGTTTCAGTTCCACGCCATTGCAAGATGAGTTCAGCGCCATGAGTGCACAAGAAAAGTGAAGTTTTACTTTACAAGTTTAAAGAAGAGTTTTATTTAACAAATGTCATTTAAGGGGAAATTAATATTTTTCTTTCCCGCTAACATTTTCAATTTTTATTTTGTCATCATAGAGAAGAAATCAAATATATTAAAAAAAAAAATTAAAAATATTAAAAATTAAAAAGTTAAAGACAAAATAATTTTTTGTCTTAAACTAACCTCTCAAAACCACCACCTATGTAGTAGTGACATGTGTAGGATCTTGCAATGTGAAGTCAAAAACTCATCCACGGGTTGACAGACCTCTGTGACATTGGTTCTCAGTCCATACTCAACCTATCTTGACAAAAATGAAAATAGATAATCAGAATTTGAGAAATTCATACCTTCCGCATTGAACTGAATCGCTGAGACTCGAACCATCATCGCCAATCCTTCTATACAAAAAGCTCTAAAATGCTAAATCCCTAAATACCCCAAAAAAACAAATAGAAGTTTTTTATTTATTTTTTATTTATTTACATATCCCTTTTAAAATATATATTTTTTAAATTATCATTTGGGTAAATTTTTATTTATTTTCTTTTATAGCTAATTCTTTTTTATATTAAAATAATTAATATTTTTATTATAAATTTATTATATCATAATAATTTAACTTTAAATAAATATATAATTTAATAGTATTAATTTTGTTCTTATTTTTCTTTTAGCAATAAATATTTACACAATATTTTATTTTAAGAAGAAAATTAATAAACACAAAATGTTTAGTCATATTTAACATAATTTTAAATTTTATTATAAGAACTAATATAAATTTAAAAAAGCTCGAATTCAGCTTCAAACCTAAGCGTAACTTAAACATTATCTTCTAATTTTAACCTTAGCTTATATTAACCCTAATCTTAGCTACAATTTAAAGATGGTTCATTTTAAAAAAAAATCTAATCAAATTATTTTGAAAAATAAATTTTCAATGATTCATTTAAAATTTAATCATTCTATTTAATTTTGTAATATTATCAAATATTCACTAAAGACAAAGAAATTTCCATCACAATAGAAAATGAGATATAGATTTTAATAAGTTCAAACAAATTTATTAAATACATGTCATATTTGAACTCGAGGATATAATGTATGAACCAAAATATAATGAATCATATGATTTGCAACTAGAGGTAGTGTCCAGTTGGTTAGTCGTAATTACAAATAAAAGAAATTAAGAGAGAGAAAAATCAAATATATAATGGTGAAAACTACTATGTGATAATATTGATCATGAAAAAATAAAAATAATCTAGGTTAGTCTTGTCCTAAAGTTTGGAGTTATATTAACAACATGAATAGTGCCAACAAAAATAGAGACTAGTTAGCTATTACTTAATAATTTATTTATTCATGCATTTTTTGTTTAGGTGACTAATTATTCGTGACTAATTATTTAGTCATGTATTTAGTCATGTATTTGGTCATTTTTAGTCATTTTTATTTGTCTAACCTTGTGATTTTATTAGATAACCAAATTAGTCATATATTTAGTCATTTATACTTGTGAAGTGCAAAAAATTAGTAGAACATGATCAGTTTTAGTCATGTGACTAAAAATTTTAGTCATGTAGTCACATATTTGCCAAAATGTACTAGTGAAACTTTGACCGTATGTATCGTGAGTAAACAAGTTCCATTTTTTATGATTCAAGTTATTTTTTGGTTCGTCTCAATGAGATCTTTGATTTCAGACCACTTTCACCGAATTTGGAAATGGTCAAATGTTTATCTATGAATACTCAGCAAACTTCCCTGCTTTGACCAAACTCCGTATCTTGAGCAAACGGGCTCTATTTTTCAAAATTCAACTTATTTTTTAGATCATCTCGATGAGATCTTCAATTTGAGACCGCTTTCACTAGATTTGAAAATGGTCAAGTTTTTAGCTATAAACATTGAATAGACTTCCCTACTTTGACCAAACTATGATAGTTTGTATCTTGAGAAAATAGACTCGAATTTTCATGATTCAAGTTATTTTTTGGTTCGTCTCAACAAGATCTTTGATTTAAGACCACTTTCACTAGATTTGGAAATAGTTAAATTTTCAGCTATGAACACTGAATGGACTTCCTTTCTTTGACCAAACTTTGAGCGTTTGTATTTTGAGCAAATAGGCTCAATTTTTTGTGATTCAAGGTATTTTTTTGCTTCGTCTCAATGAGATCTTTAATTTGACACCGCTTTTGGCAGATTTGGAAATGGTCAAATTTTTAGCTACGAACATTGAACGAACTTCCCTACTTTGACCAAACTTTGATCGTCTGTGTCTTGAGAAAATGGGCTCATTTTTTCAAGATTCAAGTTATTTTTTGGTTGGTCTTGAGGAGATCTTTGATTTGAGGCCACTTTTGCTAGATTTGGAAATGGTCAAATTTTTAGCTATGAACACTGAATGAACTTCCCTACTTTGACCAAACTTTGACCATTCATATCTTGAGAAAACAGGCTCAATTTTTTGCAATTCAATTTGTTTTTTGATTCACATCGATGAGATCTTCTATTTGAGACCACTTTCACCAAGTTTAGAAATGGTCAAATTTTTAGCTCTGAACACTAAATGGACTTGCCTACTCTGAGAAACTTTGATCATTTGTATCTTGAAAAAGAAGGCTCCATTTTTATTGATTCAAGTTCTCTTTTTTTTCATCTTCACGAGATCTTTGATTTGAGACCACTTTTGCTAGATTTGGAAATGGTCAAATATTTAGCTACAAACATAGAATAGACTTCCCTTCCTTGACCAAACATTGACCATCTATATCTTGAGAAAATTGGCTCCATTTTTTATGATATAAGTTTTTTTCTAGTTTGTCTTGAATAGATCTTTGATTTGAGACCACTTTCACCATATTTGGAAATGCTCACATTTTTATCAATGAATACTTAATGAACTTCTATACTTTTACCAAACTTTGATCGTCTGTATCTTGAGGAAAAAGCTCTATTTCTTGTGATTCAAGTTGTTTTTTGTTTTATCTCAATGAGATCTTTGATTTGAGACCACTTTCACCAAATTTGGAAATGTTTAAATTTTAAGCTACGAACACAAAATGGAACTCCCTGCTTTGACTAAACTTTGACCATCTATATCTTGAGAAAATAGGTTCTATTTTTCACAATTCACGTTGTTTTTTGGTTTGTCTTGACGAGATCTTGGATTTGAGACTACTCTCGCAAGATTTGGAAATGGTCAAATTTTTAGCTATCAATAGTGACCATACTTCCCTTCTTTGACTAAACTTTGATCCTTTGTATCTTAAGAAAATATGCTCTATTTTTTGTGATTCAAGTTATTTTTTGGTTCGTTTTGACGAGATCTTCAATTTGAGACCACTTTTGCTAGATTTGGAAATGGTCAAATTTTTAGCTATGAACACCGAACGAACTTCCCTACTTTGACCAAACTTTTATTGTTCATAGCTTGAGAAAATAGGCTTTGTTTTTCACAATTCAAGTTTTTTTTGGTTCTTCTCAATAAGATCTTCGATTTGAGACCACTTTCACTATATTTGGAAAAATTCAATTTTTCAGCTATGAACACTAAATGGACTTCCCTGCTTTGACCAAACTTTGACCATTTGTATCTTGAGCAAACAAGCTCTATTTTTTGTGATTCAAGTTTTTTTTCGGCTTGTCTTGATAAGATCTTTGATTTGAAACCTCTTTTTCTAGATTTTGAAATGGTCAAATTTCCAACTACGAACACTTACTTACTTTCCTACTTTGACCAAACTTTGACTATCTATATCTTGAGCAAACAGGCTCCACTTTTCATAATTCAAGTTATTTTTTGCTTCATCTCAATGTGATCTTTACTTTGAGACCACTTTTTCCATATTTGGAAATGGTCAAATTTTTAGCTACGAACACTAAACGGACTTCCCTAGTTTAACCAAATTTTGACAGTCTTGATTTTTAGTTCATCTAGACGAGATCTTCAATTTGAGACCTCTTTTTCCAGATTTGGAAATGGTCAAATTTTTAGCTACAAACACTAAATGAACTTCCCTACTTTGACCAAACTTTGACAATCCGTATCTTTAGCAATCAACTCTATTTTTTGCAATTCAAGTTATTTTCTAGATTATCTCGACAAGATCTTTGATTTGAGACCACTTTTGCCAGATTTGGAAATGGTCAAATTTTTAGCTACAAACACTGAATGGACTTCCCTACCTTTGACCAAACTTTGACTATCTGTATCTTGAGCAAATGGGCTTCAATTTTGTGATTCAAGTTGTTTTTGGTTTGTCTTGAGGAGATCTTCGATTTGATACCACTTTTACTAGATTTGAAAATGGTCATACATTCAACTAAGAACACTGAATGATCTTCCCTAGTTTGACCAAAATTTGACCATTCATATCTTGAGAAAATAGGCTCTATTTTTTATGATTCAAATTATTTTTGGTTCATCTTGATGAGATCTTTGATTTGAGACCACTTTCGCTAGATTTGGAAATGGTTAAATTTTTAGCTATGAACACTAAATAGACATCCCTTCTTTTACCAAATTTTGACCATCTATATCTTGAGCAAATGGGCTTCATTTTTTGCAATTCAAGTTGTTTTTTGGTTCTTCTTGATGAGATCTTCAATTTGAGATCATTTTCACCAACTTTGGTAAACGTCAAATTTTCAACTTCAAACACTGAATAGACTTCCCTTCTTTGACCAAACTTTGATCATCTATCTCTTGAAAAAATAGGCTCCATTTTTCATGTTTCAAGTTATTTTTTGGTTTGTCTCAACAAGATCTTTGATTTGAGACCACTTTTTTCCAGCTTTGGAAATGGTTAATTTTTCTGCTACGAACTCAGACAAACTTCCCTACTTTAACTAGACTTTGACCATCCATATCTTGAGCAAACAGGCTCCATTTTTGGTGATTTAATTTTTTTTTGGTTCATCTCAATGAGATCTTTGATTTGAGACTACTTTTACCAGATTTGGGAATGGTCAAATTTTTAGCTACAAACACTAAATGGACTTCCCTTCTTTGACCAAACATTGACCATTTGTATCTTGAGAAAATGGACTCCATTTTTCATGATTCAAGTTGTTTTTTGGTTCATCTGAAATAGATCTTTGATTGGAGACCACTTTCACCAGATTGGGAAATGCTCAAATTTTTAGCTACAAACACTAAATTAAGTTCCCTAATTTAACCAAACTTTGACAATCCTTATCTTGAGCAAACAGACTCTATTTTTTGCAATTCAAGTTGTTTTTGGTTTACCTCAACGAGATCTTCAATTTGAAACCACTTTCACCATATTTGGAAATGGTCAAATTTTCAACTACGAACACAAAATGAACCTCCCTACTTTGATTAAACTTTGACTATCTATATCTTGAGAAAACAGGCTCTATTTTTCTTGATTCAAGTTGTTTTTTGGTTCATCGTGATGAAAACTTTGATTTAAGACCTCTTTCGCTAGATTTAGAAATGGTCAAATTTTTTAACTACAAATAGTGAACGGACGTCCTTGCTTTGACCAAACTTTGATCTTTCATATCTTAAGGAAACAAGATCCATTTTTTGCGATACAAAATGTTTTTTGGTTCTTCTTGACAAGATCTTCAATTTGAGACCACTTTCACTAGATTTAGAAAGGGTCAAAGTTTTAGCTATGAACACTGAATGGATTTCCCTACTTTGACCAAACTTTGATTGTTTGTATCTTGAGAAAAAAAGCTCTCTTTTTTATGACTCAAGTTGTTTTTTGGTTCATCTTAACAAGATCTTCGATTTGAGACCACTTCTTCCATACCTAGAAATGGTCATTTTTTTTCAGTTACGAACACTGAACAAAATTCTTTGCTTTAAGAAAATGATGACCATTTTTATCTTGAGAAAACGGTCTTTATTTTTCATGATTCAAGTAGTATTTAATTTCATCTAATATTTTTGATTTGAGACCACTTTCATCAAATTTGGAAATAGTCAAATTTTCAGCTACAAACACTGAACTGACTTCCTTTCTTTGACCAAACTTTGACCATCTGTATCTTGATCAACCAGGATCCATTTTTTGTGATTCAAGTAGTTTTTTTGTTTGTCTCAACGAGATCTTTGATTTGAGACCACTTTCACTAGATTTGGAAACAGACAATTTTTAGCTACGAACTTTGACCATCCATATCTTGAGAAAACATGCTCTATTTTTTGTGATTCGTTGTTTTATGGTTCATCTCAATGAGATCTTTGATTTGAGACCACTTTCACGAGATTTGGAAATGGTTAATTTTTTAGCTTTGAACACTGAATGGACTTCCCTACTTTGACAAAACTTTGACCTACTGTATGTTGGGAAAAGGGGCTTCATTTTTTATGATTCAAGTTGTTTTTTGGTTTGTCTCAATGAGATCTTTAATTTGAGACCACTTTCACTAGATTTTGAAATAGTCAAATTTTTAGCTATGAACACTGAACAAACTTCCCTACTTTGACCAAACTTTGATTGTCTGTATCTTGAGAAAATAGGCTTTGTTTTTTATGATTCAAGTTATTTTCTACTTCATCTCAATGAGATCTTTGATTTTAGACCACTTTTAATAGATTTGTAAATGGTCAAATTTTTAGCTATGAATACTGAATGAACTTCCCTACTTAAACCAGACATTGACCTCCTGTATCTTGAGAAAACAAGCTCTATTTTTTGTGATTCAAGTTGTTTTTAGGTTCGTCTCGATGAGATCTTCAATTTAAGACCACTTTTGCCCAATTTGGAAATGGTCATAGTTTTAGCTACAAACACCAAATAGACTTTCGTACTTTGAAAAAACTCTGATCGTTTGTATCTTAAGCAAACATGCTCCATTTTTTTATGATTCAAGTTATTTTATGGTTCATCTCGATGAGATATTCAATTTGAGACCAATTTTTTTAGATTTTGAAATGATCAAATTTTTTACTACAAATACTGAACGCACTTCCCTTCTTTGACCAAACTTTGACCATTTGTATCTTGAGCAAATAGGCTATGTTTTTTGTGATTCAAGTTGATTTTTGGTTCATCTTGATGAGATCTTTGATTTGAGACCACTTTAGCCAGGTTTGGAAATGGTAAAAGTTTCAGCTATGAACACTAAACAAACTTCACTACTTTGGCTAAACTTTGACCATTTGTATCTTGAGTGAACTAGCTCTACATTTTGCAATTCAAGTTGTTTTTTGGTTCGTCTCCATGAGATCCTCAATTTGAGTACACTTTTACCAAATTTCAAAATGGTCAAATTTTCAACTACAAACACTAATGAACTTCCCTCCTTTGACCAAACTTTGACCATTCATATCTTGATCAAACGTACTCCATTTTTCACGATTCAAGTTGTTTTTTGGTTCTTCTCAACGAGATCTTCAATTTGAGACCACTTTAATCAAATTTGGAATGGTCAGATTTTCAACTACAAACACTGAACGAACTTCCCTACTTTGACCAAACTTTGATAGTGTGTAACTTAAGAAAATGGGCTTTATTTTTAGCGATTCAAGTTATTTTTTTGATAATCTTGACAAGATCTTTGATTTGAGACCACTTTCACCAAATTTGGAAATGGTCAATTTTTCAACTACAAACACTAAACGGACTTCTCTACTTTGACCAAACTTTGATTATTTGTGTCTTGAGAAAATGGGCTTTGTTTTTTGTGATTCAAGATTTTTTTTGGTTCATCTTGACGAGATCTTCAATTTGAGACCACTTTTGCCAAATTTGGAAATGGTCAAAATTTTAGCCACAAACCTTCTCACTCTGTTATAAGTGACCCTACTAATGGATTTAAATCACAAACTTGTTAGAGTCTTCCTTGAGTATAAGAACTCAAATGTATGATCTGAGATTAGCACTAAACATACATATCCAATTATCTACTCAATTATGTTTCTTTGAACACTTTACTACCTCTGTACTTCCTTAAACAATCACTATCAAGCACCACATACCATGTAATGTCCCTCCTTATTCTCCATTTTTATACTTCATGCAAAACTGACATTAGTACAAAATATTCATAATATTTGCATGACTCATACTCTACTCTACGTCAATAAGGGGGGGATTTGATTCTTAAGGCTGCCTCTAGGTCGGGCTTCACAGAGTTTCCAATTCTCAGCTTGAGGGATATAAGATCCACTCTAAGAAATCAGGCTATCGACACGTCATCCCATATAGCACTGCCCATAAGAATCTCTTGGAAGTAATAAATGTTATCCAAGCCTACGCATATGCATATGAATGGCTTCAGTATATATACTGCCTATGATATTATAACAATCTCATCCTTGGCAATGGGACCATACCAATCTCGAATTTCCATCAAATATAGAGTGACAATGGGATTATATCAACCTCAATTTTTCATCTGTCACAAATGGGCAACGGGGTTATATCAACCTTGAATTGTTATCCATCTCAAATAGGCAACAGGGTTATATCAACCTTGAATTGCCCTTACTTGATCTCTATATAGCTCGGAATGAATATAAGATTCATGTCCGACTACTAGAGGAAGAATGAATATAAAATTAATTATCAATGTTGCCAATATATATATATATATATATATATATATATATATATATATATTTTCATGTATTTGGTAATACCTTAATTATAAACTGACTGCATCTTCTTTAATTCCCCGACCTTTCTTCTTCACTCTGTAGTGTTATCTTCCTATTGTTTTCTGACCCCCTTTATTTTTTGTACAGGGCTGTAAATATATATGACCCCAACTTGTGGGTGAGGGGAGTCACACCCTCTCCCCACAGGTGTGATTGCGGGTCACTCCTTTGGGGTTGCAACTGCAGTCACAACCCTTAGTGGTTGCAGCTGCAGTCACAGTCCTAAGGGACTTGTGACTTTAGTCGCAGTCCTTCGGGGCTTTTAATTTAATTGTTATTAGATTATGATAGTATACATATTAATTAATTATTATATTATAATATATATTAATTATTAATTATATTAATATATTATATTATAATTATTAATATATTAATACATTAATTGTTATATTATTAATATATTAATATATATGTATTAATTGTTAGTATGTATATAAATATTAATTATTAATATGTATTATGTTTATTTTGCTGCATATATTATTAATGTAATATGTGTATTAATATATATAATATAATTATATAATTATGTATAGAAAATTTGCATTATATTTAATGTGTTTTTACAATTGCTCAACTGATAATTACTAATGTATATCTCATTTATATTCGAGCATTATTACAATTTATTTTCTCAATATCATGAATCCTTTTGTTTATTTTGCATGGTTTCCTTCGAGGGTCTAGTGTTAATATAGGATTATTACATGCCATCACAATAACATATTCAATGATTTTTATAACCACTTATATACTTATTTTAAGTTGGTGCTAGAAAACCTTAAAATGTTTTACAAGTTGGCACCAAAATCCAACTTATCATATGAGAGAGCACACCAAAATCAAAATTCGATATCCTTGATGTTGGATCAACACTTAAAATCTCTACAACATGTCGGCCCATCACTTACATTTGACCGCAACACCGATCTAACCGACTATACCCACTGGTACTTTGTTCGTCACCAAGAACACTTGTCCACTTCATCAAATATCTACATAAACATCAAATAAATATATGTGATCATAAACATACATTGATATGATTTTTTACATGATACTTGTTTGATCGCACACCTTAACTCAATCTCCAACTCCATATTTGGTCACATGATCCTTGCATACTATCTTCTTATTGATTAACTAAACACTTAGTGTTTTCTTTGATCTAACAAATTAATTACCGATATAGCTAATCCAAATCATCGAATAAACATGTTTCCATCAATGAGAACACCATATAAACAATCATGTGACCAAAACACATATCACCTACAACAAAATGCCAACAAGAAATTCCATGTGGAAATGATTTTAGGGCATCTTTTGCAATTTTCCTTGTATTTTCTACAGATCTCCTTGCATCCAATTCTTCACACATTTTGATTGATCGGGATTTAATCTCTCTCTAAAGGTTTTTCTTTTCTTTATGAAATTTATCATTCTCCATAACCATGGCTTCTAGGAATGCTTCAAATTCCTCAGATCCACTATGTTCAAACAATTTCTCAATTTAGTCTTCATCTCATTCAATTTTTCAACAAGATCTTGTCGCTTGGCCAAAGATTGCTTCAAATGATCTTTCAATTATTTGATGAAATTTTCAGCTTCATCAAGTTTCCTCTTGTATCTCAAACCCTCCATATTTTCCTTAAGGATCATTCCCAAGTTGTTAGGCCTTTTAAAGGAACTAGAGCTCTGATACCAATTGTTAGTATTATAAGGAACTAAGAAGGGGGATGAATCAGTGCATCCAAAAATTTGAAACTTTTAAAAATTATCTTCCACAATATCCAACATGCAAATGATATTATAACATAAAAACATAACAAGTAAATCATTCACACATATTGAACACAAGACACGATATTTTTTCTGTAGAAACCCTTGTTAGAGGGATAAAACCACGTGTGGAGATGATTCCCACAAATCTGACTAGTGCACTGATAAAATATTCCCTGTTAGGAGAAATTACAAATCCTTCTAAGGTTATACCCGGTTAAGAGTACTTAGGCTTGTTAGAAGCTACAAAAGTCTTGTTAAAGACAACCCGGTCAAGGGATTTCAACACTCTAGCTAAAGAGCTACCTGGTTAGAGTATTTTGATCTTTAGATTCTGTTAAACATCCTTCTCACTCTGTTAGAAGTGACCTTGCTAAGGGATTTAGATCACAAACTTAGATCAAATAATATAATTTTAGCTTAGATCCATTTTCTTTAAACTGATAATTCAGAAATGTACAGGTAACATGATAGAGAATTCAAAGAAAATTGTTAAATGGTGTCAAAGTCATTTTGCTCCTCAGGACACCATATACAACAAACGTTATTTTTGGGAAGTGAAAGGTAATTTATATTTTGTTGTAAAATTTTAAATTAAATTTTGATTCCGTGTTTATGTCTATCTTTTTATAATTGTTGATCTAAACATGTGCAACTTTTATTTTATATTTGTAACAGATATAGACCAATCTAATCATTACAATTGTCAACGAATTGTTGGTATTAGAAGTTTACATCAATTGATCACTACAGGAAAACACAAGCCTCTTTTGATTCAAGTAAGAGAAAAATCATGTTTTTGTGCTCACTGCATTGAGGACAATCCATTGAGTCAATGTGAGAATATTGCAAATGGATATGTTCCATGATGGGATATGAAGGAGTTAATCAGAATGCCTCCTTATGAAGATGATGACATTGACATAAACATTCATGATCCTATATATTCAACTGATTATGAGCGTGTTTCTGATTTAGTTGTTACAGGTGCGTGCACATACATGTTATTTTATTTAATTTTAATTTATCGTATAAGTGATGTGTAATTTTAATAAAATGTATTTGTATAGGTGATATTTTTGTTGTAGTTGCGGATCCTGACAATGTAGAAAGTGTAGATTATTATCTACTAAGATGCACAAAAGCAAAATACAAGTTGGCAGAACAAACTGTAGATGGTGATGAACAAACATATCCAATTGGTTCAGTTTTTATTGAAGGAACCTATTATCAACAAATAAAGGTCGACATAAATGGTGTTTAATTTATTGAATACCTATCTGGCCAAAAAGTTCTTCATTACAGTCACTTGGTTATAGCAACAAAGTTGCAATTCGAGACATTGCCAAAAAGAAAAAATGGCAATCAGAAGTGGAGGTTGTCTATTGAAGAACATGAAATTTTTTTGGAGATAATAAAAGATAGAGAGGATCCAAACTATATGTATGAGGAGCTTTAGAACTCTATAAACTTCAGAATAAACTTCTTTTAGTAGCTCTTTTACTTTCATATATTTGAACTCTATAGTTTGAATTTTCATGTTTGAACTCATATATATGTATTGTATGTATGTTAGTTAATTAAATGTATGCTTTGATTAATGTTTTTGGTAATTAAGCTTTAGTTAATTATGATAGTTACTTAAAAAAGAGTTAGTTAGATTAAAACTAATTATGTTAATTAGATTAGTTAGATTAGATTAGTTAATTATGTTAGTTAATTATGTAAGTTAGATTACAACTAATTATGTTAGTTAGATTACAACTAATTAGCCATAATCCTAATCATAGTATAAACATAAAAAGTATTCTTAACTGTACCCCTAAACCCTAACTCTCATCAAAATGCAAGCCCTAACCATAATTACATAGATTACTTAATTATGTTACTTTCTTACTTAATTATGTTAGTTAGATTAGTTAGATTAGAACTAATTATGTTAGTTAGATTAGTTAATTATGTTAGTTAGATTAGTTAGTTAGTTAATTATGTTAGTTAGTTATGTTAGTTAGATTAGTTAGTTAGTTAGTTAGTTAGTTAGATTAGTTAGATTAGATTAGTTAATTATGTAAGTTAGATTACTTAATTATGTTAGTTAATTTACTTAATTATGTTAGTTAGATTAGTTAATTATGTTAGTTACATAATTATGTTAGTTACTTAATTACTTAATTATGTTAGTTACTTTACTTAATTATGTTAGTTACTTTACTTAATTATGTTAGTTAGATTAGTTAATTATGTTAGTTACCTAATTATGTTAGTTAGATTACTTAATTATGTTAGTTAATTTACTTAATTAAATGTATGCTTTGATTAATTACATCACCTTAACATAATGTATACATAACACATGTATAAAACTAAGTCTAAAAGATGAAATAACACACGAACATATAACATGTAACATGTATAAAATATGTAACATGTAACATGTATAAAATATGAAACACGTAACATGTATAAAATATGACATGTATAACATATGAAACATGTAAAATGTATAAAATATGTAACATGTAATGTCCGAAATATGTAATATGACATGTATAAAATATGAAACATGTAACACATGTATAAAATATGTAACGTGTAATGTCTGAAATATGTAATATCTAAAATATGTAATGTGATGTATAAAATATGAAACATGTAACATGTATAAAATATACATAACATGTAATGTCTGAAATATTTAATGTGATGTATAAAATATGTAACATGTAATGTCTGAAATATGTGAAATATGTAATGTAATGGCTCAAATAGGGCCATGTCCTGATCCCTGACCTGATGTCGGTGCATCTCCTCTTGATGTCGGTGCACCTCCTCCTAATGTCTGTGTACAATAAACAAAATATGTCACGCATACATACATGTTATAATAAATTTTAAATACTTATGATCATAGAAAAATTAATTTTTTAAACAAACATCTCAATGTACCTGTGTATCATGACGGATAGGATCGTGTGGAGTTTATATATCTCCATATGCTGCAGCATCCCTGCCCATAACCTCCTGGAGTACACATATATTATATATATTAATCAAATTTCAAATATATACATGTAAGTTTTTTAAATAAATAAAAATTTAATTTAATTATATATACCAGAGTGGCCTCTAATGCTCTCCCAAAAGCACTCAACCCTAACGATTCTAATGATATAGCCGCAGGATCAATCCGGTCGTCTGTAAGTAATGTACTAAAAAGTTGACGACCTGGACGTGATGAAGTGGCCTGCGTGGTCTGATGATGTGATGTAGGTGGTGCAGTCTATGTAGGACCTATAGGTGGTGGTGTACACATCTGAGGACCTATCGGTGGTGCAGTCTGTTGAGGATCTGTCGGTGGTGCAATTTGTTGAGAACCTAATCCAGTACTAATATAGTTCTTGACAAATGTAGGAACCTCCCTAAGTGAAATCCCACCGAGCATTTGAATGGTCTGATATGTACAAATAAGATCACTAGATAAACATGCACTCGTACATCACAAATTACCCATATCCGATATAGCTGTAAGCTCCAAGGGAGATGGTATGTCAAATATACCATATAGATCACCACTACAAGATGCATCCTGTGCCACTGGAGGAATGGTGGAATGAGACTTTAACATGTATCTACCCACATGATCAGATGAAATCTCTTGAACTTGTGTAGTGATACTCGCTATACTAGAATAAACATCCATCCTCAGCCTATCATCTGGCACACTCGCTCCTGCCATTTCCAAACCTTTTGGTATGACCAAAAGGTTTGGACCCACCCTTTCCTTCTTATTAGTGGGCACAGGGGCATCAAGTGCTCTAAACCTGTTAGATAATCTCCCCTTACCCTGCCCAACATAAACAAGAAAATTTGTATAATCAATGTCAAGGTGCAAATGAAATTCTGCAAACAATTGTTTGCAGAAATAAAGTGGAAGCTCATCCTTCTGGGGCCACATGTGGTCAGCAGCCAACCATCGAGGATATATAAAAGGTCCCACCAAATCATCCTCACATCTCGTAGGCATGTACCCTCTCACCTTCTTCATGTCTCGATAATGAGGAAACATACCCTTCACCATAGGGGTGGTAACAGTTGTATCGATCTCACTGTACTTCATAGTGCCAGTAACACTGCGAGACAAATAAGCATAGAATCTATCAATGCTCAAAATATCATACGGGTTGTATGATTGAACTGTGTCAATCATACCTACCAAATCCTCTCTAATACTGACCACCCTATCCCTATTGGGAATGGTGGTCGATGCCAATGTCTGATCAAAACATGTAATGCTCGTGTCAATCTCTCAATAGTATCTAAAAATAGCTTATGTCTAGCCTCTTCTGTATCAATTGATCTATGAGAGGAACGAGCACTACTACTAGCACTACGAGCCCCCCCCTGAACACTAGCATCTCCTGAATCAACTGACCCTCTACCCGATGCCATGTAATAGATAAACAAGAATATAGATATAGATCTCTGCACATGTACATACAAATTTAAAAGAAACATACATGTTACAAATTTATTATCTAGTTTGAAAATGAAACATACAAATTTAAGAAACATACATGTTACGTGCATAGATGTTACAAATTTAAGAAACATACATGTTACAAATTTAAGATCATCTAGTTTTAAAATGAAATCTATATATACATGTACATACAAATTTACTCAACATATTAATCCTAATTCTAGTCTTAATTGGTCAATTAATAGGTCCTAGTTGGTCAAGTATTAGTTTCTAGTGTTAGAGTTTAATAGGTCTTAATTGGTTTTTAGAATTATTTTTTGTGTTGTTTATGTGGTATTAATCCTATTAAGTCTTAAGGGGTCGTATTAATCATGTTAGGTCTGTCTTAATTGGTCATATTAGTCACATGTTAAGTCTTAATTAGTCTTAATTGGTCAATTAATAGGTCCTAATTGGTCAAGTATTAGTCACATGTTAGGTCTTAATTGGTAGGAATATTAGGTCTTAAAAGGTCATATTGGACCTAATTGGTCAACTATAGGTCCTATTAGTTCTTAAGGGTGGACTATTAGGTTTTATTAAAGTAGGTATTAGGTCTTATTAAAGTAGGTATTAGGTCGTATTAATCAGTTTAGGTGTTATTAGTCATATGTGTCACATGTTAAGTCTTAATTGGTCAATTAATAGGTCTTAATTGGTTAAATATTAGTCACTTGTTAAATGTCTTAATTGGTTAAGTATTAGGTCTTTAATTGGTTTAGATAGAATTTTTGTTTATGTTAGTTTCTAGTGTTAGAGTTTAATAGGTCTTAATTGGTTTCTAGAATTATTTTTTATATTGTTTATGTGGTATTAATCCTATTAAGTCTTAAGGGGTTGTATTAATCATGTTAGGTATGTCTTAATTGGTCATATTAGTCACATGTTAAGTCTTAATTAGTCTTAATTGGTCAATTAATAGGTCCTAATTGGTCAAGTATTAGTTACATGTTAGGTCTTAATCGGTAGGACTATAATGTCTTAGTAGGTCATATTGGACCTAATTGGTCAACTATAGGTCATATTAGTTCTTAAGGGTGGACTATTAGGTTTTATTAAAGTAGGTATTAGGTCTTATTAACGTAGGTATTAGGTCTTATTAGGTTGTATTAATCAGTTTAGGTGTTATTAGTCATATGTGTCACATGTTAAGTCTTAATTGGTTAATTAATAGGTCTTAATTGGTTAAATATTAGTCACTTGTTAAATGTCTTAATTGGTTAGGTATTAGGTCTTTAAATGGTTTAGATGGAATTTTTGTTTATGTTAGTTTCTAGTGTTAGAGTTTAATAGGTCTTAATTGGTTTCTAGAATTATTGTTTATGTTGTTTATGTGGTATTAATCCTATTAAGTCTTAATGGGTCGTATTAATCATGTTAGGTTTGTCTTAATCGGTCATATTAGTCACATGTTAAGTCTTAATTAGTCTTAATTGGTCAATTAATAGGTCCTAATTGGTCAAGTATTAGTTACATGTTAGGTCTTAATCAGTAGGACTATTAGGTCTTAGTAGGTCCTATTAGTTCTTAAGGGTGGAGTATTAGGTTTTATTAGTAGGTATTAAGTCTTAATTGCTCAAATAATAGGTCCTAGTTGGTCAAATATTAGTCACTTGTTAGGTCTTAATTGGTTAGGTATTAGGTCTTAATTGGTTTCTAGAATTTTAGTTTATATTAGTTTCTAGTGTTAGAGTTTAATAGGAAATATTAATCATGTTAAGAGTCCTATTAGATGTTAAGGGTCTTATTAGGTTTTATTAGATCTTAAAAGGTCCTATTACGTTTTGTTAATTTCATTGGTAGGTATTAAGTCTTAATTGCTCAAATAATAGGTCCTAGTTGTTCAAATATTCGTCACTTGTTAGGTCTTAATTGGTTAGGTATTAGGTCTTAATTGGTTTCTAGAATTTTAGTTTATATTAGTTTCTAGTGTTAGAGTTTAATAGGAAGTTTACATTAGTTTCTACTGTTATTGTTTAAGTTGCTACATTTTCTAGTTTCATGTTTAAAAACATATCTAACAAAATTAAATTAAAACATTTTAAAACATATCTAACAAAATTACATTAATTAAATAACTAACACATCTTATTAACTGAAAAGAAATATTATACTAATTAAATAACTAAATCTACATAAAATCATATTATTTTGTTTCTACAATTAAAAAAATTAAAACTAAATAAATAAAATCAACTATTTAATTAAAATATTTTTATTTAAATTACATACATCTTATATAAATTAAACAAAAAACAACTATTAAAAAAATATTTTTAATTAAATTACAATTATAGAATATTCAATTTAAAAAATAACTTAAAAAAAACAATAAAAAACATTGAAATTAAAAAAATAAAAAAAGTACTTACCCTTCCGGTCGGAACACCCCTGTAGCTCCTCTCAACAATCCCAAGCCGCTCAACTCAAATGAGTCGCGAGGGCTACCTTTTCTCCTTATATAGATTTTGGGGGTCTAGCCAGAACCCCCCCGCCACATAGACGCCACATGGGGCCTAGAGGGTGCCACGTGGTTCTGGCCAGACCCCTTCTGACCGGAAGGGGTTCGGCCGGACCCCCCTAGTTTGTCCTCTAGTGCGACACAGGTTTGTACTTTTACCCTGCTTCAATTGATTTTTTAGTTATTTGATAAAACTTTCAACTTCATCAAGTTGCCTCTTGTACCTCAAACCCTCCATATTTTCCTTAAGGATCCTTCCCAATTTGTTAGGCCTTTTAAGGGGACTGGAGCTCTGATACCAATTGTTAGTATTATAAGGACCTCAGAAGCGAGGGTAAATTAGTGCATCCATAAATTTGAAACTTTTAAAAATTATCTTCCAGAATATCCAACATGTAAATGATATTATAACATAGAAACATAACAAGTAAATCAATCACACACATTGAACACAAGACATAATTTCCTATAGAAACCCTTGTTAGAGGGAGAAAATCATGTGTGGGGATGATTCCCACAAATTTCACCAGTGCACTAATGAAATCTTCCTTATTAGTAGAAATTAAAAACCCTTCTGAGGTTATACCCAGTTAAGAGTACTTAGCCTTGTTCAAAGCTACAAAAGTCTTGTTAAAGACTACTCATTTAAGGGATTTCAAAACTCTAGCTAAAGAGCTACCTGGTTAGAGTCCTTCTCACTCTGTTAGAGGTGACCCTGCTAAGGGATTTAGATCACGGACTTGTTATATTCTTCCTTGAGTATAAGAACTTAAATGTGTTGGAGCTCCAAATTGGGCAAAATTTGGAGTCCTATATAGTGATAAAACCCTAAAATGGCCTCTTAAACTCCATGCCCAATAATTAATGATGGAGTACATGAAATGGGATGAAAAAATTACATGAATTTTCAATTCAAAGTTGAGATATTAAGAAAGGAAACTCTGTGACAGGAACAATCAAAATTCTGTGATCAAAGCCTTCAGAAAATGCTAGAATTTCGACCTGCTACAAAGATGATGCCGACAGAGGCTGAAGATGGTCGAATTTTAAAAATCTAAAAAAAATTCAGTTCAAAAAATCAAATTTCCTATTTCTAATAAAAATATTAGCTTTCCACAAGGTGTTTTGGTTTTTCGACCAGACCCAAATCCAAAATTTAGGTAGTTATTTTTTAGTTAGTTTATTATTTTTTCAAAATAATTTGTAATAAGGGTGTGTCTTTTCACCCTAAAGAGGTGTGAGAGCCACTCAAACATGTATATATACATAATGTAAAATGAAAAGATAGGGGACAATACAAGACATATTTTCATAGAATAAAATTTCATGAACAACTGCAACTATGAACTCTTATGTACCAGTTTTTCAACATCAATAAAGATAAGTGCTCTTCTTTTTATTTGTGGTTATAAGTTATATGTTTTTAATTAGTCTTTCGGATATTCTATTAAATAGAGTGTTTCACTATGTTGAATTCCCTAAGTATCATAATTCAAAATTAATATATACAACTCGAATATCAATTGTATGGTCTGTGAACCTACCATTATTCTTATTGGTCTCTTAATTTGATTTAAACTTGATAGGATTAGTTGTGTAAATTGATTTGAATTGTGAATCAAGTGGAAGCCTCTGAAATGATGGTCTTGTCTTATTAAAGCAAGTTTTTAAAACTGTCTTTGATCGTACGTAGGATTGAAAGTGTTTTGACTCTATAACCCAAGTACTTAGAAGGCACTAATCTAATCTTTAATTAGAAATTGTTATATTTGGTTCATTTGTAGTTTATAGATCATTAAATCATTATTTCAAAAGCATTACTTTTAATTCTTTAGTATAATCCATTTAGTCAAGTATTATAGAATAGAGATTTTCAGGAGATTAGTTTCTTTCCTAAAAGGATCATTCACCACCTTTGGAGGAATCTTGTTTATGTACACAGTTGTGTGATATAGATAATTTAGTAGTTCAAAGTGAATTTGGGCCTACCAGCCTTGGCTTGATTAAGCCAAAATTGCAGAGGTATAAGTGGCGTATCACCATCATACCTATCAATTGGCCAAATCTGATCCATCATTTTGGGCACCAACAAATTGGTGACTCTGTTGGGGAGAGTTGCTCACAATATATATTGTGAAGTTACCTAGAATTTCAGATTTCACATATCAAAATCAAAAAGTAGTTATATTAGTTTTTTTGGAAGCACACTCTACATGAAGAAAGAACCTAGAAGTAAGACATTCCTCAAATGAGGTGGCGACTCTATTCAATAAAGCATTTCAATCAGTGACTCTACTGAGGAAGAGGACCTAGAAGCAGATAACTAAAGTTTCCTCTTTGAAAGAGGTGGCGACTCTATTGTCAAGAACCTAATGTATAAAGAAACAAGTTACTACCAATTTAGATATTCAGAATGTATCAGAATAAACAACCATTTTAGAGAAAACCATTTATTCCAAATGGTATCAGGCCATTGGATCTTAGGGGATTCCATTATATTCCTTTTAAGTTACTCCCTAAGTTTTCGTAGCTTGTACCAAAGTTCCATGAAGAATGGGATGAATCAGCAGTTGAACATTTGGATGCATTTTATGCATTTATAGAGAACTATGAGATTTGTGTAGAAGATCAGGCAATGAAACTATTTGTCAGGACATTAGAAGATAATGCAAGAGAGAAATATGAATCATTACCCACTCAGTCCATTTCATCCTGGAGGCAATTTGAGCAGTGGTTTCTTGATATGTTTCTTATACCAATGAAGAAGAAGATAACATGTATTATGAGCATAATGAAGATCAAAATTGCACTATGGAAACAAAATCTTACATGTCTCCCTTAGATGCATTTTTAATTATAGAAAGACAAAAGGGTGAGTCTGCAGGCCATTTGTTCATAAGAATGATGGATTTCTATTTGGAGATACCATCAGATATCGCACCTTCAAGCAAGGAATTTCGAAGAAAACTTGATGATTTAAGAGTCTCTTTAGATGACCCTGATTTGAAGCTTCTTTTTAAGAAAGTAAAAGAATATAATAAAGGAAAAGGAAAAGGAAAACATATAGAGGTGGAACAAAAATTTGATAATGTTTTTGAAGAGGAATCTGACCATGATGAGAATTGCATGAAATATGAAAGTGAAGAAGAAAACAATGTGTGCTATGAGCGAGAAGAAAATCAAAGTTGCAATATGGATTTAGAGCCTAGTTCAGATTTTTCTTTCAAAAGATATGAAGAAGGTGATAATTTTAACCAAGGCTACCTACCTCTAAGAATCAAGCATTTACTTTGTGGCACATTCATCAAAGAAGAAAATATGAAATATAGTGAACCAGTAATTGATTTATATGTAGCTGAATCTTCTGGAAATGGGGTACATAAAGTAGATGCAAACAATAAAGACAATGAGGAAGAATCCTTTCTCAGTGCAGAACAAATTTCAGATTTGTTGGATAAGGAATATCAAAGGCATGTACACAAAAATGACTCAAAATATTTTCCAATTCACAAGGATAAGAAAATTGATGAAACACCAAAAGATAAACCTGATGAGAGAGAGACATGTCTTGTTGATGAAGTATATGATTCTAGAAAGGATGAATTTAGTAGAGAGGAAGAAGAAGAAGATGTGTCTAAATTCTCTATGTTTTTGAATCTGTTGTTTGAAGAGGATCCTTTATGCAATGGAATCCATCAGCATCATAATGAAGATAATAATCCTAATTTTAAAGTTAATGAAACTCATGAAGTGCATTCAAAGGGTGAGATATATTTGAGTTCATCCTTTGAGCCAGAGGTACACCAAATATGGAATCAGCTAAGCATGATGGGGGAAATAGATTAAAGGATAGTCTTGAAGATTTCTCAAATATCACACTTGACCATAGTCCTGGTATATGTGAAGTGTCTTCTCGACATGAACCATATTTAAAACCATTATATGAACAAGTGTTGCACCATAGGCCTGAAGAAGAGTTTGGATTAGACAAACATAATCTACATTCTACATATGGAGACATAGAAAATTATATACAAAAGGAGCTTCCGTTCGGCAAGGACCAAAGTGCATCTGATGATTTCTCAAAGGAAAAATGAAAATAGAATACCAAAAAATACATTGATAAAGAAACAAGTATTATTCACAAAAATGATGGCATTGTATTCAGGAAATCCAAAGTGTTACATGATCATAATCAAGTGTTTGATAGGGGAAAATGTTGATTCCATGTTTTGGTGGCTTGGGGCTACCGAATGAGATTTGATTTCATTATTGAAATATATAGTGACTCTATAGCCTAATGGACTTTGCACTTGGTCTGCTTCTTCCAGAGATAGTTGGAATCTCGCTATGCTCACATGGAGCATACATCCCCAGAAAGAGCCTGTTGGAGCTCTAAATTTTGGGCAAAATTTGGAGTCCTATATAGTGATAAAACCCTAAAAAATGGCCTCTTAAACTCCATGCCCAATAATTAATGATGGATTACATGAAATGGGATGAAAAAATTACATTAATTTTCAATTCAAAGATGAGAGATTAAGAAAGGAATCTCTGTGACAGGAACAATCAAAATTTTGTGATCAAAGCCTTCAGAAAATGCTGGAATTTCGACCTGCTGCAAATATGATGCCGACAGAGGCTAAAGATGGTCGAATTTTAAAAATCTAAAAAAGACCCAGTTTGGGAAATCAAATTTCCTATTTCCACTAAAAGTCTTAGCTTTCCACAAGGTGTTTTGGTTTTTCAACCAGACCCAAATCCGAAAGTTAGGTAGTTATTTTTTAGTTAGTTTATTATTTTTTCAAAATAGTTTGTGATAAGGGTGTGTCTTTTCACCCTAAAGAGGTGTGAAAGCCACTCAAATATGTATATATACATAATGTAAAATGAAAATATAGGGGACAATACAAGATATATTTTCATAGAATAGAATTTCATAAATAACTGCAACTATGAACTCTTATGTACCAGTTTTTCAACATCAATAAAGATAAGTGCTCTTCTTTTTATTTGTGGTTATAAGTTATATGTTTTCAATTAGTCTTTAAGATATTCTATTAAATAGAGTGTTTCACTGTGTTGAATTCCTTGAGTATCATAATTCAAAATTTATATAGACAACTCGAATATCAATTGTATGGTTTGTGAACCTACCATTGTTCTTATCGGTCTCTTAATTTGAGTTAAACTCAATAGGATTAGTTGTGTAAATTGATTTGAATTGTGAATCAAGTGGAAGCCTCTGAAATGATGGTCTTGTCTTATTAAAGCAAGTTTTTAAAACCATCTTTGATCGTACGTAGGATTGAAAGTATTTTGACTCTATAACCCAAGTACTTAGAAGACATTGATCTAATCTTTAATTGGAAATTGTTATCTTTGGTTCATTTGTAGTTTATAGATCATTAAATCATTATTTCAAAAGCATTACTTTTAATTCTTTAGTATAATCCATTTAGTCAAGTATTATAGAATAGAGATTTTCAAGAGATTAGTTTCTTTCCTCAAAGGATCATTCACTAGCTTTGGAGGAATCTTGTTTATGTACACAGTTGTGTGACATAGATAATTTAGTAGTTCAAAGTGAATTTGGGCCTACCAGCCTTGGCTTGATTAAGCCAAAATTGTAGAGGTATAAGTGGTGTATCACCATCATACTTGTCAGTTGGCCAAATCTGATCCATCATTTTTGGGCACCAACAAAATGTATGATTTGATATTAGCACTAAACTACCATAAATATCCAATTATCTTCTCAATTATGTTGCTTTGAATACTCTACTGCCTCTTTACTTCCTTCAACAATCATTTTCAAGCACCACATTCCATTGCAACAACATTCAATTTTTTATAACAACTTATATACTTGTTTCAAGTTGGTGCTAGAAAACCTTAAAATGTTTTAGAATTCAGCACCAAAATCAAACTTATCATATGACAAAGTGCACCAAAATCAAAATTTAACATCCTTGATGTTGTCCCAAAACATTAAATCTCTAAAACATATCGACCCATCACTTACATTTGGACACAACACTGATCTAACCAACTGTACCATCAGTACTCTGTTCTTCACCAAGAACACTTGTCCACTTCATAAAATCTCTACCTACATATTGAATAAATAGATGTGATCATAAAAATAGATTGATATGATTTTGTAGATGATACTTGTCCGATCACACACCTTAACTTGATCTCCAACTCCATATTCAATCATTTGATCCTTGCATATTGTCTTCTTCATGATTGAATGAACACTTAGTGTTTTCTTTGATCTAACAAATTCATTACGAGTAAAAGCTAATCCAAATCATCCAATCAACATGTTTCTAGCAATGAGAACACCACATAAACAATCATGTGACCAAAACACGTATCACCTACAACAAAATTCTAACAATAAATTCCCTGTAGAAATAATTTAGGGCATCTTTTGCAATTTTCCTTGCATTTTTTGTAGATCTCCTTGCATCCAATTCTTCACACGTTTTGATTGATTGGGCTTCAATCTCTCTCTAAAGATTTTTCTTTTCTTTATGCAATTTATCATTGTCCATAGTCATGGCTTCTAGAAATGCTTCAAATTCCTTATATCCACTATGTTTAGACAATTTCTCAATGTAGTCTTGACTCTCATTCAATTTTTCAACAATCTCTTGTTGCTTGGCCAAAGATTGCTTTAACTGATCTTTCAGTTATTTGATAAAACTTTCAGCTTCATCAAGTTGTCTCTTGTATCTCAAACCATCCATAGTTTCCTTAAGGATCCTTCTTGAGCTATTAGGCCTTTTAATGGAACCAAAGCTCTAATACCAATTGTTAGTATTATAAGGCACTAAGAAGGGGTGGTGATTCAGTGCATCCACAAATTTAAAACTTTTAAAAATTATCTTCCACAATATCCAACATGCAATGATATTATAACATAAAAATATAACAAGTAAATCATTCACACACATTGAACACAAGACACAATATTTTTCCTATAGAAACTCTCGTTAGAGGGATAAAACCACATGTGGAGATGATTCCCACAAATTTGACTAGTGCATTGATGAAATCTTCCCTGTTAGGAGAAATTACAAACCCTCTAAGGTTATACCCAATTAAGAGTACTTAGGCTTGTTAGAAGCTACAAAATTCATGTTAAAGACTACACGGTCAAGGGATTTCAAATCTCTAGCTAAAGAGCTACCTGGTTAGAGTATTTTGATCTTTAGATCCTATTAAAGATCCATCTCACTCTATTAGAAGTGACCCTGCTAAGGGATTTAGATCACAGACAAGTTAGAGTCTGCCTTGAGTATAAGAATACAAACGTATGACCTAAGATTAGCACTAAACTACCATACATATCCAATTATATGCTCAATTATGTTTCATTGAATACTTTACTACCTATGTACTTCCTTTAACAATCATTGTCAAGCACCACATACCATCACAACAACATATTCAATGATTTTCATAACCACTTATATACTTGTTTTAAGTTGGTGCTAGAAAACCTTAAAATATTTTACAAGCCAGTGCTAAAATCTAACTTATCATATGAAAGAGCACACCAAAATAAAAATTTGACATCCTTGATGTTGGCCCAAAACATCAAATATCTACAACATGTCGGCCCATTACTTACATTTGACCACAACACCAATCTAACCGATTGTACCCACTAGTTCTATGTTCTTCACCAAGAACATGTGTCCACTTCATCAAATTTATACCTACACATCGAATAAATAGATGTGATCATAAACATAGATTGATATGATTCTGTAGATGACACTTGTCTGATCACACACCTTAACTTGATCTCCAACTTCATATTTGGTCATTTGATCCTTACATACTATCTTCTTACTAATTAATTGAACACTTAGTGTTTTCTTTGGTCGAACTAGTTCATTACCTATATAGCTAATCCAAATCATCCAATCAACATGTTTCCATCAATAAGAACACCACATAAAAAATCGTGTGAACAAAACACATATCACCTACAACAAAATGCCAACAAGAAATTTCCTATGGAAATTATTTTAGGGCATCTTTTGAAATTTTCCTTGCATTTTATACAGATCTCCTTGCATCCAATTCTTCACACATTTTTATTGATTGGGATTCAATCTCTCTCTAAAGGTTTTTCTTTTCTTTATGCAATTTGTCATTCTCCATAGCCATGGCTCTAAGGATGCTTCAAATTCCTCAAATCCACTATGTTCAGACAATTTCTCAATGTAGTCTTGATTCTCATTCAGTTTTTCAACAAGCTCTTGTCGCTTGGCCAAAGATTACTTCAACTGATCTTCCAGTTATTTGATAAAACTTTCAACTTCATCAAGTTTCCTCTTGTATCTCAAACCCTCCATATTTTCCTTAAGGATCCTTCCTAAGCTATTAGGCCTTTTAAGGGAGTCAAAGCTCTGATACCAATTGTTAGTATTATAAGGCACTAAGAAGGGGGGGTGAATCAGTGCATCCAAAAACTTGAAACTTTTAAAAATTATCTTCCATAATATCCAACATGCAAATGATATTATAACATATAAACATAACAAGTAAATCATTCACACACATTGAACACAAGACACAATATTTTTCCTATAGAAACCCTTGTTAGAGGGAGAAAATCATGTGTGGGAATGATGCCCACAAATTTCACTAGTGAAATGATGAAATCTTCCCTATTAGGAGAAATTACAAACCCTTCTGAGGTTATACCTAGTTAAGAATACTTAGCCTTGTTAGAAGCTACAAAAGTCATATTAAAGACTACCCGATCAAGGGATTTCAAAACTCTAGCTAAAGAGCTACCTAGTTAGAGTATTTTGATCTTCAAATCTTGTTAAAGATCCTTATCACTCTATTAGAAGTGACCCTGTTAAGGGATTTAGATCACAGACTTGTTAGAGTCTTCCTTGAGTATAAGAACTCAAATGTATGATCTGAGATTAGCACTAAAATTCCATACATATCTAATTAGCGTCTCAATTATGCTTCTTTGAACACTTTAATGCCTTTTTACTTCCTTCAACAATCATTTCCAAGCACCATATGCCATTACAACAATATATTCAATGATTTTCATAACCACTTATATACTTATTTTAAGTCGGTGCTAGAAAACCTTAAAATGTTTTACAAGTTGGCACCAAAATCCAACTTATCATATGAGAGAGCACACAAAAATCAAAATTTGACATCCTTGATGTCAACCCAAAACATCAAATCTCTACAACATGTCGGCCCATCACTTACATTTGATTGCAACACTGATCTAACTGACTGTACCCACTAGTACTCTATTCTTCACCAAGAACACTTGTCCACTTCATCAAATATATACCTACACATTGAATAAATGGATGTGATAGATTGATATGATTCTGTAGATGATACCTCTCTGATTGCACACCTTAAATCAATCTCCAACTCCATATTTGGTCACCAGATCCTTGCATACTATCTTCTTATTGATTGACTGAACACTTAGTGTTTTCTTTTATGTAAACAATTCATTACCAGAATAGCTAATCCAAATCATCTAATAAACATGTTTCCAGCAATGAGAAAACCACATAAACAATCATTTGACCAAAACACATATCACCTACAACAAAATTCCAACAAGAAATTCCCTGTGGAAATGATTTTATGTATGCATTCTTCTAACATATCTGTGTCAAAATCATCATAGATAATATCTGCATTTGATCTAATTACATGGTCTACTTCTTCTTTCCATAATTGAAATAGTTTCACAGTCCCCTCCTTTTCTATAATATGATCAATCGAGGTGTTTTTAAACTTGTTGAAACCAGCCAAAAGTTCTCTGCCCTTTCTCTCCATTCCTTCTGGTAACATTTGAAAATGATGAAGCTCCTTTCGTAGGGTATATGTAGGTTGTATCTCTTTTGGCTTATCCTTGTGAAAACTAGAAGCAATAACCATTGTCTTAAGATTATCAACCCTTCTTATCTATTTATCCATTGTAGGTATAATGTTGGCTCTATCATTTGAAAAACTTCTAACTATAGTGAGTAATAAAGAATAATCCATAAACATTTAAACCAACCTATTCTCAAATTTATGGTATAAATGATTTAATATTGTGGATACTAACTCCCTTTATTTCTTAGATGATTCCTTCTTGGTATCCCTTAACTCTTTCTCTAATTCATCATTTTTTTTCAAGAAATTGTGCCTTGGTTGGGTCCACAGAGCATGTTGACTCACTAATCACTGGTTGTGGCTGGAAAACTAGATGACTATAAATAATTATTAGATGACTAGATGTGATAGGAACATGAGGTATTTCCCTAGAAATGGATGGAGCTACAGTGGAAGTAGAAGCACCAAACTCTATATCTTTCAATTTTTTCTCCAACATCTGATATGTAGCCTACAATTCAACAAAAGAATTATTTAGTTTCCCATGTTTACCAAATAATTCTTCATATTTTCCCTTATATTCCATTTTTTCTACTTCATCTCTCTTTTTTGTCTCCTTAGACAACATGGAAACATTCACGTTAAGACCTATAGCTTCCACATTTGATTTTTGTGAAGCTCTTTTAATAATCAAGCCACCTCTCAAATTAGTGTCACCTCCACTAGTGCTTGACCTTCTTCCTCCCTGTGACAAGGACCATATAACTAAAGTTGCATAGTCAAAATGCCAAGCTAATCCTCTCAATTCCTTCCTTGCCCCCTCTTCATAATTATACAAAGGCTCCTTTGAATTTCTTATAGCATCCAAGGACATTGCATCAATGATTTCCCAATCAAGGAGCAACAAAAGACTGACACATTGTACAATTATCCTTCCTTCTTCTAGTGTTAAAGCCTTAAAATCCTCATCATTTCATCCTTAATTTATTCTTCACATTCATTTGAAGACCTGTTTGGATGTGTAAAAAAATTTTCCTCACATCTCCTCTTGTAATCTAGTACCCTAGTTTTCTAAATCTATGTAAGAAGGCATTACTTCTCACAAAATTATCATCATCCATGAAAGCATCACAAGTCTCCCTTCTGGCATCTTTTTATGCCATACCTTGAATATCTAATGTAGGGAAATCAAACTCTGGAGCTATAGACTCAATAGGCATACCCATATGAATTTCTTTATTTGTGATTGTAACCATACTACTCCCAAAAATCTTGCCAGCTTCATGATCTCTCTTTTCTTTCTTCCTTGGTGGTGATTGAAGTGTATGTGGTGGAGAATCAACATACTCAACAATCCTTAATCCTCCTAAAGGTGTAATAGGGTGAAATATTTGTAGGAGAATCATCACTGGCAATTTTTTCTTTTTCTTCTTGACTCCTCAATTTCCCCCTCCCCTGAGGAACTAGGCACATCAACAACATATGCATCATTAGAAAATTCAGAATCTTCCTCAATTATGTTATATATAGTGCCAGTTGCTAAATGAAATGTAGATCTATCCTCCTCTTCACTTGCCTTATGCATGAGAGGTACAAATGGAATAACTGAAGTCTTACACATGGCTTCACCCTTTGAAACTGGAGAATTAATAGTTGAAACCCTAGTTGTAGGAATGTATCTATTAATTTTCTCTAATAGGGCCTTTTTATCTTTAATTGTCTCCATAATCTCCTCATAATTCTACATAAAATCTCTTATCTTATTTGAGAAAGGGGCAAAACCCACCAAAGGATTATAAGAGGCATACATCTCTCTAACTGCAGACACAAGCTTCTTGTAAGCTATCTGTTTCTCCTTATATTCTTCTTGAAATTTCAAATCAAATTGATTTGAAATAACATCCTTAGGATGTTGGAAATTTGGCTAAGTAGGATATCAAAATTTTGTCATTATGGCAACATATACTCAACATAAAGATAGCATAATCGAAGGAAGCAATCTTGTATAAGCGCACTAGAAAATTGTCTAAGTACAACAGTATTTACCAGTCTAATCAGAGGCAGTTTTGATTAGCGATGTTCAAAGAAGAAGATTCAGTGCATGCACACTTGAACATGGATCATTCTATGTATATCAAAGCCACATATGAGAGCGCAAGTCTATACGACATGTACGGAAGAAGAAGATATTAAAGATTTACAGAGACAATGTTGAGCCAACCTGAACAAAGCAGAAGATAGAATATGATCACATTAAGTTAAGGGATTATTTTTTTTATCAAAATAATGACTTAACCATGTAGGGATGACATCCTAGATGTTAACCCTAAGGCAGCATGAATTGATTCTATATTTTGAGAAGAGTATATGTATTGTAAGCCGACTAGAAGTTATTAATTGTAATAACTTGTATATATGTAAGAATTATGTAATGCCAAATGTACACAAGTCACATATAGCAATTATAAGAAGTTGACATATGATGTGAAGTTTTATATTGTAAGAAGAAAGAAAGTAATAGTTGTATGTGAAAGCGAAGAGCCTACAAAGCTAAATCAGAATAGGAAAGCTATTTGACAATAGTAAAGGTTTTGTATTTTACCTTTGTATCAGAAGTTGTTATTGTATATTGCATATTTGGGTAGTGAGCTCATCTTGCAAACATTTTTTTTGTAATAGAAACTCCTAACAGGGTTGAGGCTTATAACAAGGCCTAAAGTCCTTTAATTAGAACAGAGACACTATATGTATGTAACAGACTCCTAACAGGGTCAACATCCTTAACCGGATATCTTTTGATTAGTGGATCAGTTGTGGGTATCATCCCCACCAGGGTTTTCCCTTGGTCGGGGTTTCCTTGAGAAAAAACATGGTGTTATGAGTTAATTTGTTTTATTTCTACGCTTGCTATTCAATTTTCTTAGTTTAGTTTCTTATGAAAGCTTCAAGTTAATTTTTTATATCCATAATTGGTCAAAAGTAAAAGTTTTTGAAATACTGATTCACCCCCCCTCTCAGTATTTCATATTTCTAACAATTGATATCAGAGCTTAGTTACTCAGAACAAAGTTATTCAAAGAAATCCTAAAAGCTTGAGTAAGATCTCTAAGGATATGGATCAATTGCAGAAGAATCTTGAAGAAGCTCTTGGATGGATTGACATTCTTACTAAAGAAAGAGATACTCTGAAAGAGAAATATGATGATGTGAAAAACTACATTGAGAAACTAAAATAAAAGATAGAAGATCTAAAATCAATGAAAGAACCTACAATTCAAGTCAAGGACTGTGATGAATTTTCAAAATTGAAGAAAGAAAATAAGATCCTTAAACATGAGTTAAAGATTGTATATCTGAAGTTAAGCTTGAAAGATGAAAATAGAAAAGATGAATCAAATATGAAATCTGAGAATGCTAATCTGAAATCTGAACTTACCAAAGTGACATCTGAATTTGAGAAAACAAAATTCCAATATGCTGAACTTGAGAAGTACAATACAATTGTGAAAGGAGAACTAACTCAGTCTAAACAACATCTTGAGAAACTGTATTCCAGTAGTGAAAAGATTAATGAAAAAATGTCTTATCAGAAACCATCTTATGATAAAACTGGTCTTGGATATCTTGAAGATAAGCTCCCTAAGAAGATTGAGGAATGCAAAGAACCAGATTCAGAACACTCTGAGAAAAAAGATGAAAAGAATTCTGATGAAGCTAACAAAACTGAAGATATACCTAAAGAAGATGAACCACCTAAAGATATGCGAAGAGAGTTTAAAGGTAGATGTTTTTCATTCAATTCTTTTGGACACATAGAAAGAGATTGTATAGGTAAGCAATTCAAACCTATCTCTGGTTATTGTTATAATTTTCATGGTTTTGGACATAGAGCTATTGATTGTAAGAAACCTAGATCTAATGATAACAATAATAGTAGAATGTTTAGAGATACTAACCCTACAAATAAGAGACCTATTCGAGATATGAGAAAAAGGAATGGAGTTGTGTGTTATAGATGCAACAAGATTGGACATATTACCAAAAATTGTAGATCACAAATTAGTTAGACAGGATTGAGATATGGAAACAATGGAGTAGTTTTCCAGGTATGCAACAATTTTGGTCACACAGTGACATTTTGCAGAATGAACAACATGAGAAACCCTAATCCTACAAACTATACAAGGAGAAATGTGAGTACAAAAAATAGTCAAAGAGGATGATGAAGTAACTTGGAAGAAGTTGAGTTTGTTAAAGCCATAGATCAAGTGAGACACTTAGTATACCAGGAAACTAGATAGGTGAAGTACCTCAGAGTAAGTGTGAGTTATTTCCTAATTAATCTCAAAGCACTTAAGTATTTATTTCATGAATTATGTATTAGAGTAGAGTATTAGAATAGTGTAGAATTTAGAATAGATTGAATTGAGTCTTGTGAAGTTAATATGAGCTAGTATATGACATAATAAAGCTATGGTTAAGAGTACATGAATTTATGAATATGTATGCGAGTACACAAAAAGAATGAAGTTTTGCAGGTAACCAAAAATAGCTTTTTGGCATGAAGCAATAAAGAAATTTAATTTGATGTCAATATCTTGAAAGATTTGAAGGATAAAAGTCAATGATCGATATTAGTTGATCATTCAAGCGATTACAAGTGATATAGAGAGCTAGCTAATGGAGATTAAGAGCAGTTTGCAGGATTTGGAGACGGATTTCTTGCTAGATCTACGCAAAGCCCTAAATCATGATTCTAAGTATTTACTATCAAAGCAGTTATGTTTTTTTATAGAATCATGGATGTGTCACTAGTTCACCACATCAAAGATTCAGTCAGACCTAGAATGAAGAAGGAACTATAGAACCATTGGAAGAAGACCCTATTTTAGCCTTGTCATTCGTTCCAGATGGAGTTTTGCATTTGGAAGATGTAAGAGGTTATCTTAAATGTAAGTTTGAGACCATAGGAGATGGTAGCCTAATCATGGAATATGATAAGATCTATAAACAAGATATGTCATACAAAGAAGGGTTTGAACATTTGAGTAAAATTGATGTTATCAAGTATACACTTCACTATGAATTTCAGAATGATGAATGGACCAAGATAATATTGAGTAGAATTCATAATGGAAAGTTTTGGTTAGATGATAGAGTCATAGACATCAACGCAGACCTTATTCATGAGGTAACTGGATTGTCTAAGTCATGAGTAATTCCCTTAAATGAAAAGAATGTCAAGAAAATAGTGTTAGACAACACCAATTCTTCATACAATGGAAGGGGAATTGTTATAAGTAAGATTGAACAAGCTGATGTTAGATATGTATGCAAAATTTTGACTTTAAAGTTTTGTGCAAGCTCAAGAGAAGATGATATGGTGGTAGGCATGGTACATGCAGCTTATCTTATGTGTGTAGAGAAAGTACAAATTCCCATACACTATAGGAGTTGACTAGAATGACAATAGAAATTCTATGGACAAAATCAACAAAGTGTACCTGAGACACCCTATTGAAAAAGTGAATGAAAGTGCTAATTTAGTGATTAAGACTTTTCAAAATGAAATGAAGAAATGATCAAGGATTCCACCATCTATTGTGGAAAATTACAAAGATGAGATATGCTTTTTGGTAGATACAGACTTTACCTATGTTGAAGTAGTTGAGCCAAGAGTAGAATTTATAGATCCTCTTGAGTGTGAGGTTTCAAAAGTTGAGATTGAAGGTTATGTGAGAAAATTACTTAAGAGTAATTTGGATGCTAAGAGTCCTAGATTTGGGACACATGAAGAGAAATTCAATTCCGCACAATCATCTCAAGCACAGAAAATGGCAAAGAAGAGATTTGACAGTACCATCAAGAAAATATTGAAAGATACTGGTATGACCAAACATGATTTTATCATTGCAAAGAAGATAGTAGCAGAAATCAGGGACATTGGATAGAAAGAAGTACTATCAGTTCAACCGTTAACATCCCTTGCAGCCCCTACTGAAGAAATTCAAGAAATTGATGAAGAAATCAAAGAAGTGGAAGTACAAGAAGTAAGGAAATCCACAAGATCCTCCTCCACCACACCGACTAAGAGAGTAAAAGAAATGGCATGCGGACCAGGTAAAAGATAGAAGACTACCTTTACCCCAATTCAAAGGAAAACATCAAAAGCTAAGGCAGATGAAGAGGCAGGTAGTAGCAAGAAGAAATGGAAGCCCAAAATAGATAAAGTGAACCCTTTGATCATAAATGAAGGTTATTTCACTAAGTTAAACAAATACTATAAATTGTATGATAACTTTGAAAAGATGAATCTAGAAAATGCAATTGTCAGACACATGATCCTTGCAGAAAATAAATTTGATGACATCCAAGGCAAGATCCCTAACAATCTTTATGATAAATTGGTAAACAGGAAGAAAAGAGCCACAGAAGAAGATAACAGAATAAGAGAAGGATTTGTAAGAAAGCTCTATGAGATCAAAGATGAAGAGCATTTTAAGGAAATAATGAAAAACCTAAGTACCCATCTGAGGAAGAAAATAAGGACAATACTTATAATGGGAGGAAATTATGAGGAGATTAACAAAGAAATAGAGGAAGCGGTTGTGAAGGTAATGACCTCAGGACCAGGTGAGAAAATTAGTGAATCTGATTAAGCGATTGAAGCAGAACATCAGACTGAACCATCACCAGCTCCACCACCCTCCATCAATATTATAGATGAGTCTATGAACGTTGAAGGAATAAATATAACCCTAGACAATGAAGAAAATCCTTTCAATGACCAAGGATTTGATGTTGGAAATTTGACATAGATTGATGAGCAACAAGACATAGTAGAGAAAAAGGAAGAAGAAAAAGAGGAAACATAGATTGATACAGTAGAAGAAGAGCATGCAGTGCTACAGGAACAGACAGTGATCATTCCTAAACCCAAGGACACAGCAGAAGCATCACAAAAACCACATTTTGAAACAGTGTTTACAAGCTTAGGACAAGAAGTGGATGATGATGATCAAATAGAGTTGATCTCCTCTTTGAACAAGATTATTGGAAAGAATAAGAAAGTAAAAAGCTTGGAAGGATCACTACTTGAGGTAACAAGTAAACTTCAAAGTATTATATCAAGTCAAGTTAGTAAGGTTGATACCCAAGAAAAAGCAAAAGAGGTTATGAAAGCCTTCAACATGGAATTCACAAACCTATTTGATATTGCAACAGTCAAAGCCCAAGCAGCCCATGATGCACAAGTATTTCAAGTTGTATGCCAAAATATCAAAAATTATCTAGACAACTTGGATGTATGCATAAAAGAGTTGAGAAGATGCTTAGAGAGAGGAAAATCATTGTACATTAAGTGTATACAATCCCAGAGCCACAAATCTAAAATATCAAAGAAGATGAAGATCAAATAAGAGAACTACAAGTGACGGTAAATGTTTTGCATAGCCCTAATGCGAAGATCTCAGAAATTGAGAGGAAAACAAGAAAACATTTGATGATATGAGACTTTTGAATGATGAGAAGGAGAAGAAATTGAAGAGATCCACTCTACTCAAAGAGCATGTATCACTGAAAATCAGTATTGTAGAGAATTAGTTGGAAGAATGTCTTTCTTTGAAGACATCTTATGGAAAATTTGCTTATGCAAATATTAAGGTAGTTGAAATTGCATCCTTTGGCCTATGCGCATTGCTTAGTGTTTCTAATGCAATGAAGAAGTCATGGGACAAGGAGATAGAGAGCCTAAAAATCAATTTTGCAGACTATGTTGCAAGCCTTCCAACCTTGCAATATTGAAATCTGAGGTAAAACAATTTTGTTACATCATTTTTGACACCTTTTTCATTGTTGTCAAAGGGGGAGTAGTATAAGTTGAAAATTGTATGTATAGATATGCAGTATAGTATGAAGTATACTCTTAGGGGGAGTATCATTTTTTTTGGAGAATTTTTGGAGAAATAAGTAGTTATGTAAGATCCACATTTTGTATGGCCACAATTTTTGTAATTTAAGTTTTTTGGGACTTAGCCAATTTCCCCATATGTTGCCACCAATGACAAAGGGGGAGATTGTTAGAAATTTGGCTAAGTAGGATATCAAAATGTTGTCATTATGGAAACATATACTCAGCATGAAGATAGCATAATCGAAGGAAGTAGTCTTGTATGAGCACACTAGAAAATTGTCTAAGTACAGTAGTATTTACTAGTCTAATAGGAGATAGTTTTGATTAGCGATGTTCACAGAAGAAGGTTCAGTGCATGTGCACTTGAACATGGATCATTTTATGTATATCAAAGCCACATATGAGAGTGAAAGTCTATACAACATGTACATAAGAAGCTATTAAAGATTTACAAAGACAGTGTTGAGTCGACCTGAACAGAGTAGAAGACAGAATATGATCACATTAAGTTAAGGGATTATTTTGTTTATCAAAATAATGACTTAACCATGTAGGGATGAAATCCTAGATGTTAACCCTAAGGTAGCATGAATTGATTTTATATTTTGAGTTGAGTATATGTATTGTAAGCTGACTGGAAGTTATTAATTGTAATAACTTGTATATATGTAAGAATTATGTAATTCAAAATGTATACAAGTTACATATATAGATTGTAATAAGTTGACATATGATGCAAAGTTGTATATTGTAAGAAGAAAGAAAGTAATAGCTGTATGTGAAAGTGAAGAGCCTACAAATCTAAATTAGAATAGGAAAGCTATTTGGTAGCAGTAAAGGTTTTATATTTTACTTTTGTATCATAAGTTGTTATTGTATATTGCATGTTTGGGCAGTGAGATCATCTTGCAAACATTTATTTTGTAATAGCAACTCCTAACAGGGTTGAGTCTTCTAACAAGGCCTAAAGTCCTTTAATCAAGACAAAGACACTATATTTACGTAACAGATTCCTAACAGGGTCAACATCCTTAACCAGATATCTTTTGATTAGTGGCTCAGTTGTGGGTATCATCCCCATCGAGGTTTTCCCTTGGCCAGGGTTTCCTCGAGATCAAACATGGTGTTATGAGTTAATTTGTTTTATTTCTATGTGTATTATTCATTTTTTTTAGTTTAGTTTCTTTTGCAAGCTTCAAGTTAATTTGTTATATCCATAATTGGGCAAAAGTAAAAGTTTGTGAAATATTGATTCACCCCCCCCACCCCCCCCCCCCCCCCTCAATATTTCCTATTTCTAACAAGGATAATAAAATTTATGATCTCTTTGAGGCATTTTGGTTCTCAATTTAAACATATTGAAAATGTTTTCTTGGTCAATGTATCTTGCAATAATAGTACCCATATGATAGGGTTCAAATATTTTATCAAAGTGTACCCAACCACCTCTTGTTATAACAAAGTAAGGAATGACTATATAATCAGGGAATAAAGTACCCTTTTTCTTTCCAACCAATTATGCCTCTTTAGTCTAGCCAATTTTCCATATCACTTCTCCAAATCCTAACATCAAAGGCACCTCAAGAGGAAACACATGGGGTGTCCCCTCAAATCCATATACTCTTAGGACTGTGTTGACAAGGTACGGTATCACATCACCCTAATTGTGTGAGATGTTAAGATATGGCCTCTTTTCTTTAGGTCTTAAAAAGGCATGGAAGTCTACAGGAATCCTGGTTACATTTACCATCAATATAGACCTAAGCCTAGATGAAAAAATATTTTCAAACCTTAAAAATGTATCCTCCTCTCTATCCCATGATAAATCCATTGTCCAAATTTGAACTAGCATCTCTTCTCCTCCAATTGTTCTCATCAATTTCATCATCTGAGAAAAGAAAATTTCCTTCTTATATAGAATCATATGCATTAATAATGAATAGTTGTAGAAAAAACATTGTCCCTTCTCCTTCTTCACCAACTGTAACCCTTCATGTATCTTATCTGCTAAATAGGGCACAAAATCATACACATTGGTAAAACCTAGATGTTTTATTTGAATGACCATGTGCATGAATCTTGGTGGCATTACATTGCTAGAATATTTAGAAATTACCTAACATAATGAATAGAAGGTTTCCCTAGCATGGAAGGAGAATGCCTCAATAGGAAAAGTGTCTAAGGAACTTGGCCCAATATAATACTTTGAATCCCTAACATTTTCAAGATGATGTAACAGTAGAGTTCCTCTCACATAATCTCTCATCTTTTTGTAATCCTTAGTGATGGATTCCATATCAATAGGTTCTAATTTCACTGATGGTTCACTTAACCCAAAAACCTCCCTCATTTCATCACTAGTTATATTTACCAAATCCTAACCATTTATATCTGTAACAACTCTCAGAACATGATCATATGTTTGTAATGGCCCTCAGTAAATCTACATCCATGAACACTCCAGGGATCACAACCCTACCTAGGTCTAACTTCCATGCATTACACCAAGGTTTTCTAATTTTCTTTGTCCTACCCACATTCTAAATAGGTCTAAGCCTGGCATTGGAATCCTAGCATCTCAAATCATGTATGCCTTATCCACTAATCCTTCACCTAGGGTTTTTCCAACTAACAATTTTTTTCCCTATTGTCTATCACATGTTGACCCCTTTAATTTATCTAAGAATTCATCATAAAGATTCCTTCTTTGATACTTTGTCTATCCTGAGTGCTTTTTTTAAAGGAGCCATCTCAAAATTTAACAGAAAAATAGAAACTAGGGCACATAAATAAACTTAACAATTCTTCTTAATTCTACTCAATAAAAACCCCACAATTACATATAAAATTGATCAAGATTCACTTTTAAAATAACTAGGATAGCAAGAAGATGAACTTACAACTTTTTTTCTCGAAACCCTAACCAATTTTGCTAAAAACACCAAGAATCATCACCTTAGATTACAAGGGTATAAAAATCACTTCTACTTTCTTTTGAAAATTAAAATGAAATTCAATTCTACTTTAAATCACCAAAAACACAAAAACACCAGTCCTTTCCACCATTAATTATTCACTCGCATGAGCCAACAGTCTCCAATTTGATTTGAAATAAAATTGAATAACAACTATTAATTTTCCTAATCGGATCATGTTGATTGGTCATTTTGACATTGATCGTCGAACTTACCTAAACCTCACCACACCAGTCATAAAATTTGGTCCCTCTGATTAAAGGCCCTCTTTACTCCCCTAGACACATGGCACCATCTCACAGATTCGTGATCATTAAAATGCCCAACAACTTTGATCCTGAATCAATGACAACTATCGATCTTAGTTGATCTTTATCTAATGATAAACACTGCAACCTTTACCTTTCACTTAAACCTCAAGAAACTTTATCATTTGAAACATAAGATCACCACTCAAAATTGCATGTGCTAAAAAAAACCTTTTAGTATCCCAATACTTAACCAACCACAAACCACAACTGCAGGAAAGAAATGTTACAACCCTTTAACTATGTATTGCTTGCTAGGTGTCACCTTTTCATGCATTTGCGATCAACCCTGGTGGTTACATTTTGTATTGCAAGAATATGAATAGTCAAGAAAATAATAACTGTCAACTGAAACATTAACCTCTCCCAGTGACACTAACAAATAAAACCAATAATTAACTACGGTTTTAAACTTTGACATTGTGGGTTAAAGAACAAGGAACTACTAAACATAGGATAAACCAACAAAACAAAAGGATTCCGTGGCCCACCAGACTTAAAAACTTGCCAAACTTAGCAAATAGAATTAGTAATGGGCCAACAACCTAAGATCATTAAACCTAGATAATTATAAAGCATGACCCACTACCATGAACACAAAACCCACAATTTAAGTGACTCAAAAAGTAATGAAGGAAAAGGAAAACTTAGGGTTTAGACCAAACATAAGACATTTACAATAAATAAATCCCTTAAACCCTAAACCCTCACCCTTTTGTAGAGACAAACAAAGGCACAAATCATGTAAATACACCAAACTTACCAAATTTTGAGAAGGAAAAAAAAACAAGCACCACCATATTTGATTGTTTATTTACACCATTGGATTTGGCTTTTTCAAATTGGATTAACAGTTCAGATTCAAACAAGGTTTTGAAGGACTTTCGAGTCCTTTCCTCACTCATATGAATTAATGATGGATATGACATAAAGTATGTTTTTTGAGAATAGAAATAAAGTATCTTTTCTTCTCATTCTATTTTCATTATGCATCAATTCAAGAAGTGAATTCGATTTTGGAGCCACGGTAGGGTTGAACATGATTTTTCTGATCAAAATATGAGGGTTTCTTGAGCTTTAAAGCCATAAGTTTGGTTATGTTTTTTTTGTGTTGTTTTGTGCCAAATTGTTTGTAGAATTGTTCTCAATTGTGAAGAGTTATTTGTTTAAGGATTAAATTGAGATTATAGATATTCTTAATTGCAATTTATTTGGATAATTGGAAAACCCTAGTTTCATTTTCTATGTGTAATTGTTGTTAAAGCCCTCTAGTTTATAAAATGACTCCTCTAAGATAGGATTCTGGTCAAACTGAATACCTCAAGAGAAATCTATTTGATAATTTATTATACCAGTTAAAACCCTCTACAAATGAATGACCCATGGGATAGAAATTGGTGGTTGGACATATAGTTGATGTGGGATTATATGACAAGTTTTCTCACATATCAGATGCTAAAGTGTTGATAAAGGGTTTAAGTGTTTTTAGAATGTGGTATGGGCAATCACATTTGGAAAATCCAAAATCCAATGCATGATAATATGATCTTGAGAAATTGGCAATGCCTAATGTATTTATGGATGTAGACTTAATGATGGTAGTTGCAAATAGGTATGATCCTGTGGCTAGGGTTGTATGAGATAATAGTGGTGAGCCCTTGTTGAGAATCTACAGGGAAGAATTTCAAGAAGTTGTTGATTTATATAAGCCTTATGCGTTCATGGAGGAAGTTGATTTGGAAGCAATTTGGGAAAAATCTAAATTTGTCAGGCATTTTGTTAGGGGCAAACTCCTTCGATCTCATTTGAAGGTTTTTGGAGATGCAAAGTATTATATTGGCCTTAGTGTCAAGGAGTCATTCCTAATTGAGATATTTGAGCCTCATATGAGGGATACATATTATACATTATGCCAGGTCTTGGGGAAGCATCTCAACACAGTTATGCCTCTAGATTTCATGTATATGGCTATCCAGATACAACACCCAAATTTCACAGTTATTTTTTTATTTTTTGCCTTATTTAGCTTAAAATATTCATGAGGGGCTAATCAAATTGAAGGGTGGGGTAAACCTTTTTTATATTGGTACTCAATGATCATGAAAATATTCTTATTTGAGAATGCAAATTATTTCGCTGAGCACATGCAATTGAACATAAAAATAGAGGGTAAGGATATGTTGGTGCAGACATGGAGTACTATTATGTCAAGAGATTGGGATGTTGCCAGTTATTTTTTATTTGATAATTCCTTTCCTTCTAAGCTTAGGGCTAGGTTAATTGTAAATCCACCTAGGATTCCTGTAGAGTTTCTTGATTGTGTAAGGCCAAAGGAGAGGGGGTTTGAACCTAAAATTTAACACAATTAGGGTGATATTATCCCCTATTCAATTAGTACTATGATCAAGGTTTTTAGCTATGGTGGAAGGCCCTATGTTCTCCCTTATAATGTGACTCTGAGGCTAGGCTTTGTAGAAGTTATGAGATAGATTGCATGGATTCAAGAGAAGGAATTAATTGGAAGGAATAAGGGTACTATTTTTCTAGATTATGCTATGATTCCTTACTTTGTGATTTATAAAGGTGGATGGGTACACTCAAAGAAGGTTTTTAAACCTTATGAGTTGGGATTGAGCAGTATTAGACATAGTGATCCAAAAAAAATTATAACTTATTTAGGCAAAGGATCATATTGTCTCCTCCCCTAGTACATGAATTCAATTTGCCTGAGGATCTCATTAGAAATGTTTATGATGAGGATTGACAGGAGGAAAATAAAAAATAAATGGGTAGCATATAAACAAGTTTGGGATGAAATAAGAAAAGAGGACCCAAGTTATGATCGTTTGCATTATATTACTCCCTTTAGCGCTAAAATTATTATTGTGGTTGGATACTTTGAAGAGACAATGCTTAATCTAAGACAAAAGAAGAAGAGGGTAAAATTAGAGGAGGGTTTTAAGTGCTTGAGAAGGTTGTGAGTGCAGAAGTGGATATCTTTTAGGTCTTCTTAGTTGGCTTCTATAGAAACTACTATTTCTCAAGTACCCTAGGGAGGAAAAGAAGAAGATAGATCTCATGAGTATCCTCCCTTATTCATCAAGGTGTAGAAAAGGGTAAGGGGTGAGGCTATCAGTAGTGATAATGATGATGAGGAGAAGAAGAGGAAAGGAAAAAAGGTAATGACATAAAAGAGGATGCCTTCTCCATCATCTCCTCCTAGGAAGTTAAGGGGTATCTACATTACTAACCCAGAGGATGAGCCAAGATAGGAAGTTTCCCCACCTTCTCCTCCACATATGTCACCTCCTAAATCTAAGTCTAAGGAGCAGACCGATGTGAAAATGAGTGAATAAGTTGTAGAAGAGGGTAGTGATGATGAAGACTGCATCAATATCTCTGAGCAATATTTGAGGGTTAGAATTCCACATGCACCTACAGCTCCAGTGCCTGACTTTCCTTCATTGGAGATTTAAGGGAAAGTATACAAGGACATGTGGAAGGAGGAATGTGAGGCATTTTTGGAAGATGATAGTTTTATAAAGACTAATTTCTTCCTGCAATTGTTATGGAAGGTAAAATTGGATGAATTTCATAAGAGATGTGATGAAAGGAAGGCCAAGAAACTAGATGAATCAGACCAAGAAAATGAAGATGAGGTTAAGCTTGAGATGACTAGATATTTTAAGGCCATCACCCCTGAGGAAGGAAAGAGAATAGTACATAATGTAGGGGTCTTGATTCTCCCTGAGTGGAATATTGTTGATGATGTGGTATTTGACATTGTGAGGAGAAGTACGCTATTATATGGATGGGAATTTGAGCAGGTGAATCTCACCATGAAAGGGGCATTTTACAATAGTGACCATGCTACATTGGGCTTATAATCATTTTACCCTACAGAAAAGAGGCCAGAACTTATGGACATTAACCCAAGCCTTAGGGGTAATATCATTATTCAAAGGACTCAAGACACTAATGGGGTAGATGCAAAAAATATGGTATTAGAAACTGCTAAATTTGCATATGATGTTTCCAAGAAGGAGAAGGATGAAAAAGAGGAATATAATAAAATGTATCACCATATGTTTTGTGAGTACAAAAAGTCCCAATAAAGATGTGTGGAGATGGAAACTGTGATTGGCTTACTTAAGCAACAAAGTGCACAAATGTTGCCTCTTCCCTCTGCCATCATAGCACCTTCACCATCTTCTGAAGATGTTCCTTCTTCTTCTAATTTTTCTAGTGTTCAGGATGTTGAGAAAGCATCATCTCTTGCTTCCCTAGTGCCCCCAATCATTGAGTAAATTGAGTGTTAAATTGATCCATCCAAGGGGCAGTTACTACAAAAGATTAAGGATTTGGAAAACCATTTTATTGAGACTGAAGGGAAATCAATGTCTGAGAAGAAGGAAATTGTATACATGATTCTTTATCACTTAAATGAGAAATTTGATGACAAGTTGGTAAGCATCCATGGATTTTATTCTCCGTTGTCTAATATTATTCATAATTTTTATAGGGATAGGGTAGTGGTAGTTCCTCTTTTTGATCAATGGACTAAGAGATCAAATGAGTTGAGATTTATCCTTTTGGGGTCAAAGTATCATAGGGAGAGGTCACCAAACATTACTCCCACCTATGCATTTTTCAAAACCTTACAATAATTTTAGATGTTAGCCAAAAATATAGAAAAAAGAATGAGGGATTTGATTAGTAGTTTTAATGGGATGAATGACACTCTTCTAGAAAGCATAGTTAATCAGAAAGGAAACATCAAACCTATACAGATATGGAAGGATAATGCAAGGTGGATGATTGATGCTTAGGTGGAACACATTTGTGAATATTTTGATGTTGGTATGCTAGAAACAAGTATGGATAAGATTATAAACACCAGTACATTTTTTGATACATTTGAAAAGGAAGAAAATAAATGTGTTATCAAATACAATCCTTATAGGGCCAAGGCTGATGAGGTCATGAACTTTGAGTGGACCATGAATGAAGAATTTTCTAGCTGGGCAAAGGAATACACTATGGTTTGAAGGAAAAATATTTAACCTCTAGCTATTTGATGTGCCTACTTTATGTTGTCTCTTTTGCAACACTTTCTATGTTTTTACTGGGTATTTATTGGGCTCCACATGTGTTCTTTTGCTCGGTCATCACTAGATAACTCAGTCATCACTAAAACTATTCTTCTCAGTAATTATTGTCTTCACTTAGTTTAATTCCTTGATACTCGGTAATTACTGATGCTCAGTCAACACTAAATTTTCTTGACTTATACTAGTGCTCGGTCAACACTAGCATCACTTTGCTTACACTAAAATTTCTTAATCTTCTGCTCTCTTTTTCTCGGTTAAGCCTATGCTTTTAGAATTTCTTTCCTCATTTCTTCTAAGCTTCAAATCAACTAACTTCTTCACTTAGTGTCATAGATAAACAACACATTACCTTTCCAATGTGCCAACTAATGAAGTACCCATTGCAATTTCCCATAACTCAACCTTTCACTAGGTCTTCTTGTTATCTCCTCTTTCAAATCCTCTTCATCAATCAAAAGATATGGTACTCTAATAAATAGAAACTATCTCACCAGTTAAGGTTTGACATCAATGACAATCTAACAATTGTTTCAATTGTCATTTCCAACACATATAGATATGGACTTTACCTTTCTTTTAGATAAATACTTGATATGTTGAAATATGATTGCCTTTATATTATTCATGTGTGAATGAGTGAAGAGTAATAAGTTTCCTTTAGCCAAGTAGCTTATCTTCCTATAGCTATGTGATAAATGTGTGTTTATTAGAACTAAGATATAATGAATGAATGTGATGTGAAATGAATGAATTTTTATATATTGTGCTCCTAATCCCCTACCGTAGGAACAGGTCAAAAAGGAGGAACAGTTCAACCAAATTTTAGCAAGACTTTATCAACTACTCAGACCAAGTCATACCATCATGGAGAAGGAGAATAAACAAAGCATGCAGATCTAGCTAAGTTATCTAATTTCTTGGATGAATTAGTTTGGAATTTTTTTATGAACAAAAAATCTAGGTGTTCATTGTCCTATATTCTCTCCTACAATTATGTGGAAGACTAATTCTTCCTTGTTGAGAAAGTTTCTCAATATTTCTTTAAATGTAATAACTATCACCACTTATCCTGTTAGAATTGGTCAATAGTTTAGAGTTAGTTAGTTGTAATATTCTGTATAAATAAGTTGTTGAAGTCCTCTTTGGGAGGGCCAGCAATAGAAGAGAGATCAACCATTAATGAGTTAATGTAATCAGATTTCAACAATATAGTTTTTTGTTTTCCAACTATTATGTGTAACACATTTCAGTTATATGAATAAAGGATCAATGATTATTCTGAGCCAATATCATATTAAGTAGTTTGGATTCACTCATCCAAGGGGGCCCACTTGGTGAGTGAACCTTTCATTTTTTCCTATTTTTGTAGTTGTTGTTCAAATCCTTGTATGTTCCCGCAGCCACATGGAAATAGTTCATTTGTATGTTTCTGTAGCCAAGGCAGGCAGAGTACTCCTAGGCTGAAAATATGAATTTACTTAGTTTTCATATTTAGTTATGCTTTGGTAAATAGGTGTTAGATATATTTCATTCCAAGAACTTACGTTCCTACAATTTCATTTCCAAGTAATAGTAGGATGACTCCAATCGATACTTAGTGCATATACTTTGCAGATCCATTTCAAGTCTACATCCTTGGGTTGATAGTTAAGTGAACCTTTCCATAGATAGATAACTTCTCATTAATGTGTCCAATATTTGAGTATGGGAACTATGCCTAGTTATTAGTCTATTTGGAAAGGCCTACATTTTTTGCATCATTTCCAGGGATGGTGTCAAGATAAGAACCTATTGAAGTCATTAGTAGATTTCTCAGTTCAATCTTTGTTTCATGTCCCTTTCAAGTTATCAAGTTATTGTAGTCATTATTTCTTTTTTCAATCCATTAAATCCTAAGTCGGTTATCAATAAATATGCATGCATAGAAGAAGGAGAGATACTTTAGGAAGATTCCTTCCCAATTACCCCAACAACTAGTTAGGAGACATATTTGTTCCATAGGAAGAAGAGGAGGAGGAGGAGGAAAAAAAATTTCTGATGTTATTCCAAACCTTCCCACTTCCTCATTATCCTTAGAAGATGAGCCTCTTGGCCTTTACATCTTTGAAGAACCTCTTGACTTAAATCCTTTTGCTGAAATCTTAGAAAATTTGCATATTCAGCACCCTAACCATCAAGAAGAGGATAACCAATTGGATTTAGTATTCTAACAACAAAGAGGTCCACCAAGGATGGTAGCTCCTTCCACTTTCTCATTTCCTATTACTAATCATCATGATAATAACAACCTCAAGAACATTCCATCTTTAGCCCTTCCCAAATTTTATGGTTTAGTAATAGAGGATCCTGATGATAGGACACACCTAGTTTCTTACATCCCTCAACCTAGGTCCACTCTTTTCTAGGTGATTTATTAATCCCTCTACTTTCTCCTGAGAAATGTCTCCTTGAGTATTGGCAAATACCCTTCTTCCTAGGTGTTCTACCAAGAGTGCGAAAACACATTGTGTTTCCATCCTTTCTAGCTCCTTTTGTTGCAACTTACCTCCAAGACAAATCAAAACCTTTCAAGAGTGTGGAGGCCTTCAAATCCATTTTTTAGGGTTCCTTAACACCTCATACTCATATCGAATCTCAAATCCTTCACCAATTCCCTCAAACCTTTACAAACTATTTCTTTAGGCCTTGTAGCCCTTAAAACCCAATTAGGCCTACTGGCCGAGGTTTTTAGGATTTCTTAGAAAGTTGTTCTAAAAGACCCTCCAAGTTAAGTTTTGATTCTTAAAACATGAGTGATTACCTCAATTATTTTGGTGGTCTTGGGTCTCTGAACATCCATACAACCCCTTATCCACATTTGAGGGTTTCATGAGGGTTTTAAAGGATTCAATGATCATTGACACAAAAGGGAATCAATATGATTTATTAGAACTCTAGGTTTTAACCACTACTTTATAATGGTACAATATGCATTCTCCAATCATTTTCATAATGTATTCAATTTACCCCTACAAGGTATTCCTTCTGACACTACATTGTCTCCTAACCAGGTATTGACAGAACCTGCCTAGGGCCAGGTCTTAAAAATAGCTAGCATAGCTTCCAAGGCTCCTCCTTGGTATAATACAATTTACATAGGCTCTATTCCCATATAAAAAAAATTTCATGATGATTCCATGGTGGGATCTCAAGGAAGAGTCATTTTTCTAACTCCTACCCTATACAGCCCGGTAAACTGGCAAAGCAAAACAAACTCAAAATAGTCTAACTAAATCACACAAAGCCTTCAAAAAATGTAAAAAAAGAAAGTAAAAAAAATAATCTAACCCTATACAAATAAAATAATGGATATTCAATCCATTAGAACACATGAACTTTCAAAACAATTAACCGTCACAAAAAAAACTCTATTTCTTTGTATTCAGAAAACTCTTTGTATGGTCTAACCTTTGAAAATGAGATTGAAAGACCTTACATAGGTCAAGACCTCATGTGTGAGTTGTTTGTTTCTTAATACAACCTAAATCCTCCGTGATAGGTCTTTTATAATAGTTTGGCAAGAAACTTTTGCAAACTTGCAAAAGTTGCTTGACAACTTTTGTCAATTTTAGCAATTCTTGCTACTTCCTCTATCCATGATGCTCTAACCTATCCAAAATGATGGACGAGATATCTTAAAACCATATTAGGACTCTTTTCACCTATTTTTTTATGTTTTAGATTCATTTTATACCTTAGTCTTCTACCTACCTTTCTAGGTTCTAAGGTCAAGTAGTTCATTCAAAGATGGTCTAAGTCTCATCTTTCCAAACTAATCTGACCTATACAACTCAAAACAAAACATTGACTCCCTAGGAGTCCTTATTTAATCAGTGAGTTGGATAGAGTCAATTACAAGCCAAAACTTAGATAGATCACTTGCCTAGTACCTTATGTGCTTATGCACTATTCTTCCCAAGAATAAGAAGACATTGTCAACTAACCTATGGAGTGAGTAGGCTTATATCTATGCCTCTCTTTTTAAACTTTTCTTATGGTATCTAGGTAGCGTCTATGTCTACCAATCCCTTCCATTTGACTAGTAGTCCATGTATGTCTTGTGCCTAGTTTTTTGGCTTACTCTAGAACTAAGAATCTTCTATGCTTGTGGAGTGGAATCAGTTGGTGGTGGGAGGTTCTCTATTATCTCAGTGAGATATTTATCCACCTCAAGAATAGTAGGAGTTGGCCCCTTGTATCTACATTAAGCATCGGGGATAGACTTATGTGACTAGGTAAGTCTATCTTGTAATAATTCTTACCATACTTAGCTATGATCTTACAATGACTAATCCTCCTCATCTAAAGCTTATGAAATGTTCCATTCTATAGCCGAGCTTTATTAAGATGAACCATGACCAAGTCTCCTACTTGGAATTGAAAATCCCTTCTTCTAACATCAACTATGTTTTTTAGCTTGCTAGTTTTTTCAGTTAAGGCATGTTTAACAGTGTCATGGATCTCTTTCATGGAGAGGGAAAAATATTCTGCATATCCACTTTAATTTGGTGTTTGTCCCAAGTATTTGAGCTCCCAAATACCTATAGGGTGCATTCCATAGACCACTTAAAAAGGGCTCTTGCTCGTGGTTCTATTTTGGGTGTCATTGTAAGCATACTTATCCTATGGAAGAACTTGTTCCCATGTCTATCCATACTCCTGGGTAAAGAACCTAAGAAGGTTACCTAAGCTTCTATTGACAACTTTAGTCTTCCCATCAGTTTTTGGGTGGTAGGTAGGAGGATCCAAAAGAGATATTGGTACCCAACTTATGCCATAAGGTCTTCCAAAAATGACTCATAAACTTGGAGTCTCTATTTGAAACAATACTTAGAGGTAGACTATATGGTTTCACAATAGATGAAGATAATCATGCCATTGTCTCTCCTTCAAAGCTAATATATCTATTCTAAGGATTACCTATTCCATCATTAAATACACTTGAATTGTCAACCTAGGGATGTAGGACTTGAAATGGGCCAGCACAGTTTGTGCACTAAGTTCCTTTAGAATTCATAACACCTATGCTGGAGGAAAGTAAAATGCATTAGAGGAATCTATACTACTACTACAAAATAGTAAACACACCTTGGCTAACAACAGATAATTGCAGGAAGCTTAAAAAATGAACCTAAACTAATTAACAACTCAGAACATCCACTATGATCATTTTTTGCAAGTGCTGCAGGAACTTTCACAGTAATAATGTTGCAGGACTAATACAGTAAATCTATCTGAAAATAGGAAACTGCAGGAAATGAATCTATTCTACCTAAATCTATTCCACCCCCCAAGTGGGCCCCCTTGGTTGGCTTCAATTAACTATGAACACAACAAGTGCTTCAAAATATTTCTTCCATTAAAATCCTTCTTTGATTACATAGAAACTGAATAATTCATGAAGAACAGAAAGAGTAACTTCTGAATCTAAATCAGCATTATCTATTTTCTCATTAGCTTACTAAGACAATCCAAATCCATTATATAGAGGATTTGATGCTTATTAAAAACATAACATAAAAAGTCTTGAACAAACATTGCCAGAAAAGAAGGTGGAAGATCAACCATGACATAGTACATTTACTGCCAGGCAACAAAATAACAACTTGCAAGAAATATAGCAAGTTATATCCCCTATATTCTCTGGAGCTCCTTTGTAGGTGCGGCTTATCCAACGGAACTAAACTGCACTTTCTTTGCCATGACCGGTCTCCATTATCTTCCTCCTTAAATGTCGTAATCACCACTCTTTGAGTCACTCCTCATTCTCCTGAAAAGTTAGCAACATCCGGAACACACATGCAAGATAACATTCCTACTTTTACTCAGATATTAGAACATAGCTTAAAATAGTTATATGAAATACTGTATTCTGTGTATAATATTAAACAAAATATGTCATACACACTACCCATAGGTTTAGAAGGTTCTAGCTGTCTCTGGCATAAGTTCACAAGATATTTACAACAAGTGTTCAGAAATGTTTTGTCAAAGCACAAAGAGTGTGTCCAAACTATAAAAACTATATCAAAATAAAGGCATTAATATGCCTCATCATCTGCCCCCCACTATTCAAATGCTTGTCCTCAAGCATTATACTTCTTTGCCATAGCTCTGAAGTCACTGACTGTGGTTCTCCCCTTTTTCCCACTTCTGAAGGTGTAGAAGAATCCTCTACTGCACTCCCAGTGATCACCTCTATGCTCCTCAACCAGTAGGTCTAGTTTAGTATCATTATTATCATAAAGAGGCCAAAGAAGCGTAGGAGGTTGAAAGGACAAGGGCATCCATAGTTCCTTTCTGATCTGACATCCCAGTTGTATGTATTTGGTCACCCTATGAACAGCTGCCTCATAATTGATAGGGCTATGTGGTTCTGCCTTTTTGAAGGCATCTGGCAGTCGGTTCCACCTATTCCTAATCCCTGAAAAAGCTCTTTGTTGTGTAAATTTTGGGAGTGTCTGGTAATCTCTGTAAACCTTTTCTCTTTCTACAAACACTTTAGCCCTGACCTCTGGTTTTGGTTTCCCATAAGTTAATCTAAACCAATCTCTTAGAAGATCATCAGGCTTATGTGATTCAGCCCGTAGTGGCAAAGGTTTAGATTTTTCAAGATCTCTGTAGGCATTTAATTGCTGGTCATAGTTTGTTTCATTGTGCATCCAAGACATTAAAGCCCTAAGGTGAACATCTCCTATGTAAAGTAGAGGATTCCACTCTGTTTCATGTGGAATTATGAAATTATGCAGATAAAGTTCACACAATAAATTCTTCTTCCATGAGGGCAGAGTCTGATACACATTGTAAAAATCTTGAGCAATTTTAAATTCACAATCAATATTCCTTATTGTCATCATTAATTTAAATAACAAAAATTGTTCCTTCAGACAAATAGAATACACCCTTGGTGGTGGTCTATAGGCCATGACTTGGCCAGCTATCTTTAAAGCCTTATTTAGCTGTTGTTTCTATTTCTCAAGCTACTCCTTGAGGGATTCAATTTCCTCATCTTTATCAAATATTATTTTTCTACATTTGGTCTCTTTCTTGTTTCCACAAGGTCTTTTGAAAAATGAAGTGATTGTACAGACCAAACAATACAGACTGAATTGTAGACCAAGGGAATTCTTGGACCATAGCTTTCTTCTTCCGTTCCTTAGCAACTTGCTGTAAATAATGGGTGTACTAGGAGGATCTATAAGGTATGACAAAAATATTAGAGTATACAGGGACTAGTGGTGAAGTAGTTTGAACACTTTCAGGGGCATTTTCTGTGACTACAGCAGGATTTGACTCACACATTTCTTGATCACCCTGTGGCATTTCACTGTCAGGCTTATTTTCACATGTTTCCACATTTTGGGTTTCCAACTATACAGGAGAGTCATCTGGAATATTCTGAACCTACAATTCTGCATGAGGTTTTGATACTTGACCTCGCATGTGAGGGCTTCGATGTACAGGAACCTCTTTAACCTTTATTGCCTTGCGGGTCCATTTTGGTTTAGATGGTGTTGGGGTAGACGCTGCAAGATTAGTTGTTGCAGGAGTAGACCTCTTTCTCTTTGTCACTTGAATAGTAGGGTTTTGGGCTTCCCTTTTAAAATTAGGGCTCTCTTCATCAACCTTATGTTTGCCTTTGTCTATGGAAGAGCTAGGTATCTCATCCTCTAAAATAGGCCCAACAATTTATCAGTAGGAGGTAATGCTGGTTCTTTCTCTATTTCAGCTGGATTCTGACTAGGCCCCTCAATTTCTTCCTCATTCCCTAAATTTTGCTGGACAGGGTTGGCTTGAGGCTGCAAGGTTTTAAATCAAACAAATTCTACCCATGATACAGGGGAGGAATCCCTAAGAGACCTTTCAACTAAAAGTTTAACTAGAGCATGATGAGAAATAGAATTTTCATTTCCTTTTTGAGTTTTCTCGGAACTAATACACAACATATTGTAAAGGAAATTAGGGACATTAACTTGAATGTTATGCCTTACACAACTGAGCAGCTTAAAATGATGAGCATGTAAGTTTGAAAATCTGCCTTTGCAGGTCAAATACATGATGATATGGTTTGCCAATTCTGGATATGGTGCTAGGAGAGAGAGTCTCTTACACCCTTGCTTTGAGATTTCCAATGGAGGGTCACCCGACTGAGAAAATTGTGCCCACAATGACCTGGCGTCATGTTCATTTGGGTAATGCTCTCCATTAACTGGTAGTCCTATGACTTCTGCTATCCACTCCTCAATAGCAACCACTTTTAATCCCCATACTGTGGCTTCTCCTTCATCAAATATCCTCATAAACTCCATTGCTACTTCTTCATTGAACTCTGTTAACTGCAGGAAGTAGCCAAGCCATCCACAAGTGTTAAAAGTACAGACTGCTTCCACATCTACTAGTAGAATACCATGGACAATCGGCTCATGTCTCTGCAATTGACCTCCCATCTTCAAAATGCCTAGTTTTAAATTTCTCTATTCTCACCACCCTGATAATTTTTACCCCCTTAACACTTTGCAAATACCTTCTTCTTAGAATTCAAATTGATCTTTCTAAGAAATGTTGATACCACATTCTCTTAACATAGCTCCATTATGTTTGGCATGTAAAATAATGATGCCATTAATTATGAAGGACATCAAGCTTTTAACTAAGAGTGTTCTTGTATAAATAATAATCCTTTTAAGTCATGTCAAACTTAGGAAATCTTTCCCAAAATTAGAATGAAAAGGTACGATAGATATAATAAAGATTTTAAAATTAAAAATAGATCGCAGCCAAAGTACAACATATAACGTGGACATGACTAGGGTGACGTGGAGATGACACTTGGAAATAAATACACTTTTCCTACCCCCCATGAAATTTTGACAAGTGTCCACACTTAAAAAAATTTGCACAGGAATGGAAAATTGGCTTTCGGCTTATACGATACATTTAATGTAGTATTATATATAATTATTGAAACCTATGTGCTAAAAATGAGGAGAAAGTAAAAATGTGGTACCTAAAAATTTTAGATCGTACATCCGCATGCAAGTTGATGAGTTGGTGAAGTCTAGTGATCGCAGAAAAGGTGCTGATGACATGTTTTATTGAAAGTAGTAAAAATAGAATTTGTGGGTGACATTGAGGGTGAGTGGATGGTAGATAAAGAAATGAGATGAGTTGATAAGAAGAAAATGAAAAGTGAATGAAAAAATGGACCTCATATGGAATGAGGTGTTATTATGGTTGCGCGTTGAAGGTGTTTTATGGTACGGCTAGAGGAAGAAGGCGTGCTACCTCCACTGCATGAACTGTGTTCGTAGGAGCTGGTAATTTTCTTGGTTGGAACTGCTGTAGGAACTCAGCCTTGGTCTGTGGTTTATGATAGAGGTGCAATCGGTGGCCATTTACGAGCAATTTGAACTGGACTGGATCAATGGTTGTCAGCTAGACTGCTCCATTGTTGAATACATGTTGAATTTCGTAAGGCCCTAGCCACCGAGTCTGCAATTTTCCTGGTATCTCCTTGAATCAAGAATCATATAAAAGAGCCCAATCCCCCACTTGGAAGTGTTTATTCCTGATATGTGCATCATGCCACTTCTTTCGTTGTTTCTGAATTATCTATGTTCTTTCCAAAGTTGTCTTTCTCATTTCATCCAGTGAGTTCAAGTGGAGAAGTCTCTCTTCTTGTGTTGTAGTTCAATAAGCCCAAACGGCTTTAGTTAATATGTTGCTCCAATCCCTCCTATGTATTTGCACTATTTTGGTCAGAATGGCCTCAATTTCTCTATTGGTGACCTTTGCTTTCCCATTTTCCTGAGGGTGATAAGGGATGGATTTTCGGTGCCTTATGATGTATTCTTTCATAAGTTCAATGATCAAATTTGATGTGACCTAGGCTCCTTGATCTATTACAAGTTCTCTGGGAACTCCATAGCATGTGAATATTTCTTCATACAAGAATTTAGCTACTTTCTCATCTCTTGCATTTTTCATCGCCCTAACTTCCACCCATTTTGTTAAATAATCCGTACATCCTAAGATGTAGGATTTTCCATTTGATGGTGGGTCAATTGGCCCTATGAAGTCCATACCCCACTTATCAAAGGGTGTTACAAAAACCTGTGGATTGAGTGGCATCTCATCTGATCTTATTGGTCGGCCCATTCCCTAGCATTTGTCACACTTGGTGGTATAAGTTGCTGCATCCTTATGTAATGTTGGCCAGTAATATCTAGTTGTAAGTATCTTTAATGTTGTTTGTTTACCTGCAAAATGGCCTCCACATGGTTCATCATGACAGACATGTAGTATGTCATATATTTCATCTTCCCTAACACATCTCCTCATGATTTGATCTAGTCCAGTATAGAAGAGATTGTTATCTATCCATGAATAATGAAAACTTTTCTCTACAATCTTCTTCCTGTCTTTTTGGGAGAAGTGTGGTGGCATTTTATTTGCAGCAAGATATTTTTCTATATCTGCATACCATGGTGTATGGGTTGCTATGTGGAACAAATGCTCATCTGGAAATGTATCTTCAATTGGAGTTGGATCTTCATCAGCAAGTTGAAGTCTAGACAAATAGTTAGCAACTACATTGGCCTTTTTTGGCTTATCAACAATGGTAATATCAAACTCCTGCAATAACAAGAGCCATCTTGCCAATCAGCCAGTTACAGTAGGTTTGTCATCAAGTACTTTATGGCTGAGTGGTTAGTATGAACAAAAATAGGATAGCCAGTTACATAGTGTCTAAATTTGTTCAATGCATAAACTATAGCTAAAAGTTACTTCTCAGTTACTATGTAGTTTAGTTCAAGGCCATGGAGACTTTTACTAATATAATAGATTGCATTTTCAAGGTTAGCAGGCTTTTGTCCTAATACAGCACCTATAGCATAGTTTGATGCATCAGTATGGATATGGAATGGAATAGACCAATCTGGTCCTTTAAGAACTGGTGTTGTGGTGAGGAGTTTCTTAAGCTGTAGGAAGGATTCATTACATGTTGGTGTCCAAATGAATTCAACTTCTTTAGTCAGCAGTGTATACAAAGGACTAGCTATTTGACTAAAATTTTGAATGAAACGCCTATAATAGCCAGCATGACCTAAAAAATATCTTAGATCCTTTGGTTTAGTAGGTGTGGGCAATGTTAGGATTACCTCTATCTTGGCTAGGTCCACTTATATCCCTACGGCTGATATAAAATGACCAAGCACTACCCCTTCCTGCATAAGCATGAAATATTTCTCACTATTAAGTGATAGATTATGTTCTTTGCATTGGACAAGAACCTTTTCAAGATTCATCAAAGCCTCCTCAAAGGTCACTCCAAATGTTGTAAAATCATCCATATATATTTCCATATAGTCATGTGATATGTTAGCAAAAATACTAATTACAGCTCTTTGAAATGTTGTTGGAGCATTACATAGGCCAAATGGCAACACAGAGTATGCAAAAGTACCCCATGGGCATGTAAATGTAGTCTTATCCTGATCCTTTGGAGCTATACATATCTAATTATAACCACTGTATCCATCAAGAAAAGAAAAATATTTCTTACCAGCCAGAGTATCCAGAACTTGATCAATAAATGGTAAAGGAAAATGATCCTTCTTCATTGCCTTATTCAATTCTCTGTAATCTACACAAATATGTCATTTCCCTCCCTTTTTAGGTACTATAACCCATCGACTATCAGATATAGGGTATATGAAACCAGCATCAAGCAATTTTTGTAGTTCATTTTTAACTATTTCCCTGAGTGCTGGATTAATCTACCTCTGGGGTTGACAGAGTGGCAGGCACCCTTCATTGATATATATTCTATGAGTGCATAATGTGGGGCTTAACCCTTTCATATCTCCATAGTCCCATGCAAAAGCATTTTCATGTTTTTGAAGAAGCTTTGTTAACTATTTCAGCTGTTTGGAAGGCAGTTTGTTATTGACATGGAGATTATGACCTTTTGACAACTCAACAGTAGTTGTGAGATTAACCATAGCATCTTCAGAGATGGGACTTGTATCTAGTTCACATGGTAAAAGCTAATGGATAATGTCTGGCTCCTTAGGTAGAAAACAATTCTCAGTATATTCCTCATATGTAGTTAGTTCCAACACAGAGCTGTCAGATACATCCTTTTCTACCACACAAGTATTATTAAGAATACTCTGAATTACTGAATCCTCCTCTTGCAGCTTTAGAAAAGACTGTCTATGTAACATCATAAGCTGTACTACAGATTTTAACTCTTCCTCTCCATCCCCTAAATTTGGCCATACAGGTGTGCTTAAATTTGGTTGGGGTTGTACTGGAGGATACAGGACAAATTTCTTTGTCTCCTGTCCATTCGATATGGTCATGTTTCCTGACCTACAACTTATATTTGCATCAGTTGTAGCTAACCATGGTCGTCCTAAAATGACAGGGTAACCAACTAAGTTGACTTTTGGGGATAGAATCATAAAATCTACAGGGTACTCTAGAGAATCTAGGGCTACTACTATGTCCTCTATCATCCCATTAGGAGTGATAGTGGAACTATTGGCGAGTTGCAAAATTGTTGGTGTAGCCCATAATCCTTCTATTTTCAACTTTTTCATAGTATCCTTGGTCATTACATTTATAGCAGCACCAAGATCAATCAAGGCATTTTTAACTGACTAACCATTTATAATCACATTCACAACTGGACTTCCTGGATCAGAATATTTAGGAATAACCAATTTTCCTAACATGATGTCAGCCAATTGTCCTATAACATGGACTGTGGTTGGGTCCTTTTTCTTCCTCCTAGGATTTTTAAGATAGACTTCTCTGATAGCTTTGCCATAAATAGGAACATCTTTAATAGCTTGGAACAAAGGAATCTGGACATGCATGTTCTTTAGTTGGTCAATGATGTCAAAGGATTGTTCCTCTATTTGTGCAGGTTTACTTTGTATAAGATTTTTTGGAAAAGGAGGTTCAACTATAGTTTGAGTTTAAGCTGAACTAGCTACATTGGCTGGGTCAACAGCTTGCGGCAGAGAAGTTGTTGGTGTTGATGCTGCAGGAGGATCTAATATTTCAGTTATAAGAGGTGGTTCAGGTGTTGGTAAGGTTGTACCAGATCTCAAATGTATATCTGCAACATTTAGAGCATAAGCAAGATACTGCTAAGCATCAGCAGCATACATTGGTTGTTGTGGCTACTGGTTATTTGGATTTGGTTGAGGTTGTGTAGGAAACTAAGTCTACTTTTGAGGTCCAAAAATTGTAGGTGGTGGCATTAGTGCAAGTGTATTTGCTGGAGGTGGTAAAGGTGGGTATCCGGTATTGTTAGACCATTGTTGAGGTCCTCTCCATTGGTTTTTAGACTACCAATTCCCTCGGGGTGGTTGCCATAGGTTTGGGAACTATGGCCATTGGAGCTGTTGTGGAGGATACCATTGACTTTGTGGATTATTTTGCCAAGCATTGTTCCAATTAGGTTGATTATATTGTGGAGGACCTTGGACACTATGGTTTTTCCATTGATTACTATATGGATTTAAATTTTGTAAAGGGTCTTGAAGCATACCTTGACATGGGGTGACGGCCAATTTTGAGCAACGAAGAATACTTTCTCATCTTCTCCTTCTATCTTTAGGTACTCAGTTGGAAGATGTTGCTTTTCCACATTAGCAACCAATTTGCAATGACAATCTTTCTTCTATTTCTGACAGTGTGGACAGTACTCAGCTTCTGTATGTTTCTTCTTAGCAACCATTGTATCTAAATGTGTTGCGACATCATTGATGATGTCTTGCTTGAAATCAAACAACAAATTTGAAATTTCCATCTTTGAAATACCAGAGCCACTTCCCTTGGCTATTGCTGAGCGAAATCCCCTTCCTTTCTTTATTGCTGACCTAGAGTAGTTCTGGCAAATCTTCTGAAGGTCATCCCATGAAGATTGGGATATATCTCCTCCTGCCATCAAATCCAATGCTTCAAGACAGTTCTCATTTACTCCTCTAAGAAAAATTAGCTTCTGGGACTCCTCCTGCAGGGTATTTTGTGGGTTCTTTTGTAAGTTGAACAAGAAGCGAGATATATAATCTTCTAATGTTTCATCTTCCCATTGTGACATTCTAAAAATGTCATCACCTTTTGAATCATTTCCCCTGCAATATTCCTTATACTTGTTAAGAAACAGGCATCTCATATCATCCCAATTTGCTACTGCATTTGCCCCCAAGCCCATAAACCATTTTAAAGCTGACTCTTTTATTGTAGCTGGGAATAGTTTTAGCTTGTGACTGTCATTATTATAGTCAAAGCTCTGGCACAGGATATCAAATTCGAATAGAAAAGTATCAAGATCTTTTGTGATGAGACCATAAAACTTTGGTAATGCTGATGCAGGTATATTTTTGAGTTTGGGATTATTGACGAGACTTGGTATTGGAAATGGAAATGTGGGAGCTACCATAGCTGGAGGTATGGGATATTGAAAATGTGGCTGGAAATTGGTAATTGTTGGGGGATTCTGAACAGCAGGCAGTCCTGAAGTGGAGTTAGTATGGAAGCTGGCCAATATTTCCTCAAATGGACTGAGTTCAAATGTTTTCTAGATGTCTTCTTCTATTGAAGATGATGATGTAGTAAACTCTAGGCTTGCGTCTAGAAATGGCAATTCAGGTTCTTCGAATTCTCCTTTTGGTTTCATAGGCTCCTTAGGAAGGAATCTACCATGGACATCTCTCCTTCTTTGATGCAGCAAGAAATTGGTGACTGGTTAATCAAGCTCACAACTTTGTAGTTCCTAGCTAACAAACTAATCTAAAAATAAATGACTCATGAAGGTTCCTAGCTTGACACCATCCCCGGCAGCGGCGCCAAAAATGTATGGTTTCACAATAGATGAAGATAATCATGCCATTGTCTCTCCTTCAAAGATAATATATCTATTCTAAGGATTACCTATTCCATCATAAAATACACTTGAATTGTCAACCTAGGGACGTAGGACTTGAAATGGGCCAGCACAGTTTGTGCACTAAGTTCCTTTAGAAGTCATAACACCTATGCTACAGGAAAGTAAAATGCATTGGAGGAATCTATACTATTACTACAAAATAGTAAACACACCTTGGCTAACAAAAGATAATTGCAGGAAGCTTAAAAAATGAACCTAAACTAATTAACAACTCAGAACATCCACTATGATCATTTTCTGTAAGTGCTGCAGGAACTTTCATAGTAATAATGTTGTAGGACTAATACAGTAAATCTATTTGAAAATAGGAAATTGAAGGAAATGAATCTATTCTACCTATATCTATTCCACCCCCCAAGTGGGCCCCCTTGGTTGGCTTCAATTAACTATGAACACAACAAGTGCTTCAAAATATTTCTTCCATTAAAATCCTTCTTTGATTACATAGAAACTGAATAATTCATGAAGAACAGAAAGAGTAACTTCTGAATCTAAATCAGCATTATCTATTTTCTCATTAGCTTACTAAGACGATCCAAATCCATTATATAGAGGATTGGATGCTTATTAAAAACATAACATAAAAGGTCTTGAACAAACATCACCAAAAAAGAAGGTGAAAGATCAACCATGACATAGTACATTTACTGCCAGGCAACAGAATAACAACTTGCAAGAAATATAGCAAGTTATATCCCCTATATTCTCTGGAACTCCTTTGTAGGCACGGCTTATCCAATGGAACTGAACTGCGCTTTCTTTGCCATGACCGGTCTCCATTATCTTCCTCCTTAAATGCAGTAATCACCACTCTTTGCATCGCTCCTCATTCTCCTGAAAAGTTAGCAACATCCGGAACACACATGCAAGATAACATTCCTACTTTTACTCAGATATTAGAACATAGCTTAAAATAGTTATATGAAATACTACATTCTATGTATAATATTAAGCAAAATATGTCATACACACTACCCATAGGTTTAGTAGGTTCTAGCTGTCTCTGGCATAAGTTCACAAGATATTTACAACAAGTGTTCAGAAATGTTTTGTCAAAGCACAAAGAGTGTGTCCAAACTATAAAAACTATATCAAAATAAAGGCATTAATATGCCTCATCATAGACCATGGATTCTCATTATCTCCCTAAAGAACAAATTGGCAATGTGACAAGCATCATGTGTGGTTATACATGGAACAAAGTGGGCTATTTTTCTAAATCTATCCACAATGACATATATTTTTTTATACCCTTTCTTTGTCTTTGGTAGGCCAACCAAAATGTCCATGCTAAGACATTCCCAAGGTCTATTTGGTATGGGGAGTGGCTTATACAAACCTACATTGGAAGATGTTCCCTTTGTCTTCTGACAAATTATACATGATTCTACATATCTCTTGACATCCCTGCTCATTATGGGCCAATAGTAATGCCTCTAAACTAGCTCAAAGGTTTTATGAATTCCAAAATGTCCACTAAGTGATCCATTGTATTTTTCTTATATTAGGTTCTCTCTCATGGAGCCCCTAGGAACACAAAGTTTCCCTCCTTTAAAAAACAATCCTTCTTGCAATGTATAATCAGAAAAATCATGACAAAAGTGGTTTTGAAACTCTAAACATGTCTTATATGGTGCTGACAAGTCTTCATCATCAGGGTATAGCTCCTTAAAATTGTCAACACCTATGATTCTTAGTTAATTTTTTTGGATTGTTAAAAGACTCCTACTTAAGTTATCTACTACCTTATTGGATTTCCCTTTCTTATGCATAATGGTGAAGTTATAGGCTTGAATGTACTCCACCCATTTCATGTTCTTATGATTGAGTTTATCCTATGAATTGAAAAACTCAAAGCTTGATTGTCTGTATATACTACAAATTCTTTTGGGAGAAGATAGTGCCTCCATTTCCTTAAGGCTTGAACTAGAGAATAAATTTATAAGGCATAAGAAGAGTATTTATTCTTTGATTCATTAAGATTATCATTGTGAAAAGAAACTAGCCTATTCTCCTAACTAATGACTGCACCTATTGCAACATGGTTGGCATCACATTCAACAGTAAATAATTTCTCAAAACTAGGCAACACAAGGATGCATTGTGAGGATATTCTCTCATCCAATGTTTCAAATCCCCTATTGGATTATTCATTCCATTTTAAGTTAGTCTTAATACCACCCTTTATGGTATCCAACAATAGAGCACATATCTCACTAAATTGTCTTATAAACTTTCTATAAAATTGGGCTAAGCCATGGAAACTCCTTACCTCTATGGAAGATTTTTGAGTAGGCCAACTCACTATGGCTTCCACCTTGCTTGGATCCATTCTCAAACTTCCTTCGGATATGAAAAAACCCATGTAAACCAACTCCTGCTTCATGAAATCACACTTCTCAAGATTGATTGTTAGTTTTTTATCACGCAGCCTTTGTAAAACTGATTGTAAATGTTGGAGGTGTTCATCACTTGTTTTACTAAAAATTAAAATATCATCCAGATAAACTACAACAAATTTACCTATGAAATCATGTAACACTTCATTCATAAGCCTCATAAAGGTGGAGGGGGCATTTGTTAAGCCAAATGGCATTACTAGCCACTCATACAACCCTTTAATGATCTTAAAGGTTGTCTTCCATGCATCTCCCTCCTTAATTCTGATCTGATGGTAACCACTTTTTAAATCAATCTTTGTGAAATATTTGGCCGCACCTAAGCAATCCATGAGGTCCTATATCCTTGGAATTGGGAACCTGTACATTATCCAGGATTTTTTTATAGCTCTTGAGTTAGTACAAAGTCTCCATGTACCTCCTTTCTTTGGAGCTAAAATAGTTGGTACTGCACATGGACTCACACTCTTCCTAATCAACCCATATTCAAGGAGTTCTTGTACTTGTTTGGAAATCTCCTCATGTTGTTGTGGTGTCATCTTGTATGCTTCTTTGTTAAGCGGTGATGCTCCGGGAATGAAGTCTATTTGATAACTTATATCTCTATTGGGAGGTAATGCAAATGGTTTCCCATCACTGATTATATCCTTGAACTGGTCCAAAAGTATTTGAACCTCCTTTGGTATCTCAGATTTCTTATCTACCTTCTCCTCTTTAGGTTTTACCACCATAGCATAACCTATTCCTTCTCCCTCTTTCAAGGTGTGAATGAACTCTTTTTCACCCACCAACAATACATTAGGACCCACTATCTTTTTGTCATATTCATCTAATAAGGACTGAATCTTGAATGTGACCCCATCTTTCTTGAAGGTATAAGTATTTCTCTTTCCATCATGCATGGCTTCTCTATCAAATTGCCATGGTCTACCTAGCAAAATATGATAGACATCCATGGGCAACACATCACACAATACTTTTTCTTTATATCTGCCAATGCTAAAATCTACCCAAGCTTGTTCATTAACTATCACATGTTGTCCTTTCTTTAACCAAGTAACCTTACAAGGGTTATTTTGGGTATTATATGAAAACTCAACTTAGTAACTGCCTCATCAGATACTATATTACTAGTTGAGCCTAAATCAATAATGACCTTACATACCTTATTGAGGATTTTGCATTCGATCCTAAAAATATTTCTCCTTTGGCTTGGCTCCTCCTTTATGGATTCTTTAATGAGGGTTCTTCTAAACATAAAATTTTATCCTACTTCAAAGTCTAATGGCACTTCACTTTCCTTGCTGCTAGATGCCTCTTATTGAGCATAAGTAACTCTCTTTTCTCCTCCATGAGTTGATGATCCCTTCTTTGGACATCTATAAGTCAGGTGTCTATATTGGTTATAATTGTAACACTTCATGGTGGAAAATTAGGAAGGACCTCTTCCATGCCCACTTTTTTTGCCTCTAAAATTGGTGCTTGAACCCCTACCTCTACTATGTCCACCTCTTTGGCTAGTTTCCCCACTTTTTTCAATGATTTTTTACTCTCGTTATGTCCTTGGTTCTATACCTCTTCCTCCAAAGGTACCTCTATGACCCATGCCATCTCTACCTCTACCTCTTCCTCTTCATCTACTACTTGACTCATGCTTCTTTTTGAGTCTTTCTTCTAATTTAAGGGCTAGATGATAACACTTGTGGATAGTGCTTTGGTTCCATAAGCTCAACTCCTCTTGTATACTCCATTTAAATTCATTGATGTATTTGGCTACTTTGATTCTCTCCTCCTCTTGGACATTCGACCTTAAACAAAGTTTTTGAAATTCCTTAGTATATGAGGTTACATCTACATCTTTTTCCTCAAATTCTATCTTTTTTTATGCAGCTGAACTTTATAATCCTCAGGAAGGTAGGTTTCTTTGATCTTTGCTACCATCCCTTCCAACTAAATATAGCATTTTTTCCTTGTTTTTCCCTCTTAGTCTAGATGAATTTCCACCAGGTTACAACAGCTCCTCTCATCCTTTCTTTAGCCAAATTTACCTTTTGAGCTTCTGATACACTCACATTCAAAGTAATTATCCATGCCTTCAATCCAATACATGACAAATTTGGCTTCCATTTTACCACTGAATAATGACACACCTTAAATGATTTCCCACTCAAAGACTTTATAGCTATGAGTAAAGGTTACTCTTTCATCTCAGGGTCAAGTGCTGGTATCTCATCCTCTACAAATACCTCCTTGAGATTTTATTGCTCTTCTTGTCTAGTGACCTTGCTTGTCACTTCATCTATCATGTTGGTTAACTCTCCAAGCCTGTCTTCTAACTCTACCAGCTTGTCCCTCAACTGTTGATTCTCATCTTCTTGGTCCTACACTTTCTTGGCTAATTCTACATGTGTCACCATATTGGATGATTCTACTATCTTAGTTGAATACAACATCAATTTTCCCTAGCCCAGTCTTGCTTGCTATGATACCAATTTGATAGGACATGCCTAGTTTCTTACATCCCTCAACCTAGGTCCACTCTTTCCTAGGTGATTTATTACTCCCTCTACTTTCTCTTGAGAAAGGTCTCCTTGGCTATTAGCAAATACCCTTCTTCCTAGGTGTTCTACCAAGAGTGCAAAAACACACTGAGTTTTCAGCCTTTCTTGCTCCTTTTGTTGCAACTTACCTCCAAGACAAAACAAAACCTTGTAGGAGTGTGGATGCCTTCAAATCCATATTTTAGGGTTCCTTAAAACCTTCTAGTCATATCAAATCTCAACTCCTTCACCTATTCCCTCAAACCTTTACAAATTGGTTCTTTAGCCCTTATAGCCCTTGAGCCCCAGTTAGGCCTCCTGGCCTGGGTTTTTAGGCTTTCTTACAAAATTGTTCTGAAATATCCTCCAATTTAAGTTTGGATTCTTAAAAAATGAGTGATGACCTCAAGGATTTTGGTGGTCTTGGGTCTCTAAGCATCCGTACAACCCCTTATCCACATTTGAGGGTTTCATGAGGGTTCTAAAGGATTCATTGATCACTGCCACAAAAGGGAATCAATCTGATTGATCAAAACTCTAGGTTTTCACTACTACTTTATAATGGTCCAATATGAATTTTCCAATCATCGGCACCATGTATTTAATCCACCCCTGCAAGTAATTCCTTCCAACACTACACTTGCTCCTAACTAGTTATTTACAAAACCCGCCTAGGGCCAGGTCTTAAAAATAGCTAGCATAGCTTCCAAGGCTCCTGCTTGGTATAATAAACTATACATAGGCTATATTACCATATCCCAAATGGTTGTGATGATTCCAAAGTGATATCTCAAGGAAGAGCCATTTTTCTAACTCCTACCCTGTACAGGCCAGTAAATTGGCAAAGCAAAAACAAACTCAAAACAATCTAACTAAATCACACAAAGCCTTCAACAAATGTACAAAAAGAAAGGAAACAAACTAATATAACCCTATAAAAATAAAATAATGGACATTCAATCCATTAGAGCACAGGGACTTTCAAAACAATTAACTGTCACCAAAAATAACTCTGTTTCTTTATTTTCAGAAAACTCTTCGTACGATCTAACCTTAGAAAATTAATTTCAAAGACCTTAAATAGGTTAATACCTTATGTGTGAGTAGTTGGTTTCTTAAGACAGCCTAACTCTACCATGATAGGTCTTTTAGAATAGTTTGGCAAGCAATATTTGTCAATTTTAGCAATTCTTGCTACTTCCTCTGTCCATGATGCTCTAACCTATCCAAAATGATGTATGAGCTATCTTAAAACCATATTAGGACTCTTTTCACCTATTTTTCTATGTTTTAGAGTCCTTTTAGACCTTACTCTTCTCCCTACCTTTCTAGGTTCTAAGGTTAAGTAGTTCATTCAAAGATGGTCTAAGTCTCATCTTTCCAAACTAATCTGACCTATACAACTCAAAAAAAACACACTGACTCCCTAGGAATCCTTATTCAATCACTAACTTGGCTAGAGTCAGTTACAAGACAAACTTAGATAAGGCACTTTCCTAGTACCTTAGGTGCTCCTACACCACCTGATACCTTTCTCTTTGAGTTTGATATTCTTTGTAGAAGCTATGATTATACTACTAACACCCATATACTTAAATTGTTTCCTATAACTCTTAACGAGTCAACATTGAGATGGTTTACAGGATTAGGAGATGATGTTGTGCATGATTAGAATGAAATGAAAGTTGCATTCTTGAACAAGTACAAAGAATACTCCAGAGGAAATGATTTGAGGGGAGATGACATATTTAAAATGACATATAAGGAAGATGAGATCTAGGAGGATTAGATATCAAGATTCTTGTTCAGCTTACAAAAGAATACTCAACATGAGCTCAATGAGGAGTTACAAAAGTCACTCTTTCTTAGAGGATTGAATAAAGGATGCACTGAAGCCCCGAACTTGATGGTAGGGGGAGACACAACTCAATCATAATGAGATGATATAAAGAAGATGTACCTGAATTACTCTAGAGCTACTATAAATAAAGGAAGAGGATACATGCCTAACATGAGGAAATCCAATGGTATTGGTGTTTCAATTACAAATATTGCTCACCTATTGTCTAATTTCATGTAGGATATACTCGACAACATGGAAAATTAGCTGGACACAATGCAAGCTAAAAAGAAACATGAAGAGGCTAAAGCTATGTTGTATAAATTATGTCCTCATTGTAGATAAAAGAAGAAGGATTGTAGATGCAAACTAGTGGCCAACTTTGAGGTTAAGAAGAGGGCCACTGAGTTCAATCAAGTCCTAGGAGAGGATGATGAGATATTTTCATTGCTCAAAGGAAACCATGGGCTCAAATACAAGGTATGCCACAAGACCCTTTAAATTTTTCTGGTCCATTTTCAAAATCTTTTGGAAATCAGTGGTAATCAGAGTATAATCCTAATGTTGGGAACTACCAAAATCAACCCTGGAATATCCCACAACCTCAATGGATAAAATACAAAAATCTTGTACCTTAGTGGTAGCAACCTCAAACTAATTGGTAGTCTCCTCAAGGTAATTGACAGCAACCCCAAAATCAGTGGAAACCACCACAAGGGAACTGGAAACCATCACCTTAGTGGAGGGGTGGGTAGAAATGGCCTAATTAGCCATTTGGACTCTTGCAACAACCTCAAAAAATAGAATTAATGCCACAAAACTCACCTCCTACAACCATTGCTCCTCTAATCAAACCTACACAATTGCTAGCTCATCCAACTCCTAATCCAAATAGTAAACCTTTGTAGCAACAAGTCAATTCATCATATATGAATCAACAACCTACATATTCCATAAACATTAATGATATTCATCTAAGGTCAGGTACTACCCTATAAGTAGCATTTGCACCTATTATTACAGAAGTGTCCCCTAATGATAGCCCAAGAAGAACCAGTTGAAACTCTTGTTCAACAAATTCCAATACAACAAAGTCAATTACCCAAGTCTCATTCATTTCCTAAGAGACTTGGCCAGGACATACCAAAAGTTAAGGATGATTCTACTATTGATCTTATTGATCAATTAAAACACATTTGTGTCAAGACACCCTTGTTGAAGGCTATCAAGGAAGTACCTATCTACACTAAGGCAATTAGGTAAGCTTGTTTGAAGAAACTAGGAAGAAATAAGAAAGATCCTAAAACCATCTGTGTCTTAGGTCAGTTATCTAATTTAATGCTTGAGAAATTCATTTCGCCTAAATATGTTGACCCAAGTAGTCCAGTAGTAACAATTATTATCAATGGGGTAAAAGTGATGAATGCCTTAGTTGATTTAGGAGTATCCATAAATGTAATGACCAAAGATATCATGTTGCAGCTTGATATTACAAAGATAAGAGCCACTCCTATATCCTACAACTTGCAGATAGCTCAAAGTTAAACTTGATGGCATGGTAGAAGACCTAGTTGTTACACTAGATTCTTGGGAGTACCCTACTGACTTTTTAATTTTGTCACCTAAAGAAACCTTAGGCGGTTAACCAGTCATCTTAGGGAGACCTTGGCTTGCTACAATAGATTCTTTCATAGCTTGTAGGTTAGGGAACATGACTATTTTAGATGAGATGCCTCTATTTTCTCAAGTGGTAGTCACTCCATTTAACAAATGGGGACTAGGTTTTGTAGGACCCATTGAGCCTTTATCTAATGGAAAATATTACATCCTAGTATGCACAGATTATGTGACAAAGTGGGTTGAATCTAGACCAATGAAGCATCCTAGGGACAAAAAAGTTGTTGAGTTCCTCTATGAAGAGATATTTACAAGGTATGGAGTCACTAGGGAAATAGTCACTGATCAAGGAGCTCAATTCACTTCTACACTCATTACAACTTTGGTCAATGAGTATAATATTAGGCATAGAAAGTCTTCACCTTACCATACACAATCTAATGGCCAAGCATAAATAAAAAATAGGGAAATAGAGTCTATTCTGACTAAGATAGTTGCAGTCCACAAGAGAGATTGCGCGAATGGGCTACAGGAAGCTATCTAGGCATACAAAACAACATAAAAGACTACACCTAGTTTTACACCATTTCAACTAGTGTATGGTAAAGAAAAAGTTGTGCCTATCGAATTTGAGCACAAGACACTCTAAACAATTCTCATCTTAGATATTGATCAAAACATAACACAAAAGGAGAAGATCATGCAACTTAACACCTTAGACAAATTTAGGAAATCTGCACTACACAATACATAAATCATATAAAGTGAGAGAAAAATGGCACGATAAGTAAATAAAAGAAAATAAGTTCCAACTAGGTGACTAGGATCTTTGTTTGAATCCAAGTATTAGAACACTCCAGGAAAGTTCCAAACAAGTTGGTTAGGTCCATATGAAATCAATAAAGTTTATGATATTAGAGTTGTTCAGCTAACAACCATCGACCCAGCGAGATCTAAGTTGTGTGTTAATGGACACTATTTAAAGCTATATCATAAACCTACAAGCAATGTGGAGTTCCTATAACAATTTGAGGAAGGTAAGTCAATCATGACTCCTATTATTGAAGAAGTCAGACCTAGTGTCCCATCTTCTTCCACTTAATCAACCCTTCTTCAAGCTCATAATAAATATTTCATCTTTGGTGGAAACACTTTTCTCCATAATAACATCCACTCATCTATACCACTCCTAATATACCATGTCATCCACTCACCACCACCTTTTCAAGTCACTTCTAATTAATGCATGAAGGGTCTAGCAGTTCAATTCATAATTATGAGGGTGATGTGTATGTATACGATACGTAATCATTAATTTTACTTCAAGTTAATTTATTTTCTTTTAGTTCAATTTACTTGTATTTATCACATGGCCTTGTCCTCTATTGCATCATTAACAATATTGGGACCTATTGTTTACTTTGAGTCGGGGGGTCATGACAACATGTCATGCTTAGTCATGCCTAGTGATTATTGATATGACATTAGTTTTTAAAACGGGTCATTATTATTTGAAATTGTGATGTCTCTCATTTATCATGGTATATAGTGATGTGACATTTTAATTATGGGAAATATTTTTAAAAGTACTCATAAAATTAATGTCTCATCACCTCCTCGTAAAAAATTTCTATAGAAAATTTAGCAAGAAAGATAGATAGTTGCAGAATGAAAATATAAAATAGGGCATAAAAGAGATACCATGGTTTTGAGTAAGATATTGTAAGTTTTTCAACCAATATTGTATCAATTGGGAGCTAGTTTTTTAAATCTTGTAGCTTTGTATAAGGTGTTTCACAAGGGTTTGCAAAAAATTTGAGCTCTGAGAAGAAATTCCCCCATTATTCCATCATGGGTGGAGCTCCCATCCACCATGAGATGATTGTGCATGATGTGCTCTTACAAGATCAAAGGTGTTGGTGGGTGTTTGAGGATTGTGGCTAGATAAATTATTTCTTGAATCTTACCATCTACGATGATGATGTTGCCCTAAAGTTTCTAAGGTCTCTCAAGAATGATGTTGCAAATGTAAAGGGTTTGAGAGTGGAACTTTTAGAGGATATTGTGGAAGAGGTAACTAGGTTACCTATAGAAGGAGATAAGTATCCTAACAATAGAGATGCCAAGTCGGCTAGAGCTCAATTTACCCTACACACCTCCTCTTGAAGTAGACAAGGAATAGGGTATTAAAAGAATATCATTGCTAGAGGATTATATTCAGATAGAAAAATTTGTGATGAAATATCTTACATGTGAAGGGCGGAAATATTATTTACACTCTATCCTCTTTAATTTTTTGAGCCACATTCAGCATTCCAACAGGTTGATGAATGTCCCAAATGTATTATAAAAACTTCTCCTCCACAGTGCCAAAAAAGTACAAAAAGGTATGCCAAACTCTATTTCACACCATTTTTTAATTAAGATTATTGTTGAGAGGGCTTTAAAGAAGATTTCCACAATGATATGGGATGATTTTGTAGCAATAAAAAGATTTGAGAAAGAGGATGTAGGACCTAGAGGGAATAGGTTGTATCGTGGGGTTAGTACCTCGAAAGGGACATTCAAATTAGAGAGGATACTTCATCCTCTTAGGACCAATTTAAGGAGAACCCTAAAAAAGAGATTCCTATAGATAAACAAACACTAGAGGCTAAGGCTTCCAAAACATCCTCTGAGGATACTAAAAGTGTTCCCCCAAAACCTCATGAAGAAATGATGCTCCAAAATTCTGTAAGGACAAGGTCAACTAGCAGAAAGGAAAAGGGGAAGGGTAAGGTAGTGGAGATAGAAAAAGAGGAATAAAAAGAAGTTGTGAATATTACCCCTTCTCCTAGGCAGAGAAAGGTTATTATAAAAGAATCTCCTACAACCTCATCATCTACCAAAACCCACCCAATGAAGGCTAAGAAATAGATTACCCCTAAGGCCATAAAGGAAACTCCTGCTAGAAGGAGTCATAGATTAAAAGAAAAACCTCAGAAGGAAACTCTTGTATAGGAAAGCACTTCTATTGTGGTTGAATCCTTTGAATCCATTGGCATGGAGGAGGAGTTGAATGTACATAGGGGGAGGAATTACATGTTTAGCAGGGGGAAGATATTTTTATGAAAGATAGTGCCCCAGGAGAGGATACTCTTCCTAGAGATGAATATGTTTCTTTGGAGGAGGATGTTTCATAGAATGTTCTACAAGATGAGGATGTTGTTATGGAACATGAAAATATTATACAAAAAAATTATTGTTGTTGAAGAACAACATAATCAGACTCTAAATCTAGGTGGCCTTGATCAGTTGTCCACTATTGTACAACAATTGATAGAAGCTAAAACAAAAACCATAATTATAGTGTGGACTAGGGGTCGAGTGTATGAGCCACCATTGATTTATCCCTCTATAGAAAATCAGAGACCAATACCCCACCTGACCTATCCACCACACTTGTTGCAAGAATAAGCATGCACAAAGATATGTTAATCCAACGGTCTCTGTGGGAATTAGAAAGAGAAATATTACAAAGATTTATTGATAACCAACAGCTTGAGCTACATCAGAAGATTGAGGAGATTCATATGCTTAAAGATAGAATAACTCAGAATACCACCTTGATCCTTGAGTTAATGAAGTGCATATCATCGGTGAGGGTGTATACTCTTTACCTCAAAGAGAAATATTATAATCTAAAGTTGATGAGGGTGGTCCAAGGGCTAATCCCTCGATAGAAATAGCTCAATAATTTTATGAAATGTTCACTAACTCTCGTGTAGCAATCAAAAAAAAATTGTGTGAATTATATTTACATAATTTTGTTATTCCACATGATACAAACTGGAATCCACTTTCTCATATAGGGGATATGTAGTTAAGAAATTTTATGTCTTGGATCCAAAATAAAACCAACAAGGAACTCCTAGCTAGACCACACAAGAAAGAGGGGGTAGATGCACCACTGGTTATTAGAGCCAAGAGTAACGATGCTCGTACAACTTATTATGATTGGATGTGGTTGTTCATAGACAATAAACACAAGGCAAGGATATAGGGATTAAGAGAAGAAGTATTCCAAGAATATGAAAAAATGGCTAGACATGAGGGAAAATCAGTCCTAGGATCTATTATTTAGTGTTGGAACAGTTTGTTAGAAAGCTTAAAGATGTCTGAGCCACATTCCCCACAAAATTATATAGCTACAGCAAGAAGAGCACCATGGTATATGGTACTAGGTCGAGTAAGGGAAGAACATTGGTTTCCCCTTAAATGTAAACCTCCACTTTTACTATTGCCACTCTTGAGTATAGTCGATGATGCTAATAAATATAACATGGAAGAGGAAGTGACCAGATAGGAATGGTTAAGGGTATTGGAGCTTAGCCAAAGGAGGTTCAAGCCAAAGCTCTACTACATATTATAGGATGAATGTGAAAGTCAATAACTTCTCAGTTTCTATAGGACCAACAAGGAATTAAGTTAGGGGGAATGATGGGCCAAATTTATGCCAAGATTATATATGTCTTTTTCTGTTATATTCCTAGACTACTTAAATTTTATGATGTTTATGTTGTTTTTAAAAGACTCTTTCTAGTACCTTATGTCCAAATACTTTGAACAATATTGATCTATATAATGGCCATATAACTATGGAATTTACTTGTTTTTAGATAAATACTTGATGTGTTGAACTATGATTGCCTTTATATTACTCTTGTGTGAATGATTGAAGAGTAATAAGTTCTTACATCCAAGTAGCTTATCTTCCTAGATCCATGTGATAAATGCATGTTTATTAGAACTGAGATATAATGAATGAATGTGATGTGAAATGAATGAATTTTCATATCTTGCGCCCCTAATCCATCACTACAGGAATAGATCAACAAGGAGGAATGATCCAATAGAATTTTAGCAAGACTTTATCAACTACTCCAACCAAGTCATACCATCATGGAGAAGGAGAGTAAGACAACACATAGATCCAGCTAAGTCACTTGATTTCTTGGATGAATCAATTTGGAATATTTTTATGAACAAAAAATCTAGGCTTCAATTGTCCTATATTCTCTCATGTGGTTATGTGGAAAACTAATTCTTTCTTGTTGAGAAAGTTTCTCAATGTTTCTTTAAATGTAATAATGGTCACCACTTATCTTGTTAGAAGTGGCTAGTAGAGTAGAGTTAGTTATTTATAATATTATATATAAATAATTTTTTGAAGTCCTCTTTAGGAGGACTGGTAGTAGAAGAGAGATCAACCATTACTGAATTGATGTAATCAATTTTCAATAATATAGTTTTGTTGTTTTCCATCTATCATGTATACACGCATTTCAGTTATATGAATAAAGGAGCAATGATTATTTTGAGCCAATAGCTTGTTAAGTATTTTTGATTCACTCATCCAAGGGGGCCCACTTGGTGAGTGAACCTTTGCATTTTTCCTATTTTGTACTTTTTGTTTAGATCCTTTCCTATTCATGTAGCCACATGGAAATAGTTCTTGTGTATGTTCCTGTAGCCAAGGTAGGCAGAGTAGTCCCTGGCTGAAAATTTGAATTTACTTAGTTTTGATATTTATTTATATTTTGGTAAATAGGGATTAGATATATTTCATTCCAAGCACTTACTTTCCTACAATTTCATTTCCAAGTAATAGTAGTATGACTCCAACCGGTACTTAGTGCATATACTTTGCAGAGACATTTTAAGTCTACATCCCTAGGTTGACAGTTAAATAAACCTTTCCATAGATAGATAACTTCTCATTAAGATGTCCAATCTATGAGTATGGGAACTATGCCTAGTTATTAGTCTATTTGAAATTTCCCACACCCCTGTTTAGGAATTAACCTTGAATTGAAATAAAGAAAATGCTATCATGTAAAAGAGATTGAATCAAACAATAGAATAGATCATACCATGTAGATGCAATTGTGCTTAACATGTGATCAAGTAGGTTGATGCAATAGCTTTGACTCAATACAAAAAACAAAAGGAAATCATGTAAGACAAAACCTCACATAGTAGATATTGAAATTTGCCTCAATGTTGAAGAAAAAGAAGAAGAATAAGTCTTGAATGAATGAAGATCTCCTCCCTTGATGTCTGACTCCTTTGGAAGCTATATCTATGGAAGGAAATGCTTGAATGCTTGATGAATTAATATCTTCAATGAATACTTTCTTTCTTTCTTGAACTCCTTGAATGCTCAATAATTTCCTTGCATGAGATATCATGAATTTTGGGATTGTAAAAATGAGGGGAAGATGTCTCCTTTATAGTGATTCAGAGCCCAGATTTGTGAAGGTCGACCGAGAAAGGCAAAATAATGACAATAATTTGCATCGAGCCTGAGAACCAATCAAAATTCAAACTTTGGGGTATAGGTCAAGGTTGACCTATACCTGGTATAGGTCAGGGTCAACCTATACCTAAAGGTGCTAATTTTGAGCTAAAACTTCTGGAGCTTGAGAAGTATTAAGAGATTTTGGGAGAAAATGGAAAGATAAGTGGGAAAAATGATTGTGAGGGCACATAAATATTGAAATAAATAAAATAAAGAGCCAAGAGGGAAATTAATTATGTGATTAGATGGATAAATGAGAAATTGTGTATAGATATTTGAGCCAAATTAGAGCTTTGACCAAGATTAAAGAAGAAGGTAGGACCTTGAATTGAATATTGTATGCACTTAATTCTTTTAGAATTTGCCTAAGGCAATGAATGTAATGCCAAGATATAGAAGCTTAAGAAATAGCACAAATAAGAGAGACAAGATCATATGATCAAATGAATAATTCAATAATGATCAAATGATAATGGATAATAGATCTATACAAAGTAGATATGCCTGAATATATAGGCAATGTATGATAACTAGAAGATATGCAAGTGATAAGCTATCAACTAGACATGGTGTAATCACATGTCCACCAAAGGTGGATCATCCTCCATTGTACATGAAAGTATGTGAGACATGTGCAACAATGAGATGATGAAAATGTGATTGTATGGTGTAAAATATGTGGATAGGGTTTATAACAATGGGGGTTTGCACATAAAAGAGACCCTAAACCAATATTTAACACAAACATAAAATTCTAATGATAAGGAATATAAATCTAGAAATGCTTGCAAGGAATAATGAAATTAGATAAAATGAAATACATACCTCATAACATAGCAAATCTAGAAATACCTATTTCCTGGTGTCTATACTAAGTTTCAAGAAATTCTACGGCTAAACCTGGAACAAAAACACGGAGATGGAGAGAAACCAAAATTTCTTTTCTTTTTTGAGCTAGGTCAACCTTGACCCCTTTATGTCGACCTTGACCTACACTACTATGATGAAAATTATGTTTGCAGATCTCGGAAGTTTGCCAAAAAAGGTATCCAGATCTGCTCTACAACTCCTGAAATAGTGACTGTAGATATCTAAAAATGGTGTTTTGGGGTGGCTATATAGGGTTTTACCTTAGTCAAACCCCTATTTTGGTGATTTCCACCTCCATGAGTAGCCGGATGTAATAGAATATGTGTGTGTGTTCCTCGTAGGAAGAGCTTTGAATGTGTAATGCCAAGATCTAATCTTCTAGATTGAAACCCTAGCATGAATTGAAATGAGAGAGCAATGCATAGATTTGAATATGATAAAGAAATCATACCAAGTCTCCAAGGCTAAAGTACTCCTACCAAACTCACAATCTATAGTTGCTACCCCATGATATATCTTTTGAATGCTTGAATGTTGAAAATGGTAGATCAATGAAGAAGAAATCTTTCTTGCTCCAAATGAATGTCCACAAAAATGCTTTCTTGCATCAATGCATCATCATATCTTGTTCTCCTATATCATCCTCTTGCAATCTTGCATTTTTTCACTTGTAGCTCCTCATTTGTAGCTTCTCATGACTTATTGAAATGAAGGAAAAAGAAAGTGCTTATATAGAGATTTCAAGGCAAGGTTCCTTGGGAAATGTAAGGGCCCCTAATTCAAATTTCACCTCAAATTTTGTTCCAATCACAATAGCCAACTAAGGAGGGAAAATATTAAATGAATTTTTAAAAACCCTTCCGCATTTAGATCCGGAGGCCCATTTTTAATTTAGGGCCCCACTATGATCTAAATTTGGAAGTGGGGACCAAAATCTAACAAAGGTCAAGGTCGACCTTGACCCTGACCTAGCTCAGGGTCAACCTCGACCCTGACCCAAGGTTTTAGGCTAGTCAACATAGAAATCAGAGAAGTTTATGGGTCGACCAGAGACTTAGAATGATGGGAAAATAGGATAGAATGCCAAAAAAGGGCACAGAGGCCTAAAAGAGATGTGATTAAGGCTAGGAAGACCATTACATAGGTTCTACATAGGAAATAGAGCCATAAAGAAGGACATCAAGGAGAATCCTCGGGATCCTAACCCTAATTTTACCTAAAAATGAATAATCAAGTGCAAATGCATCCTAAATGCAAATATATCATGAAAATGCACTAAATGAGGGTGTTAAACCTACCAAGATGGAAGTGCTTCCATTTTTAAATGATACATTTAGCACCCACTTTAGCTTAGATATGACACTACGTGAATATGCAAGCTAAAGTAACAAAACATCATAATAAATAAAAAGGATATAACCAAGTCCTCAATGTAGAGATCCTGCAAAAAACCATTAGTACCTACAACCTATAGCACACAAGGTTAATGAAAAACCATAAATCACCTAAGACTTATTAAAATGAAATTGAGAAGTGCATAGCGTTGGATCTTTTCCTTGTAGGACCAAGCTTGAATCAAATAGTTGGGCTTAGATTCGCAGGTTAGGCACTCAAGCTTGACAAGAAAAATAAACCAATTGATGAGGATAAAGAGAAATCCTCTTTCTTCTTTGAGCTCCACATTCACTCAGGCAGGTATTGCCTTATCTACACACTCAAGACACCTCATGACAAAACCAAAGGCCTACAGACAGATTAATATGGAATAGCAATCAATCTCCTATAGGTATCCTGTACCCCAATGATAGAAAGTCTCATACAATAGCCCTACTTGCATGGAATGAGATTGAAAGCTAGAAACCTATCCTAACAACAAGAAAGGGAAAGGGTGGGACTGGAAGGAAATGATTTTAAAATGGATTTGAAAGGACCCCTGAGATGCCCTAAGTCTCTGATAGACCAGTGCCTTGTCTAATGGGCAGCAGAGTCAAATACCTCACTGTAACAGGGCTATGAAACAAGATGACAACACACTCACCCTGACCAAATCATACATTACCAAACCACCTGTGCACCTAGATATGCTATCACCTATCCAAAGAAAGACCTAGGAACAGGTAATACATTAACCAGCATCCACTAGAAGACAAGCATGATGCATCTTTGATACCTCAGCTCATACATATCTGAACACCAGTCCTAGACTCAGTTGCTTCTGTGAAAAACAACTCTACTACAGACACTCACTGGAAATGCAAGTAGAAAAACTATAACACCCTTGATGCTACAATTAATAAGTCTAAAACCCAAATGGAGACAATCTAAGAGCAGAACAAATATATTGAAATCTTATACATAAGACATCTGTTACAATTTCATTATATTCCCATAGCCAGAGAGGACAGAGGGAACACCCTATATGCAGAGAAGAAGGAGAAATCTATAGGAAAAAGACCTTTCACATGGAACCAATTCTCCTCAAAAGTTTGCAGAAGAAGGAACCCTTACAAAAATGAACAACCTGCAATTTATACCACTAGCTGCCTTGGAATTCTCTAGGAGAATGCAACAAGCTATGGATAGCTAGGGCTAGGATTAGGGCTTCACCCAATAGTCACAAAATTTACTACAAAAACACCTTGAGCTAAGAAAAACTATCCTCCTCTACATGGCATAGATCCCTGCAATCACTAATGGCACCTTGGACCACACTGGAACGGCGGAGAAATTCAATTTCACCAACTCTGGCCCCCTCTGTCATCAATTCCAGTCCTTACTGGTCGCTGGAAATGCCTCTGAGATTCAAATTAAAACTCCAACGGCTAAGTCTTGGCACCAGCAGAAAAATGACGGCCATGATTCGATCGAAGATTGGCAATTAAGTCCTGACCATAGATCTTTCATCTTCCCGGGCTTCAGATCTTCTAACTCATCAAACACCTTGGGTTTCATTTCACGAACTGGTGACAAGGCAATATCCTAGTCATGGAATGAAAAGCCTAACCATAGTTAAATCCTGTGAACACACGACTGCATGTGCTGAAAATTGCCCACATAAGTCATCTGGCGAACTGGCGACAAAGGAACTTTCGCCAGTTCGCAGAAAGAATAGCGCTGCCACCAAATCAACCCGTGAACCCGTGATAAGAAGAAAATTTGTCGACACTACCAGTCCTTATCCACTCCGCCAAACCTTAGACCCCACCTTTAACTCTGCAACTGTGACGCCTGAGACCTGGGCCCGCCATACACCACATGTCACAACATTGTTCGCTGAATACCGCCCCGTCACCAACACTGGACCCACGCTCTGCAAGCCTTCAAAATTGAACGGTGGGCACATGATCACAAGGGGTCTGACACCTCCCATGAGATCATGTGCCAGCCACTAGATCTGCCACGCCATCCACTTTGCTAAATCACTCGGGCCCACTGCAAACCAACCCGTTGACATCAAATCAGACGGTGGGCGCATGATCACAAGGGGAAAGAATATTCTTTGTGATCACATGCCAACCATAAATTAAAATCATTAACACAAGCCCCACTGAGATACTACCACATCACCACATGGACCAATCGGAAGATGCCACATCACCACCTCGCACGACCACCAAACTGCAACCACCCTACCAATGGGCCCCAGGGACACGTGGCAAGCGATCGCATGGTCGCATGTCAAAAAAGTTTGACATGCGGCCATGTGACAACCAACCCCCAGCTGCCACATCACCACCTTGGACAGTGTGAAGACCCAGGTCCACCATTCCATGACCACGCGACTACGGGAAACTAACCGCCAGCCAAGTCGCTAGATGCTAGCCAGTAATTGCCAGGAATGAAATGATCACATGACTACACAGTCACCAAATCATGAGATGCCAGGCACTTAACTGCCAGAATCAGGAGACCAAAGATAACTGCTAGTCGCTAGGTCGCCAGAAGGAAAGCTAACTGCCAAGCAGCCGAAAACCATGAAGAACCGGGACCACATAGACAGGTGGCAGGCGATCGCATGATCGCATGTCAGAAAAGTCTGACATGCGGCCATGCGACAACCAATCAGGAAGAGCATTTGAAAACTTGGGCCCACCTGTCATCGCACTTGCACACTTAAGAAAAGCCAGCAAACAAGGAACTGGGAGGTCAAAAACACACAGGGTTTTCGACACAGTGGAAGACCGAAAACACACAGAGTTTTCAACGCCAAAGGATAAGTGCACAAAAGTAGAAAGCACAAGGTTGAAAATAATAAAGGCCGAAAACACACAGACCGAAAACATCATGGATTTTTGAAAATACTGTGGGTTTTTGACACTGTGGCAAATTTTGACAATATTTCCAGCAAACTTTAAACTTTGAATAACTTTATGGGCTTTATGATTCAGCACGTGCAAATTGGACCAGAGCTTGGTGACATAGTGAAGAACATAGGGCAGGATGCAAAAATAAAGCTTGCAGAGAAAATAGGCCATTTTCACAAGATTTTGTTATGACAGAAACATGGCCTAACACATAGAGCCCCTTATGCCCCCCTATTTCTGCTTTCTACTTTTGAAGGGTGAAACAGGGTGATAAGGATAGCCCTATACACTGAATATACAATTTTTTGAGAAAGGCCTTTTCATAAACCAGTTATAGGGATTTCTATCCTTTCTAAACTAAGTCAAGGAGTTAGGTATCTGAATCATGATTCTAATGCCACCGATGACATTGAAAATAGAGCTACAAAACTCAAGTTATGATGAAAAGAGTGAATGTCTATCTAAATGCATATGAAGGGAAATTCCAATTTAACATAAATAAATCCTAACAAAAACCCTAATAAAAACCCTAAATTTAATCTATAAATAAGGGAAGAGAGCACATTCCTATGTATTCTTACCATTTATAGAGTTTAGGAGAGAAAGCAGGATGTCGAGCGGAGAAGAACTTCGAGTGACATGAATGGAGCTCCTGAGATACTGCCTGGCTACCAGACAACTGCTTCCCGAGGTAAATTTGTTGTTGTTGATTTTTGTAATCTCAAATTCCTATTTTTATAGGAAAGGTCGACCCTAACCCTTAAAGGTCAACCCTAACCTAGTTATGTCGATCCTAACCCTTTAAGGTTGACATGAACTAGGAAGGTCTACACCTATTCTAGAGTGAGGTCAACCTCAACCCAGGAAGGTTGACCTTGACCCAAAAAGGTCGACCTCGACCCAACAAAGGTTGACCTTGACCTAGTCAAGTTGGACTTACATTTTTGTGGCTCTATAGTTCTGATATGATGTCAGCTTTTGCTTACAGGACCTGGTTCATCTCCAAGAGCACCCCTTTAGAGGGCCACTACTGATCATCAAAGAGAAACTGTCTAAGCTAAGCGGGGATGAGATACATCTGTTGAGAGATGTAGGACTATACAGGGTAACAATCCTACCATGGATGTGATTGCACTGAGCCGTGATATAAACTCTTATAGAGGTGGGATGAGGATACGTGTTCCTTTCATCTTCCCTCGAGAGAGATCACAGTGACACTAGAGGATGTATACAAGATCCTATGACTTCTAGTTTGAGGTGAGCCTATCATACTAAGAGTACAGCAAGGTCTTGAGGATATCCACACAAATGCAAAGTATTTCGTAGGATGGGTTCCACATATGCAAACCCAAGTAGACCATATCACCCTATCAACCATACTGGTAGGTCCGACACCCTTGGTATGGAGGGTTATGTTGTGTATACTTTCTTTGGTTGTAGTACCCAACACGAGGGGTACAATCTTTTCAGCACCTTTCACCCATCTCGTACGCAGGATGGAGAGTGATAGGACTATCTTCACGTGGGGTCATAGCATGCTAGCCCATCTATACCATGAGTTATGTCAGTTGGTGAGATGTCAGTGAGAGAGTCTCACGGTATGCACACTTTTATAGATTTGGTTGTTTGAGCACTTCACATGTACATGACCATAGGGTGTTCCTATGATGGTATATGTGAGCACACCAAGAGCCTTTTCTTATCCATTGGGAGATGTCTGGTAGCACGAAGATATCCTCTATTGGAGGGTACGTCTAGACCATGTACCAAGCATAGATGTGATATGGAGACCATACTGTCACATGACAGAGTGGATAGATATACGACATCAGATGAGACACTCACAACAACATAAGCTGCTAGAGGGTCATCCTAGTCACATAGTGATGTCATACTACTATGACCAAGTGATGAGATATTTTGGTCTTATACAGGGGGTCCCTAGAGTAGTACCTTGGTACGCACATCTGATAAGATACTATCAGAGACCTAGTGATATACATTGGCCATTAGTAGCAGACATTATAGATAGTGATACAGATGAGACAAAGGATATAGAGGTAGCCCCTGATATGGCCTATTCAAGTGTCAGTAGGGACTACATCAGATACTGGAGTCTGAAGGGAACCCACCCCATCTTCCCTGATGACTATCCTACAGGTGATCCAAGCCTTTCAGAGAGGACACACTGAGATAGTAGCATACTAGAGGAGGAGGAGGATCATAGAGAAGAGGAGGAGCCCATCTTTGTGGGAGACCCCATGGAGGAGGAGAGAATAGAGGAAAGATCAGATGAGATGCCCCCAGCTAATAGTACCTGTGTGAATGTGCATGTTGTTCATGCATCACCACTGAGATCATAATGACCTCCATGCGCCCATATAGAGATACCACCTCTAAGACCTAGACACATTGAGCGTGGAGAGAGTAGTCACTCCATTCCCCCACCATCTAGACCCTTCATTGATACCCAAGAGGGAGATCTAGGTATAAAACATGCATTTGATTTAAATATTTAACTTAATTTGTGAAGAAAAAGGACTAAAAGATAAATATGTTTTAATTCTACAACTAGAGTATCAAAGTGGAGGAGCTTTGTATTTGAGGTCCTAAAGGATACATGTCTTTCCTACCGACTACTAGCCAGCCAGTGAGAGTTCCCCATTGGTCACAGAGATCCTGACGTGCATGCCAATATCTTTGTGTGTGTCCAATGACAACCGAGGTTATGTAGAGAAAGAGAAGAGAGGTTGATGGATGACTTACAGAGATCACAAGAGCACATATATGAGCTTAGCATATTGAGGATCCACTTGTAGACTACTAGGTAGAGATATTCATCTTCTCATCATAGATCAGAGAGATCTGGGAGCCATCGACCACCAGAGCATAGAGATAAAGAGAGTGATAGATAGGGCCTTGTGCCACATATGTATCAAACTCAAAATAATTTATAAATGAAAAACTCTCTTTGCTAGTTAGTTCTGTGATTGATTACTATATTTGTACCAATAACATAAAACTTAACAGAAAGAAAGAACGTGTATAAATGTATTCAAATATAATTTGAAATCACATAACCTATAAAACAAACATAACTATTTTATAAGGAATACATAAATACACAAGGAAAGAAAGATGTACTAGGGATAATAATGTTTGAGATGCATAATATTGATATGTTCCTTAAAAGGCACACCATCCATATCAGCAATTTTGTAAGCACCTAAACCAAAGTCCTCAATTACAACAAAAGGTCAAAGCCAATTAGGGCTAAAACTTTCCTTTTTCACCAGGTAAAGCATTCACATTTCTCTGATTCTCATATAATACTAAATCACCCACTGAAAATGATCATTCAATTACCTTATGATTATACTTTTTTTGTAGTGATTTATGATAAGCCTTTATATGTTCCAAACTGTTTATTTGTTGTTCATCCTGTATGGTGAAAATGTGACCACACTTCTATGAATCATTACATTCAAGAACACTCAAGAATGAGGTCTCAAAAATTGATCCATAGCTCCCTAGGCATGGAGTGCAAGGGTTTTAAGAATGCTCTCAGCTAGAGCTATTTAGCCTATAACCTTGCTAGTAAACCATGCAATGGGAGATTCAATGAAGATAAGGGCAAGAATGTCAATATCCTCAAGAATCAAGAATGAAAATGCAATGCAATGCTATGCTAGAAATGGAAATGCAAGCTAAGCTATGAAAATGAAAGATGCAAGTATTACAAAGCCTCCTAGTTAAGCTAGATGAATTAATCTAAAGCATAAAGGAAATCTAAGCTAAGAATGCCATGATAATGCAAGAAATGAAAACTATGATAACATGTAGATGCAAAAGCCAAGAACGCTCCAAATCTTTAAAAAGCTCCAAGATGACCTAGAAAACCTGCAGCATAACATTAGCATAAAAACCTAAGATATGAAAATGAAGAAGAAAGCTCTCCTTTTATAAGAAATGAGGAGGAATGGACCATGGAGATTAAGAGGCAAAAGATCTAATCAACAGTGGAGCTTGAAAGAGGAGCAATCCATGTGCACAAATATCCTCCAATGAGAAAATAAGAGTTGACTTTTGTGTCCATATGAGACAAAAAGTGCTTTTTCCCTTTTTATAAAATAAGAATAATGCTTTATTTGTGCAACTTAGGATAAGAGGAAAAGGGGGGGCTTTTTATTTATTAAAAGGGGAGGAAATATTCCTTTTAATAAATAAAACTTAGGATAAAATGGTTAGCCCATAGAAAATAATCGAATAAATGATAGAACTAGGATTTGATCAAGAATAAGCAATTTATGATTTAGCAAAAGGGGCTAATAGTCTAGGTGACCATTTTTAGGTGTATACACATCCAACATTTTTAATTCTTGTAATCGTTGTTCTTGAAATGTATCTTTGTCAATTATCCCATGAAATGAAACAAATAAAGAAGGCATTTCCAATTCCAAAGGCATAATAGGATCAGTATCATAGACAAGATTATAAGGAGAAGTACCCATGGCAATATGAACACTAGTCCTATAAGCCCATAAAGCATAGGTAAGTTGGGTATGCCAATCTTTCACATGCTTATTAACTATTTTCCTCATAATTTGTTTAATGACTTTATTTAATGCTTCAACTTGACGATTAGATTGAGGATGATTAGGAGTCAAAAATCTATGTTGAATTTGATATTTCTCCAAGAATTTCATGATTTTTTTATTCTTAAAAGAGGTACCATTATCTGAAACTATCGTCAAAGGAATACCAAATCATTTTATAATATTGTTAAGAATGAAATCACAAATAGCATCCATAGTATTTGAATGGAGAGGGACAGATTCTACCCACTTCATGAAGTAATCTGTAGCTGTTAGGATGTACGTATGTCCTTGAGAAGAAGCTGGTGAGATTTTTCCAATAAGATCAAAACCCCAAATACTAAAAGGCCATGGAGAAACTTGATTATGAAGCTCACGAGTAGGAGCATGAATCAAATTACTATGCTATTGACATTGAGGACACTTCTTAACAAACATGAAAGAATCTTATTCCATTGTTTGCCAATAATATCCCATTCTAAGAAGTTTATTGACTAAATATTTTCCACCAAAATGTCCCCCACAAGAACCAAAATGAGCTTCTACCAAAGCTACTGGAATCTCGGTTCTACCAAGACATCTTAATAGAAAACCATCATAAGAGTGCTTGTAAAGCGTATCTCCTAAAATGATATAATGTGCTGCAAGCTTCCTAATACGATTACGCATGTTCCTTGTTGTTGATTCAAGAAAAGTACCATCTTTCAAAAAATGAAAGATATGAGAATACCATTCATCCAAATGCAAATTGAAACAATCAAAGGTAACCTTATTGGAAATTGCAGGGTTTTTAAGAGTATGTATAGTAAATTAAAAAATTTCAGCCTTATTCTCAAGACAAACCAAAGAAGCTCCACTTGCCATGGTGTTCGCATGTCGATTATCTTTCCTAGGTAAAGTTTGAATCGTATAAGTAGAGAATTGTGAAAGAACATCAAGAGCCAAATCTCTATATTGTGTCATTTTATCATTCTTAGTCTAATAACCTCCTTCAATCTATTCCATAATTAATTGCAAATCTCCATAAATTTCCAAGTTTTTAATGTTAAGGGATGAAGCTGCTCGTAAGCCAGCTATAAGAGCTTCATACTCTGCAATATTGTTAGTACAGGGAAAATTTAATTTATATGATAGAGGGATCAACTTATTCGTAGGAGGGATCAATATAATGCCAACACCAGAACCTATCTTACATCTAGATCCATCAAAATATAACTCCCAAACATCATCCTATTTAATAGCTAGGATGTTTTCATTGGGGAATTCTATTGAAGTAAAGCATGTATCATAATGAGGAAAAGGAGATTCAGCCAAATAATCTATTCAATCTTGTCCTTTAATTGACTTTTGAGAAATAAAATTAAGATCAAATTCCGTAAGTATCATCACCCACTTTGCAAGATGGCTAGAGAGATCAGTTTTTGAGAAAAGATGTTTCAAAGGATCAAATTTAACAATCACATTGACTTCAACATTTAATAGATAATGCCTGAGTTTCTGAAAAGCATAAACTAAAGCTAAACATTGTCTTTCCAAATCTATATATCTTGCTTCATAATTGAGTAAAGTCTGGCTAATGTAGTACATAGGTCTTTCCTTACCTTCACTATCATGTTGAGCCAACAACTTACTCACTGCATTCAGAGTGGTTGAAGTATACAGATAAAAGGTTTTATCAAGTTGAGAAGGTTGCAAAATAGGAGGATTAGTGAGATACTCCTTAAATTTCTCAAAGGATTGTTTACATTCTTCATTCCAAGAGAAAGTGGTATCCTTTCTAAGCAAGGAAGTAAAAGGAACAATTCTATCAGCTAAGTTAGAAACAAAGCGATGAATAGCTTGAATTTTTCCTTGTAAACTTCGTAATTGAGAAATGTTCTTAGGAGGAGGCATATTAACAATAGCTTCAATCTTTTCAATGTCTACCTCTATGCCTCGATTAGAGATTATAAACCCTAATAATTTACCAGAATCAACTCCAAAGACACATTTCTTAGGATTCAATCTCATGTTGTAACTTCTAATCCTTTCAAATATCTGTCATAAAATACTAACATAACCTTCTCTTTGTATAGATTTTGCTAAGATATCATTCACATAATCCTCAGTAATCTTATGAATTTAATCATGAAAAATTAAAGTCATGGCTCGCTGATAAGTTTCTCCCACATTTTTTAATCCAAAAGGCATCATGACCCAACAAAATGTTCCCCAAGGTGTTATAAATGTGGTCTTAAATTGATCTTCAAGAGGAATAAAAATTTGATTATAGCTAGAAAATCCATCCATAAAAGATAATAAAGCATGACCCATTGTTGATTCCACAATCATATCAATATTAGGTAATGGGAAATCATCTTTTAAGGATAATTTATTTAAATCTCCAAAGTTAGTAGACATTCTTATCTTATTTTCTCCTTTTGAAATAAGCACAATATTTGAAATCTAATATGAGTAATCAATAGAGTAGATGAATCCAGCATACAATAATCTTTCAATTTCAGCATTAACTAATAAGGCAATTCCTGGATTCATCTTTCAGATTTTCTGCTTCACAGGTTTAACATTTGGTTTGAGAACAATATTATGAGTAACAATCTTAGAATCTATACGTGGCATATCTGAATATGTCCAAGAAAAAATATCCTTAAATTCAAGTAAAAGGGAAACCAACTGATCACGTTCATCTTGATTCAAACATTTCCCAATTTTTATCATCTTCTTAGACTCATTTTCATCCATTTGAACCTCAACAGTCTCAGTTATTAGAAAATTACTTTGTAGCGGAGAATCCATTGGTAAAGGAGAAATATTTTGTTCATCATGTTCTCCAAAATAAGCTTCTATATTTAGACAATAAGCTTCCATCTTTTATGATGAAACATAGGTAGATCCTCATAACTCCTAAAAAGTTTGCTAAGGCTTCATCTTTAGGAAAAACATCCAAGATAGGTTTTTGATCCATGTTAAGGAGGAACAGGTTAACCAACTTAAAATGTCCACCACATATATAATTAACATTGAGAAGAAAATTTGATGGTTTTTTGTAAGGATTGAACCCCAATCCATATGTATAATCATAAATTTTGTTGTCCAAAGGTACTTGTATACCTTGCTCGTATTTACCACATCCTTTCTCATTAAATCTTGATTTCTTGAGCAGATGATAACCAGAACCATATATATCAACCATATCTGATTGACTTTAAGGAGCGGCATATGTCACAATATCATAGCAATCAGGTTTTATTGTTTCAATTATTTCTTCAATCGAGGCAAAAACAAAGTTAATTTTTAATTCCTCAGAAAGTGAGGACGGAGTAAAAACTTGTTTTTCAAACCCACTTTTTTGTTTCATGAATTCCAAATCAGAAACTTTATATTCTCCAATAAAAGAAGGATTAAAGTCCAATGTTCCCCAATCATCCCCACTCAAAGAAGAAGATGGAGATGCAGTTTGTCTAATCTCAGGTGGCCTTTCAGCTCTTTACTTGGTTGGAAAAGTTAGGAAACTTTAGCATATTCTGCATTTAAGAAAGGATTCAGCGCATCATCCGCATGTAACATATACATTAAATTATTAGAAATGAACTTGACCTTGCGATGAAGATTAGAAGGAACTGCATGTATAGTATGTAACCTAGGTCTACCTAAAAGAAGATTATAATTAAGAGGTCCAGGCATAACATGAATAGGTGTATTGAGAATAACGAGACCAACTTTAACAAGTAACGTAATAATGCCCAAAGTTCTCTTTGTGATATTATCAAATCCATGAATAGGGACATTATCAGGTTGAATAGTTGTAAGATCAGCCTTAATTTCCTTAAGAATATCCATGCTACAAACATTAAGCCTAGATCCATTGTTAATTAATGTTCTACGAATGATACTTTGATTAATAGAAACAACAACCATAAGAGTATCATATTGATTCTGCACCTCAATAGAAGGTAAATCATCATCAGAAAACACAATAGGAGGTATAGAATGCATAGTATGAATGCACTCCAAAAAGGAATTAATGTTCTCTTGGTTAGGAGGCGAAGTAGGAAGGGTAGATAAAGCCTTTTGCAATGCCTCATGATATGTCGAGGAATTTTGAAGCAATTCCCATAAAGATATCTTAGCAGGAGTAGCACGAAATTGTTCTACTAAGTCATACTCCTTAAAGGAAGATGGCAACCTAGGAACTTAAGGAAGCATAGGTTGAGAATGAGGTAAAGAAATCAGAACAGTAGGTTGAGGGTTATTTTGTGTGCAATAAGAATTTGAAATGGAGTCCGTGTTATCAAATAAATCCAAAGGAGCTCTAGGTTTACCCTTAATTTTTATTCGAGGAAATCCATTTACCATCAACAAAGGTTTAGGATATATCATTCTAGGTGCATCAATATTACAAATAGTGGAACATGAAGGTAACCATACACACACCTTATGGTAAAGGTCAATTGAAGAGGTTGTGGAGGAGGATGAAATAGGAATAGGATCAATGGAGATATCATTCGAATAATTCTCATCCTCACTTCCATGTACCTCATTAGGGGATCTATCCTCTTTTGCAATAAAAGCCTCATCAAAGTATTCAAAACAAAAATCATACATGTTGAACACAAAGTAACGCTACAAGCATGAAAAATGTAAATGTTTTTGAAATTTTGTCATTTTGTGATTTTATTTTTGAAATATAAATGCAAGAGCATAAAATAAATCTACTTTTATATGCATGTAAGATCTAACATAAAATGCAAATCTAACACCAAAAAGAAACAGTTGTTGTAAAATGGGTTCACCAAAATGTATGGTGTAAAATATATGGATAGGATTTAGAACAATGTGGGTTTTCACATAAAAGAGACCCTTAACCAATATTTAACACAAACATATAAATCTAATGATAAGGAATATAAATTTGGAAATGCTTGCAAAGAATAATGAATTTGGATAAAATGAAATACATACCTCATAACATAGAAGATCTGGAAATACCTATTTTATGGTGTCTGTACTGAGTTTTTGAAAATTCTGCAACCAAATTTGGAACAGAAACACAAAGACAGAGAGACCCAAAAATATTTTTATTTTCTGAGCCAGGTCTACCTTGACCCAAATATAGGTCGACCTTGACCCCTTTATGTTGACCTTGATTTGCACTGCTCTGATGAAAATTTAGTTTGCGGATCCCAAAAGTTTGCCAAAAAGGGTATCCAAATCTGCTCTGCAACTCCCTAAATAGATGTAATTTGGAATCACCTCTATATGTGTAAGTGTGTGGGGGAAATGTGAGATTTACTCCTAAATCCAAATTCCCAAAGGAGAGATCCAATTTAATCAACCAAAAGGTTAATACACAATCAAATCAATCTATGAAGAATATGAAAAAGAGAGAAAAACCTTATACTTCCCTATAGTTGGATTAAGATTGAAATCTAAAATAACTGAAATACAACTACTAACCTCAAAATTAGGGCAGATCTAGAAAATGTTAAATTCTGATGTCTGTGTACACTTTCAGGAAAATCTGAAACCTTTCCTGGACTGGAAATGCTGAGACAGAGAAAACCTAGAAATCTTGCCTCAAGATGGCTCAGCTCAGGTTTGACCCTCATAAAAGGTCAAATACCACATTCTTTATTTGAAGTCTGATTCAAATTCTGTTCGCAGATCCTAGAATTTTGCCGAAAAGGGTATCCAAATTTGCTCTTAGATCCGAAACTCCGCACCTGTACCTGCAAGAAAATGGGGGTTTTTGTTGTATGGGGGGTTTGCCTTGGTCAAACCCCAGTTTGGAATCAACCTTAATATTGAAATTAAAATGGATAATGCTAGCAAGTAGTAGAAAAGGATCTAACAATGAAGCTATGCAATTCAATAGATATGCAATTGTATTTGAAATGTAAACAAGTATATTGATATGAAAGCTTGAACACAACAATAAATGTAAATCAAACCTCCATGATTGTATGCTTGGAATCCACCTTAGTAAGAGAATGAAATGGATCTTGAAGATGAACAAAGGATCTTAAAGGAAGATCACACCATCATGATGGCTAGATCTGGGGTTTGAATGATAAATCTTGAATGCTTGAACCAAATCCCTTCAATAGCTTGAATGCTTGAATCCTTGATCTTCAATGGAGAACTTGGATGGATAAGAAGACTTTAATTCTTGAATGGATGCTTGCTTGATCACCTTGAGAACTTGAGAGCTTGATTGAGAAAACTTGATGTGAAAATGAGAGAGGAAGGCCTCCTTTTATAGTGATCTAGGGCACACTCCTCTAGATGGGCCACCTTGGAGAATTAAATCCCAATTAGGTCCTCACCTTTAGAAAATATATCTAGATTAAATGAAATTAAAGGATTTACCATCCCAAAACCCGAAATGGCCGACCCGGAAGTGGGAAAATAAATCTCCCAAAAGCTTGAAGCCCGAAGATTCTGGAATTTGAAATTTTGGAGAAAGGGGTCAAAGTCGACATTGACCTTGACCTAGTCAATGTCGAGCTCAACTCTGACCTAGTCAGGGTTGACCTAAGACATTGACCTTTTTCTTAGGTTGACTCAAAACTGAATTAGGAGGTCCCAGGGATGCCCAGAAACCTAGAAATGATGCCAGAATAGGATAGAATGTCAGGAATAAACATAAAATCCTATGATTACTGAGATGAAGTCTAGGAGGATCCATTTCTAAATCCTACCTAGAAAATAGAGCCATGGAAGAGGGAAATTCAGGAGAATCCTTAAGATCCTAACCCTAATTTCACCTAGAATGAAGCAAAAAAGAAGTGGAAAGCGGGGGAGAAAGCCAGATCAAAGCAAAGACCAATTCAAGGCATCCAATATGACCCCAAACCACTTACTTAGAGCGCTAAATGCTCTTAACATGGAAGTGCTTCCATTTTAAGACGATACATTAAGCCCCCACTTTAGTAAGAGTATGGATTCGATGCAAACTCTTGGTAAAGGAGAAGAAGGAGAAGATCCTAGTGGATTCACAAAGAGATAAAACAACACTTAGCAAAGGACACAAGCTCCCAGACTAAGGATTCTAACTCAACATACATGCACGAGGGTGTGAAACAATAAAACCAAAAGAGCAAGGGTTAGCACTAAACAACCCAAATCAATTAGCATAAGAAACCTCACTAAGAAATATTCCTCATGTTAATATCATATTTGGAAAGCTATCATAAAAGCATAAATTTTTACATAAGAAAGACAAGAGCAACACTATAGACAACATAGCTTCATGATCTTGTCCTACTAGCATGAAAGCAAAAAAAGAGAGAAAGGAGAAAGTGATTACCTCACCCAATAAGATGCCCACCTTACTGTGAATCACCCTAGAGAGAGAGCCCAATAGGTTCACCCATAAACTGTGCTTGCAATTGTAATGCGTCTTCTGATGAATTTTGGAATATTCATAGATCCACCTTCTTGTATCACTATGAATATAAAATGTGTCTCCTCAAGATTTAGCAACTTATGTGTGTTACCTTCGAAAGATTTAGCATATAAATGCGTGTCTTTTCAGGATTTAGCAACTTATGTGCGTTACCGTCCAAGATTTAGCATATAAAAATAAAAAACTATAGTACAAGGGAGGTCCTATATATTCCCCCCTCCTTAATATGGAAAAAACATACTATTTTGACATGTTAAGGAAAGAAAAGAACAAGGATAAAGCCTTCTTCAGCATCAAGACAATATCCATAGACAACACCCAGTCCAAGCCAAGAAGGTCACAGCTCCTAGGAGGCCATGGAAGGGATGAATGTAAAGAGATATCATGCAAGAAGTGAAAAGAAAGTAACCCTTATGAAGGATAACACATTGTTCAGTTTCCAAGGTGAGAGATATATCAACCATGGAAACCCAATGTCAAACAATAAAATAGGTTATGATCAAGGACAAAGAACCTCAATGCAAACCAAAATTTTCATGTATGATTGAATATCACATAATAGATAAATACTGCTTACCCAAGGAAAGAGGTGAATCCCAGAAAGACAGAAGGAGATGACATCCTTGCCCCCCAACATAGGACAAAGATGGAAGAGGATACCGACTTCGCAATGCAAGGAGATATCTTGTTTAGCAACAATGTATACCATATTCTTAATGAGGGATATTGATCCCTACATCCAAGAGTACTGATAATCATGAAAAGGATATGTCACTCATGGAAAAGGATCCTCAAATGAAAGAGATCTTATCAACAAGACCCCCACCAAAGAGGAGTGCTTTAGATAAAATATCAACTATCAAAAAGGAGGGAACAAAGATTCAATCACCAAGCCCCCTGCCATCAAGAGGAAGAGGAATCTTTGAAATGAGGGAAACAACTCTAACACCAAAGCAAAGGTAAGATTTTATAAAGATTGTAATTTACAACATAGAGAAGAAGTGATGACTTAGGACAACAACTTCTCATATAAGAATATTATCCATAGTCAAAATATCTATCAATATGATGAAATAATATTGCAATATAAACAAATACCACTAAGCTAAGGAAAGTCGCTCCCTAGACAAAGAGAAAAGAAAGAGGTACCTTGCCCCCCAGAGATAGAGACAAGGGATACCTTTGAAAAACAAATGTCTTAGAAAAGATATCTTGAAAAGAAAATATAAATTCTATGGATGATTAAAGACATAATCCAAAGTCATAGAAAAAGAAAAGAGAGAAAGAATACCAATTAAGCCCCAATAAAAGACCTAATGGATCCTAGGAGACTGGATGAAGATGCACCTCTTGCCCCCCAGTCATGAGACAAGAGGTGAAGAACATTTATATTATATCTAAAGGAGGGGAATCCCCTATATCAAAATTATGAAGAAATTGTAAAACTGCATGATAGTGAGATATAATTCCTAAAGCAGCTCTTTCTCTAACATATGCCTTGAAATGTTTACAATCAGCAAGTGTTTGTTACTATAATGAAAAGGACATTTATATTTGTATAGAGCATCTATCGGCATAGGTCTAAAGATTTCTTTCTTAGAATTCATTAGCTCAACATATACCTTTTTAGCAATTTGTTGTCGAGTATTAGGGTTATCTAGGATAGGCGTGGGGAGAGGAGGACGATGTTTAGCATCACCTACCTTAACTTGAGATTTTGAACACCCCACACCATACATATTCAGTTTAGGGGGTAGATGAACAGGAAACCTAATACCATGTTCATTAACTCCTAGCCCTAAACCTTTATAACCTTGTTTAGTCACCATATTATATCTAGTAGTATACATATTATGTAAAGCTTCTACAGGAGGTGATTGTTTATCATGCTCATGAGTAAAGGTCGCATAAGGTGGAATAATAGGCATTGAAGAAGTGTCTGTACCCTTTCCTTTAATATCATCATGAATAAGAGGAGAAGGTAAATCAAAGAAATCTTGCACATCTGCATCCTGAACTATAGCTTGAATCCCATCATAAGTTTGGGTAGAGTGAGGATTAATAGAGGGATAATTAGGTATCGAAATAGGAAAATTAGGATTAAGATTAGGATTGACAGGATTAGGATTAGGATTGATAAGATTAGGAAGATTAGGAGATGGTGTGTCATCTACCAAATTCTTCACATAATCTAAAAGATAAATAAGGCTACCACATAAATCCCTAAGAAAAGTTTTAAATGTAGGTAGAGTAGTGTTGGTTAACTTTACAAAAACATAGGCAAGAGCAAAGTGAAGGGTCATCAACATAATGAAGTGAATAATACTCTCATAAACCTCATAGGTACTATAAAGAGATGATAAAAGAAGAGTAATAAAGAACATAGCCATGCACCAAAACATCTTAACAATCGCCATAAAATATTTTTGTAGTTTTATTGACTATATAGATTTTTTTGGATTTTTGAATTTTGAAATGCAAGTGCACAAACTAGATCTAAAAAGGCAATCTAACACAAAAAAGAAAGAGAGTAAGCTTGTCAGGTTCACCAAAATGAATAGATGTAGGTGAACACACAAGGGAATATAAAGGAAGATCTAACATAATAGAGCATCTAAATCCACAAAAGAAAAGGGGTAAGTATGTCGGGTTCACCAAAATGAATAGATGTAATTTGGAATCACCTCTATATGTGTAAGTGTGTGGGGGAAATGTGAGATTTACTCCTAAATCCAAATTACCAAAGGAGAGATCTAATTTGATCAACCAAAAGGTTAATACACAATCGAATCAATCTATGAAGAATATGAAAAAGAGAGAAAAACCTTATACTTCCCTATAGTTGGATTAAGATTGAAATCTGAAATAACTGAAATACAACTACTAACCTCAAAATTAGGGCAGATCTGGAAAATGTTGAATTATGGTGTCTGTGTACACTTTCAGGAAAATCTGAAACCTGTCCTAGATTGGAAATGTCGAGATAGAGAAAACCCATAAATCTTTCCTCAAGATGGCTCAGCTCAGGTTTGACCCTCATAAAAGGTCAAATACGACATTCTTTATTTGAAGTCTGATTCAAATTCTATTCGCAGATCCCAGAAGTTTGCCGAAAAGGGTATCCAAATTTGCTCTCAGATTCAAAACTCCGCACCTGTACCTACAAGAAAATGGGGGTTTTTGTTGTATGGGGGGTTTGCCTTGGTCAAACCCCAGTTTGGAATCAACCTTAATGTTGAAATTGAAATGGATAATGCTAGCAAGTAGTAGAAAAGGATCTAACAATGAAGCTATGCAATTCAATAGATATGCAATTGTATTTGAAATGTAAACAAGTATATTGATATGAAAGCTTGAACACAATAATAAATGTAAATCAAACCTCCATGATTGTATGCTTGGAATCCACCTTAGTAAGAGAATGAAATGGATCTTGAAGATGAACAAAGGATCTTGAAGGAAGATCACACCATCATGATGGCTAGATCTGGGGTTTGAATGATAAATCTTGAATGCTTGAACCAAATCCCTTCAATAGCTTGAATGCTTGAATCCTTGATCTTCAATGGAGAACTTGGATGGAGAAGAAGAATTGAATGCTTGAATGGATGCTTTCTTGATCACCTTGAGAACTTGAGAGCTTGATTGAGAAAACTTGATGTGAAAATGAGAGAGGAAGGCCTCCTTTTATAGTGATCTAGGGCACACTCCTCTAGATGGGCCACCTTGGAGAATTAAATCCCAGCTAGGTCCTCACCTTTAGAAAATATATCTAGATTAAATGCAATTAAAGGATTTACCATCCCAAAACCCGAAATGGCCGACTCGGAAGCGATAAAATAAATCTCCTGAAAGCCCAAAGCCCGGAGATTCTGGAATTTGAAATTTTGGAGAAAGGGGTCAAAGTTGACATTGACCCTGACCTAGTCAGGGTTCAGCTAGACCCTAACCTAGTTAGGGTCGACCTAAGACATTGACCTTTTTCTTAGGTTCACTCAAAACTAAATTAGGAGGTCCCAAGGATGCCCAGAAACCTATAAATGATGCCAGAACAAGATAGAATGTCAGGAATAAACATAAAATCCTATGATTACCAAGATGAAGTCTAGGAGGATCCATTTCTAAATCCTACCTAGAAAATACAACCGTGGAAGAGGGAAATTCAAGAGAATCCTTAAGATCCTAACCCTAATTTCACCTAGAATGAAGTAGAAAAGAAGTGGAAAGTGGGGAGAAAGCCAGATCAAAGCAAAGACCAATTCAAGGCATCCAATATGACCCCAAACCACTTACTCGGAGGGCTAAATGCTCTTAACATGGAAGTGCTTCCATTTTAAGATGATACACTCCTGAAACAGTGACTGTAGATATTTGAAAATGCTATTTTGGGCTGGCTATATAGGGTTTTGCCTTAGTCAAACCGCCATTTTGGTGGTTTCCACCTCCACGAATAGCCAGATGTAATAGAATATGTGTGTGTGTTGCTCGTAGGAAGAGCTTTGAATGTGCAAAGCCAAGATCTAATCCTCTAGATTGAAACCCTAGCATGAATTGAAATGAGAGAGCAATGCATAGATTTGAATATGATAAAGAAAGCATACCAAGCCCCCAAGGCTAAAGTACTCCTACCAAACTCACAATCCATAGTTGTTACCCCATGATTATATCTTTTGAGTTCTTGAATGTTGAAAATGGTAGATCAAGGAAGAAGAAATCTTTCTTCCTCTAAATGAATGTCCACAAAAATGCTTGTCCACAAAATGCTTGCTTTCATCAAGGCATCATTATATCTTATTCTCATATATCATCCTCTTGCAATCTTGCATCATCATCACTTGTAGCTCCTCATTTGTAGCTTCTCATGGCTTATCAAAATGAAGGCAAAAGAGAGTGCTTATATAGAGATTTCAAGGCAAGGTTCCTCGGGCAATGTAAGGGTCCCTAATTCAAATTTCACCTTGTATTATGGTCCAATCACAATAGCCAAATAAGGAGGGAAAATATTAAATGAATTTTGAAAAACCCTTCCGCATTCAGATCCAGAGGCCCATTTTAAATTTAGGGCCTTGCTATGATCTAAATCTGGAAGTGGGGACCAAAACCCAACAAAGGTCAGGGTTGACCTTGACCCTGACCCAAGGTTTTAGACTAGTCAACATAGAAATTAGAGAAGTTTTTGGGTTGGCTAGAGACTTAGAATGATGGGAAAATAAGATAGAATATCGAAAAAGGGCACAGAGGCCTAGAAGAGATGTGGTGAAGGCTAGGAGGAATAGTATATAGGTTCTACCTAGAAAATAGATCCATAAAGAAGGAAATCAAGGAGAATCCTTGGGATCCTAACCCTAATTTCACCTAGAAATGAAGAATCAAGTGCAAATGCATCCTAAATGAAAATCTATCTTGAAAATGCACTAAATGAGGGTGCTAAACCTACCAAGATGGAAGTGCTTCCATTTTAAGATGATACAGTGATAAGATCACTAAAGGTGGATCTCACACACAAAGAGGTATGAGAAGATAAATATCACCACCTAAAGTGGAAATTCTCCTAACCATGTGCTAAAATGAAATGCAAACTCCTAGGTCTCTCAAAGATAACTAATATGAAAATGCATTATCCTAAGTAAACTTAAGTAAAGTTTAATTAGTAAATATTTAATTATACCAACACCCCCCCCTTAAGTGAAACTTAAGGAAATGCACTTAATCTCACAATGATGTATGACAATGCATGATGGGTCCTGACTACTAGGCCATGTTAGGTACCCATGTACAAACTGCAAGTGCAAAAAATGTGCAATGCAATCTCTCATAAAGTGGAGAAAGAGGTAAAACCTCACGGGAAAAACCCTCCCCCAAAAAGAGAGATAAGTATAATAATATAAAATGAGAGAGAAGACCTCATGTGAGGGAAAAATCCCCCAATAAGATAGAATAGAGAAGTCATATGACCCCCCCTGAAGGAATATCTCGTGCCCCCAAGAGAGCTCGCAACTAAAGAAACTTGCTCTCAGTAAAGGGTTTGGTGAAGATGTCTGCAACCTGCTCGGTTGTAGGACAATATTGCATCTTAATGACCTACTCTTGTATCAAATCTATGATGAAGTGCATATGAATCTCAATGTGTTTGGTCTACTGATGTTGGACCGAATGTCTGGAGATCTCTATAGCACCCTAATTATCACAATGAATGACTATAGGTCGTAGAATATTGAAACCAAACTCCTTCAGGATATGATGAAGCCAAATAGCCTTTGTAGCTATAGTAACATCCCCTCGATACTTAGCCTTAGTCAAAGAGAGAGTAGTAGCATGTTGATTCTTACTCTACCAACAAATGGGGCTTGAACCAAGATGAAACATGTAACCTGAAGTAGACTTGCGACCATCAAGATCGCCTGCCCAATCTGAGTCTGTATATCCAACCAACTGAGGTCTTGTACCTTCTATATAGTGAATCCTGTGTGTATATGTACCCTGTATGTAGTGTAATGTGCATTTGGTTTCCTTCTAATGAAGCTCATGTGGCTCTTGCATGAAGCGAGAAACCATGCCAACTGCAAAGGATATGCTAGGGCATGTATGTGCCAAGTAGATGAGACTTCCAACAAGTTATCTATACAATGTAGCATCAACAAGTGGTGTGGAATACTTAGCATCTAACTTAACACCTAAAAGAAAGGGAGTGGGTGAAACCTTGAAATAACTCATGTGAAATAGAGAAAGTAAATCAAGAGCATACTTGGGCTGAGAAAGTGCGATCCTTGTTGAGGACTATGTGATCTCAATACCAATAAAATAATGAAGTAAACCCAAGTCTATCATAGAAAATATGTCCTACAAAGAAGACATGACTCTGCCAATGATGGATGAAGTACTCCCTGTAATGATCAAGTCATCAACATAAATCATAAGCATCAAGTGTGAGTCATCCTACCGAAGAATATAGACATTCGAATCTGAATGACACCTAGTGAACCCTGCTGAGATAAGAAAGGAATCTATCTTGGCATAGCAACCCCTAGGAGCATGTTTGAGGCCATAGATAGACTTCCTTAACCTGCAAACCATAGTAGTATCCTGGATGAATCTATGTGGCTGCTCCATATAAATCTCCTCATGAAGGTCCCCATGTAGAAATGCACTCTTGACATCCATCTGATGTACAACCCAACCATGAGCTACAACAATAGCAAGTGTCAAATGAATGGAGTTCATACTGGCTACAAGTGCAAAGGTCTCGGTGTAGTCAATACCAGGAACCTGAGAGAAACCTTTTGCAAAAAGTATTTCCTTATACTTATCCACACTTCCATCCACTGCAAACTTGGTCTGATAGATCCACTTACATCAAACCAAATTTCTTCCCTTAGGAAGAGGTATTAAGTCCCAAGTGTTATTCCTCATCAAAGAGTTATACTCATCCTCCTTAGCTTTGTCCCACTCAGGAACCCCTGAAGCTTCCTTAGATATTTGTGGATCAAAAGAAATTGCAATATAAGCATGTGGAAATGAGTTGTGTGGTGACATTGTCCTCCTAGTGTCTTAAGGATTCCCCACAAGTGAACCTATTTAATCAAGTGTTTGTTGTGCCCAACGAGGTCTAGTGGAAGAAGAAGATGAAGAAGGAGTGTCCTCAACTATGTCTTGACCCTGCGAAGGTGGAAGCCTGCGAGTCGGGGTTGAAGGAATTTCATCTTCCAAGTCACTATTATCACTATCATTATCCAAAATGGAGGAAGGGGGATGAGTTGAAGAATTCAAACTAGGAAAATTCTCTTCAAAGTGAACACTACTCTCAAAGAAGATCTCATGTGTCTCAAGATCCATAAGCTTGTATGCCTTAAGAGTCTTAGGATAGCCAATAAATATGCAAGGCTTACTTTGTGGTTCCAATGCCTTGAATTTCTGTGGAGGTATGCGTGCCCAATCTAGACAACCAAAGACTCTAAAATATTTATGTTGTCAATTAGGATTGTGCCTATAGATTTGATATGAATCTAGCTATCCTTCTGAAACATGGAAACTCTCTCGGGTGGTGGGTTATCCTAAAATGGGAGAAGAATCTCTAGAAGATAGGCCGGTTCCTAAGCAGTGATCACCTAAAACTAAATGTGTATGTGGGGCAAAGGGATGACAAAAATATGAATACCTAAAAATTGAATGAGGTGATACACCAAATGATTTGTATGTAACTTTGATTGAACAAACACGAATCACAAAATATATTGATGGTTCTCAATACTCAGACAAACATGCAATTACAAAAGTGATTCTATGCAAGGACCCAAAATATTTTACTTTGAAAGGGAAACTAAGCTTCACCATTTTTTTGCAAAAGAGTTAGGACACAAACAAAGACCTATAATAACAAGTATCAAGATTTGAATATGCAACAAGGAATATAGCTTGAATGAAGGATAACACAACATAAAAGAAACAAAATCCACAATATTGCACTCAAACTAATGAGAAGAAACCGTTGTATCAATATAATCAATGTTGAAAAATCTCTACTACAAAATGCCCTTACAATTTTCTCACAAGTATGCAATCTGCCAAAACATGTGAGCCAAAAAGAAGGTCCCTCCAAATGAGGTGAAAATACAATAAATAGAGCACAAAACCCTAACTCAGATGCAAAAAATAATGCATGAAAAACCCTGTCAAAACTGCTCCAAAATGTGAAGAAACCCATCAAAACTGCTCTCTAGTCCATGTCCAACTGATAGCTCACTACAAACTACCTCAACTACATGAAAAGCTCCATAAAATAGCCCATAAAATGCACACAAAAAGACTGTATTTTTGTAGTTTTCTATTTTTTTTCTAATTTTAATGTTTGATGCTCTCCTGTAGCAGAATAATTAAATAAAATTAGAATTTGGTCTCCTGTAGCAGAATACTTACTGTCATATCTTGACTCTATTTTCTGATAACATTGATATCCCTTGCATTTCTATTTGAGTTGATTTTCTGATTTATTACTCTGATGGTTATACTCTGTTTATTTAATTTTTCTATATTCATATAACATATACCTCTTTTCCAGACAAATAGAATGCAAATCATGAAACATTAAAACCTCCTTTTAAACCTCTTGTAGTACCTTAAATGATTACCAATATTGGTCCATGAAGTCATTCTCTTGTAATCTCTTGTAGCATCAAAACTTCCTATAGCATTATGACTGGAGTTATGCAGAAATGTTATTGATTCCTGTAGCAAACTTCTTCCAGCAGCAATCTAAAATTATACACAAGTGTAATAGGCTGAAAGGTTTCATGATAAAAGGTCATATCCCTTCAATAACCAATCTTCAACAACTCCATTAATTCAACTGGAAGGTCCCATACCTATTATGTATGCCCCCTCTATAGTCTCCTTAATTAATTGTTTCCTCTACATAACTTCAGTTGGAAAGTTTCACACTTGTAGTATATGTGTGTCCCTTTAACAACCTACTTGGTCTTTATACCTGTATCTGCACATGAAGCAAACAACATTAGCAAAAACATAATTGTTTCTTTTCCCTCTCTCCTCTTCTTGCTTGCATCTTTTAATGCCTTATCTGCATAAGCGCATTGTAGCACATAAAGTACATAAAATATGTTTTAGGAAAAGCTCCATTGCCCAGTTCTCTTTGAATCGACCCTTCTCATTTCATCTTTGCAGATCTAATCAAAACTAGAGAAGCGAGCCTGGATCTTCATCAAATCTCAACTAATCAGCCTCTTATTCAGGCAATGGAGGCTTTACCTCTCCCTCTTCTTTATTTTTTTGTTTTGCAATGTGTTTATTTAGATGATGTTTTAGAAGCTGCCATGGCTTGTATGGATCTGAATGCATTGTATTAAATATGTATCATTGAAATTTGAACATCATTGTACCTTTGTAAAATAGTTTTGAATAATAAGGCAATAAAATGCACTATTTTTTACTTGTATATCAACTTTAAATAATAATGATCAAAATCTCAATGTCTCTGCATTTGTACTTCCTTTTCTTATACTTTGGAATTTACTCCAACATTCAAATAATTCTAAAAAATTCATGGGCAACAACTTGAAACACATTATTCAATGTATAAGAAAGTTCATAACTGACCAATTTAGTATGAAAACTAAATTGGTAACAGTTTCACAACTGGTTTTCTTCCACGCCAAGCCTCAAAAGGAGTAACTCCATCCAAGGCTTTATGAGTAATTCTACTTTGGATGTGAGTGGCACAACATATAGCTTCAGCCCAAAAAGATTGATCAAGAGACTTAGCATGAATCATACAAGTGGCCATCTCCTTAAGGTTTCTATTCTTCCTTTCTGCAACACCATTCTTCTATGGAGTGTAGGCAACTAAATGCTGAAGATCAACACCCTCAAGTGTGCACAAATCTATAAGCCTTGAGTTCACATATTCCCTTCCATTGTATTTTTGAAGAATCTTGATGGCTTTCCCTAATTGCTTCTCAACATGAGCCTTGAAGGTGAGAAATTTATTAGACACTTCACTCTTATGACCAAGAAAGTAGACCCAAGTGTAGCATGAAAAGTCATCAATGAAGGTGAGTACATAACAAGCCTTGACAAATGATGGCACTAGAAATGGGCCCATTACATCACTATGAACCAACTCAAGAACAAATGTTGCTCTCCAAGACTTCCCCTTGTCAAACTTCTCTTCGGGATGCTTGCCCACTTCACAACCTGAACATACACCCTCTGAATACTTGACTCGAGATAGACCTTTAACCATATCCTTACTGCTAAGCTGTTGAAGATACCGATAGTTGAGATGTCAAATCTTTCATGCCAAAGTTTACTTTGTGAATTTGAGTGTGTCAACAAGGTATGAGAAGGAGTCTTAGGTATAAAATGAGAAAATGATTAAAGCCTTGTGTCATAATTTTTTTTTCCTATTTCCACCATAGAATCATCCTTAAGATTTTTTACTGCAACTGAATCAGGAAGGAACTCAACTTTCTTTCCACCTCCATAGATTGATTTGGTAAATTAAAAGGAGGTTTGTGCTAAGGTTTGGAACATAGAGAACATCTTTGAAGGCTCCATTTTCCATCTCAACCTCCCCTTTCCCTTCAACTTCCACTTGAGTGTCATCGCCTACATAGATGTGAGGTACCATAGATGGTTTCAAAGAAGGGAATTGCTCCTTTGTAGAACCCATATGATGTGTTGCACCTGAATAAAAAATCCATTCCTCTAAATTAATTGTACTTGCCACCAATGCTTTCCCTTTACCCTTTGAAGTGGAAGGTGATGAATCCTTTCCCTTATAGACACTTGGCAAATCAATATGATGTTTCTTGATTATGTTTGTTAACTCATCAATTTGTTTCTTGTGGCATTGATGCTCAACATGATTTGGCTTCTTGCAACATGAAAAAAAATTCTTCTCCTTCTTAGAATTGTTCCCCTTGTTGTTGTTATTGGGAGAAGACTTGCCTTGTTGTGAGGAGGAATATTGTTGTGTGTCTGATTGTGATTTGGCCTTCCACTAATTTTGCTTCTTGTTAGAACCTTTACCACCTTGATTCCTTTGATTCACATTATTAGCCACCAATGCCTTAGACTTTGAAGACTTGAGAATCCCCATACTCATCAATTTTTCTTGTTCTAAGACCAACATTTCTGAAAATGACTCAAATGAAGGCTTAGTGAAGGCACTACTGATGGTCAATTTGTGAGTATTATAACTTGAAACAAAAGCTACATATTTAGGAGGAAGATGTTTCAACAAGTGACTAATCAACTTCGCATCCTTCATGGGATTACCACAATCCTCAAGTTATGCTCTATAATTATTGACTTTGTTGAGATAATCTTGGATTGTGTCAAAATTCCTAGGCTCCAATTTTAGAAGATCAGTCTCAATTGAGAATCCCATTTCTTCATCCACTTTACCAAACAAATCTACAAGTTTATCCCAAGCATCTCTAGCATCGTTTATGGATTTGATGTGATACATGACAGCTTCAGAAACATTTTCTCTCAAGACTCCTCAAGCCTTAAATTTTTTGCATGACCAATTAGCTATTGTAAAAACATCATCATCACCAGGTTTTTTAATTGTTCCATCCACATAAGGATTTAAACCTTTTGCCATTAACTTGCTCCATACATTATCTTTCCATGTAGCATAGTTATGTGGAGTTAATTTTGCAATAGAACCCATGATGCAAAATGAAAGAGCACAAGAAAGAGAGAGACATCAACACACAAGACACCCCCCCAATTCACTCAATCAAAGAATCCCCCCCCAAAAAAAAAAATAAAAAATAAAAAATAAATAAAAAAATTTAAAAAAATGATGATTTTGGCACTTTATAGCTAGTGCCTGTACAATTGACACTTGCCAATTTTGGGCCAAAAAGGACTTCTGGTTTTGAAATTTACAATTGCCTTTATGAGGTCAAATCAGACTCAAATCAATATTACTCAGAATCAAAGCAAATCCTAAGCATTACAATGATCATACAAGGCCAAAAAAGACCAATTTTTGAAAGTGATATTTTTTTCCCAAATAAGGCTATAATCTGATAGAAAATCTAGAAAGTACTCCAAAAATTATGCACTTTCAAAAAAAATGGCACGTGAAAATGTGTTCGTATGAGCCCAAATGAAGCCTCTAAAGTTGCAAATTTGAGGATCAGGCAGGTACAATCACCAAAAACTACAATTTTTACAAAATCTGTGACCCAAAACTAGAAAATAACATCACCACTAAAAAGTTTAGGAAATTCTAGGCAAAATTAAAAAAAGTGCACTCAATTTGGAGCTCGAATGACCAAGTTATGGCCTCCCAAAGTCGGACTACAAAACTAAAACTACAAATGGTGAGGACTGCAAATTTCACAAAACTCGCTAATGTCAAAAAACCATGAGGTTAAATTTGACGTCCAAACGGTCATCACAACAGTGCAAATTTGCCTATAAATGACGATTAAACAACCATCAAATTTAATGACACAAAAATGATAGCACTATCACGTGGTTAAATTTGACGTCTTGGAGACCATCAATAGCATTAAAAAATGTCCTCTGTGACAACTAAACGCCCGTCAAATTTAAGATACTACACATTGCAAAAAAATGCAATTTTTTTAAATACTAGTGTTTTTCATCTGCCACGTGTCACGTCAGGATTGGTTGGCTCTATCAAGTGAGCTGGCATGGCACATAGATTACATAGCAACTCTAGTCGAGCAGAGGTGGTGACTGTGGATGAGTGAAGCGATCTTGGATGTGGGACTTTTTAGTCCTACATTTAATATGTGGGTTGAATTTTGTTGTTTAAAATGCCCTTTGTCGCAGAGGATGGTAACGAGCTTGATTGAGAGGTCTCATGCGACTTTGAGCTTGGGCTCGGGTCCGCATTGATTTTAGTGACTTTGAGCTCGAGCTTGGGTCAGTAGGTGAGCTGGTTGCCGAGCTCAGTTTCTAGGCTCAGATTAGTTTGCCAATCTGAGGTAATGATGCAAGCTTCGCAGGCGGCGATCTAAATTCTGATCTATGTTTGTAGTTTAGTCCCACATTCATGGGAATGAAGAATGTACTACAATTTATATAGAAACCTCTACATCTCAAAAGTAAAGTGGCTCTCAGGATTGTGGTTAAATCATTGTGTATAAATGGCTTGGCGCTTATGCTTAAGACCAAAGATGATAGATCACCGGGTTTTTGAGCTCGGCTCGGCTGTAAACGTTGGTTGCTTTGATCTCGGCTCGGTAGGCTGGGTCAGTTTTTTTGCCAATCTGATCCAGGTTTATACCTGCACAACCTATTCTATTGAACACACTGTCCTGATAGGCCAAAACATTTTTTGTAGAAAATTCGACAATATTGCAGATCCAAAAAAATAATGACAAAAATGGAAATAAATTCAGATCTGAATGCAAACTTGCCAAAGAATTATTACCCAACTGTAGATCGGGCCTTAGAGGTCCAATTTGCAAAAAAAATTTGCCTCAAATTTGACTTTTGCCCAAAATAGGAAAATTTATAGTCAAAATTTATGGAAATAGCCACCCGAATGCAATAGTGAGGTCTGATCTTGCACAAAATGCTCCCACAAAATGGTGATACCAGATTTGATTTGTGGCCCTTCAAAAGTTGAAGCAACAATGGCTCTCCAATGACTATGCAATGAAGACTCCTATGGCTCTAATACCATGTAAGAATTTGCCTAAGTAAATGAATGCAATGTCAAGATCATCTAGAAGCTCAAGAGATAGCACAAATAAGAGAGACAAGATAATATGATGAAATGAATAATTCAATAATGATCAAATGATAATGGATAATAGATCTATACAAAGTAGATGTGCCTAAATATATAGGCAATGTATGATAACTAGAAGATATGCAAGTGATAAGCTATCAACTAGATATGGTGTAATCACATGTCCACCAAAGGTGGATCATCCTCCATTGTACATCAAAATATGTGAGACATGTGCAACAATGAGAGGATGATAATGTGATAAGAGCACTAAAGGTGGATCTCACACTAAAAGAGGTATGAGAAGACAACTATCACCACCTAAAGTGGAAATTCTCCTAACCATGTGCTAAAATGAAATGCAAACTCCTAGATGTCTCAAAGGCAACTAATATGCAAATGCATTATCCTAAATAAACTTAAGTAAAGTATAATTAGTAAATAATTAATTACACCAACAAATTCCAATGTAAGATCCCAACATAAGGAACACACTAAAGAGGGTCTAAAAGAGTCTCAAGATGAACATAAAAGTAAGTGCTTACTTTTTAGGACTAAACATTTAGCCCCCACTTTAGCGAGAGTATGAGACAAGCTCATACTTATGGTAAAGAAAGAGATAGAAGAAAGAGAGAGAATGATGATTACGGTGAATTTCCAAGAGGTAAGACATCACCAATTCTAAGGAAATAAGTCCCCAAACTAGGGATCCTAACTCCACGTCCATGTACAAGGGCACAAAAAAAAGAAAAAAGAAAAAGCAAAGATAAAAGATACACAAAAAAAGGATTAGTACTTAAAAAAACTCCAAATCAACTAGTGAAAGAGACCTCAATCAAAAATGTCTCAGCCACTAATATCATGTCTAGAAAGCTATTGCAAGAGCACAAGTGATCACATAGGAAGAACAAGAGCATTTCCAATGACGATATCAAATCCATGATCTAACATGCTTTGGCCATGATAACACACAAACACAAACACACACACACACACACACACACACACACACACACACAGAGTACCTTTCCTAGTAAGACTGTGCATCTTTATTGTGAACCACACAAAGGATAGGATTGAAAGACCTAGTAGGTTTGTGTGCCATGCTAGTCAATCCTATCTTGCACCCACTGGTAGCTTTGTGCATGTGTATGCATTGAACCTTCATGAATGGATGTTGGTATTTGTCATATTCATAATGATTGTTTGTATGTTAAATTTATGGATGGATATTAGTATCTATCATATCCATAAAGATGGGTTTGTATATGTGCACCCTATGGACAAATGTTAGTATCTGTCATATCCATAAGGATGGCTTTGTATAAATGCATAAATAAATAAAAATGTACACAATAATGTACAAAGGAGGTCATATATATGCCCCCTCCTTATGATGGCTACGTAGTAGTCATATTAATGAAGAGAATCAAGGATACCTTCTTCCATCAACAAGGAGATATCCTTAAATCAAAAAATGTTTTCCATAAACTTAGCTAAGAGCATTAATTCTTAGAAGATAAGAAAATAGATAATAGTGAAAGGATATTTTGCCTATGAGAAGAGAGCCTCAAAAGGAAGAGATCTTGTCAACACGACATCTACCTTCAAGAGGAGTTTCTTGAAAAAAGATAACATCTTCAAGATAAAAAGGGAGAAGGAGAACAAGAATGCCCCTATTTAGCCCCTTGTTTCAAAGTGAAAGAGGGATTCTTGATGAAGGATGACACACTTTAGACACATAGTAAGGGAAGTTGTTTATAAAGGACATAGTTTTGCAAATAAATAAGAGGTGATGATCAATGATTCACACCTCTTATATAAGAGATAATCCCAATCAAAACAACAATTCTTATAGGAAAATAATCTCACATGATAAAAAAATGCCACTATACTAGAGAAAGAATAGCCTTAGATAAGAAAAGAATGTACAAGCAAGCTTTCCCCCTAAGTGTGAAGGTAAGACCAAAATATATAATACACCTTAATGATAGCCACCATATAATAGACATGTATATTCCAAGAAAAGAATCATTTATGCTAGAAAGGACATCATATATAAAGTGAGAAAGTCATCAAGGAAAGAGAAATATGGATGATTACTAGATCATAAACATGCGCTCTTTGAAACAAAGATGTCGGGATCTCATGTGAAAGAGGGAATCCATCATAAAATAATACCAACCATAAAGATATGTAAAAGGATAGAAGAAGAAATATGTTGCATTATATCATCTTAATAGTCACCACAATTACCCAAGATATGTGCTTCCAATAAAGGAAGAAGCCCACATAGCATAAAAGAGATGAACAACCAAAGATAAATGATCCTTGGAAAAAGAAAAAGATAAGGAAAATCCAAAGTGAGAGATCTCGAAAAAGAGAAATGTACTTCCAAGTAAACATAAGGTTGCAATAGGGGATAAAGATTCTTGTAAGCCAACAAATCCTTACTACGAAGTAGATCACTTTGTAAAAGATGCAAAATCACAATGGATAGTTGTTACAAGTAGTGGTTGTTGTTGCACCAAAAGATCGATCTATTAATGCCCAATACAACCACTAGACTTATAGAAGACACAGGAGGCGGTTAAGCCATGTCACAAATCCCGAAGGGAGTGCTGACCATTTTTCCCACAATCTCCCCCTCATCGTTAACCGAGGGGATTCAAACTTGTGACCAAGCTCTGATACCACTTGTTACAAGTAGTGATTGTCGTTGCACCAAAATATCGACCTGTTAATGCCCAATACAACCACTAAACTTATAGAAGACACAGGAGGCGGTTAAGCCATGTCAAGAATCCCAAGGGGAGTGCTGACCATTTTGCCAATAATAACTCCTATTTAGAAATTAACCTTGTTAGGGGGAGGGGCTTGCCTTTTTCAAGCCCCTATTTAGGAATTAACCTTGAATTAAAATAAAGGAAATGCTATCATGTAAAAGAGATTGAATCAAACAATGGAGTAGATCATACCATGTAGATGCAATTATGCTTAATTTTTGATCAAGTAGGTTGATACAATAGCTTTGACTCAACACAAAAATGAAAAGGAAATCATGTAAGACAAAACCTCATGTAGCAGATGTTTAACTTTGCCTCAATGTTGAATAAAAAGAAGAATAATAATAAGTATTGAATGAACAAAGATCTCCTCCCTTAATGGACAACTCCTTTGGAAGCTAGATCTATAGAAGGAAATGCTTGAATGCTTGATGAATAAATGCCTTCAATGAATACTTGATTTCTTGAACTCCTTGAATGCTCAATAATTTTCTTTCATGAGAGATCATGAATTATGAGATTGTAAAAATGAGGGGAAGAGGTCTCCTTTTATAGTGATTTGGAGCCTAGATTCGTGAAGGCCAACAGAGAAAGGTGAAAAAATGACAATAATTTTCATCGGGAAAAGGAACCAATAAAAATTCAAACCCTGTGGTATAGGTCAAGGTTGACCTATACCTAGTATAGGTCGAGGTCAACCTATACTTGAAGGTGATAATTTTGAGGTAAAACTTCCATAACTCGAGAAGTATTATGAGATTTTGAGGAAAAATGAAAAGATGAGCGGGAAAAATGATCACAAAGGCACCTAAATATTGAGATAACCAAAATAAAGAGCCAAGAGGGAAATGAATTATGTGATTGGAAAGAGAAATGAGAAATTGTGTATAGAAATTAGAGACAACTTAGAGCTTTGAGAAAGGTTAAGGAAAAGTTAGGACCTTGATTTAAATAATGTATGCACTTAAGTCCAATGTAAGATCCTAACATAAGAAACACACTAAAGCGAGGCTAAAAGAGTCAAAAATTAACACAAAAGTAAATGATTAATTTTTAGGACTACAATTTCTATTATCTTTATTCCGATTATCTATCATCGGTTATCTCATCGTGTCTAATGGCTATTCGTGGTGGTGGAAACACCAAAATGGGGGTTTGACTGAGGCAAACCTCTTAAATGACTACAACAATTTTCCTCCTTTGTGTTTGCATAGGTTTTCATTATGAATTCATAGGTTAGGGAGCTCTAGTTGGATCACATCATCAAACTTTGAACCATACTTTATCCCTCTCTTTCCTTGTTTTTGCCATTCCATTAGATAATACATAAATAAGTTAATCTTACATATCATTAGATCACTTTAATTTTGTAGTAATAATATATTTAGTTTGTTGTATTTCTTTCCATTTCACATACTTCATCTAGTTTATTACATTTGTTTTCGTTATGTCATTTACCTCTTCTGTGCTCTTATAGTTTAACTTATTTTCATTCATCTTTTTAACTTTATCTCAGCCTATCCATATTTTGTCCATGTGAGATGCCAGTGCGATGCGCTGGAGTCCAAAAATCATCCTTTGGGTCGTGCGTTTGTTTGAGCCAGTGAGATCACAGAGCTCAGGTCTTGATCCTCACTATTAATTCTATCAATTTTCGTAGTTATAATACTCTAATCATTTCAATTGTTTATGTAATTCATATTCAATTGATCTAAACACACTTCAACATTGGGGCATTAACACTCAATTAAAATTTAACCAATCTAGTTCGTATTTAAATCATATCAAGACAATCAAGAAGCTTTCTACATCTCGGGTCTAATTTCCCTACCACTCCTAGATAGAAACACAAGGTGGTTTAAAGGGAATCATGTATATCTTGAAGTTCTAATTGGCCTCTAGGTTGGTGCATTATTCTCTTCCCCACATTTTGGTGAACTTGACATAAATAAGCACCTTCAAATTTTTTTTGGATATGGTGAATCTCAATGAGCTTTACAACTCAGACTGTGATAAGAATTGTTATGCAAAGGTTTCCAAGGCATAGTATCCCTATTGATTGGTATAGTCCCACTATATAGATAAGGACCTAAGTTTTCTAGGAATGTGGATGTGAATGATCTAGGTGGATCTCATATCCTTTTAGGACCAATCCTTGAAACTGTTGCCTCTCCAAGATAAGGGTCTCATCATACCACACCCAACAACTCTCTACCAAAATCTCCTATAGTAGTGGACCACAATTCAACTCTCACCATTGAATTCGATAAGGTCCAATCTTTGGAGGAGAACTTTCAAAAGTTTAAAACATTCCTTAAGATGAAGGGTGTTAGTCACAAAGTGAGGGACACTATCTATAACTTACGAGAATTGTTAGTGATAGAAAAAGAAGGCCTCAAAGTTCTCTTGATAATAGGAGAGATAGTGTGAGAAAACATACCACTCCCTCCTCCTAACCAACAAGGAACACAGTTATATTTCACTGGAAAATAGATAGACCTTACTATGCCTGGAGCATCAGTGCACATGGTGGAGCCTTCCACAAACACTACTTATGGAAGTGGTACTACAACTATCTTTGGGAATGGTGGTAATGGCCCTAGTTTCACAATAAATAGGAACACCTTCGGGTTTGGCTCACATAATAATGGCACTAACCTTGGAGGTGGTGGTGGAGGAATTACACACAGTGGATCATCTACCCCACCTGGAGGAGGGGGTAATCTTCCTCCTCCTCCTCCCCCTATAAATCCAATGTTGAATACCATATTAAAAAATATGGGTCAACTGTAACAAAAACTAGCCAAATTGTCAACTGCGACTAATCATAGCTCTTTGACTCCTTTCTATTGTCATAGTTCATTAACTATGCAAGTGTTGAGTACTTTGTTGTCACTAGGGACTGAATCCCTCAAGTTCGAAAGGTAAACCGGTGATGGAGATCTCTAGATCCACATCGACTCCTTTTTGACTCAGTGCAACAACTACCACACAATGGATTATACATTACTTAAGGTGTTTTCTAGATCTTTGAATAGGATTGCCATGGAATGGTATAGTTCTCTCCTTGACTACTCTATTGGGACCTTTAATCACTTAATAGATGCTTTCCTTACTCGCTTCTAGGCTAACATTGGAAGTAAGGTCACTATAGTTGACCTTGTACATTGCAAGAAAAAGTAGAACATCAAGGTAACTATTTTCATTTTAAGATCCCAGTCCATCTCTATGAGAGTACCATATGCTCTACCAGATGCTGATTTGTAGAGAATGTTCATCGATAATTTATAGCTAACATTAAGGAAAAAGTTGTCCTTGAATAGATATAAGAACTTCACTTGGCTCTGTATTGGCTAAACTGATTATGAGCAAACCATAGCTCAGTTTGGGGATTCTTCCTCGAACGCTTATGGGGGGCCTTGACATCCTGAGGGTCTTGAAAGAACAAGATTGTGGCCAAGGTCCTAGCACTACCTCAGCCTAGCTTTGAGAGGAACTAATTCACGATAGACCCTCAAAGGAATCAAACTTTTACTAGAATTGCAAATGCCTATGCTAGTGTCTTGCAAAAGTTACTCAAGGAAAACTTGGTGACTCTCCGAGAGATCAAGCCTCTTCTTGATAATCATCCCTATCCCCAATGGTATGATGGTTCAAGATTTTTTCAATACCATTGTGTGCATGATCATGACACTAAGAGATGTGTCCTTTGACACCTACTGCAAGACCACATCGATAAAGGCACAATCAAGGTAAACGAGAAGAAACATAAAGCTAACAAGTCAGTTGATAAGATGAACAATGAATTGCAGATCCATACTAATCCATTCCTGCCTCATTCATCCAACTTCATCATAACTTCTTCTTCATCTCCTCCATTCCTAAGTGATAGCCCATATGTGAATATAGTGATCATCACTCCTCTTTCCTCGCAAACCTGAGGGTGCCTAAGACGATGATATCTTTCACCCCTCTAGATGAGCCCTATTGTGGAGTTCCCACTCATTTATATGTGTTGCCTTCCATCAAAGACATTGCTATCAGGGGTGTCTTGGTGGACCCCTCAAGTTGAGTTGACATAATCATGAAGGAGGTGCTCTTTATAAATGACTTAAATAAGGGGAAATATGATGAGTGTGATGTTGTCATTTGTACGTATGAAAAAATGTCCTTGCCTCCCTTGGGATCAACCACCTTGACCATTCAGGTGGGACCCAAGGCTATCTTCTCCACCTTTGTTGTGATCCTTGAATCAGACCTCTTCCGGGTCAAGCTAGGCATTCCCTAGCTGATATCTACAGGAGTTGTCCCTTCAGTTGTTCATAAATGCCCTAAGTTCCCACATGAAGGGACTATCCATATGGTCCAACACATTAGATATTGTCCATTGGTGTCCTGTGGGGGATCTATCCTTGATCATTTTTAGCCCACACCAATTGGGCCCTTGCATCACTGGTAAGATGTTACGTTCCTAACATATCAAGCATACAAGGTTGGGGAAATGAGCTTGCGTTCTCTGGCTTCTTTAATCATCTAACCCTCTCGTGAGGCCCAAGATGCCTCCTCTTTTGCTCCTTCTTTCTTGGGGGCTTAGGGGAAGTATGTTGTCCATGGAAAGCCTCCTCGACCACCTAAGGTTACACAACTTGTAATGGTGTCTTTATTTCCTGTGTCTACTTCACATGTGGACAAAGGAAAGGTACCTATATTTCCTAAGCCTAAGGTGCATCCACCTCCCGTCATCCCGATTATCATTGATATTCCTCACCCTACCCTCTATGATTAGGATAGGAATCCCCACAAGATTGCACCATCCCCCTTGGCACCTACCACTCATCCTTCAAGGACACCTTCTATTCCCCCAACCATCTGTAGGGTGAAAAGGGGAAGGTTTCTTGTGACTAAGCCTCCCGTGCCTCAGTTGTCAGCTTCACCTCCTACTCCATTGGTTGGGACCTCTTCAATGTCAGCCATGACATCGTCAACTTATCCTATAGAGAAGGATGACATTTATCTTCTGCATCCTTCTCAATCGGGCTCACATCTGCATTAGAATCAGCTTACGTGTGAGCGTAAGCGACGTTGGTGAGAGAGGGCCCTAGATCGTAACACCACTATGAAGGTGAATAGTGCATCTTCAGGGCTACATCTGCACCTGTCTCTACATCCATGTCCAACTCTGCTCCTGGCTCCATAGCCCTTCAGCCATCTGTCACTTTTGTCATGGTTCCCCTACACTGGGAGTAACTATTAGGTCTCATGCCAAGCAATCCAAGTGTTCATCTCTCCATCATAGGAGCCACCACTAATCACCACCTTGCCTGACATTCCTCCGCTCTGTGAGCCCATCAACATGCTACACATGCAAGTTGTCTCTAGTGCAGTCATGCCTCTGCCAATCTCATCACCATCTACTCATCGCCATGCCAGCTTCCTAGACGTATTGAAGCCAACCACAGTGGATCGAAGGGCTTCACCTCCATCCTTCAAGCACATGCGCGAGTAGGGCCCAATTTTAGAGTTTAGACATAGTATGTCTTCTCTAGTGGACCCTCTTTCTGTATCTGTTCTTATAGTGGAGTAAGCTCCGACATCTCTCAAGTTCATCTCTACACCTTTTGCAGAGGTCGGTAGGGATGCCTCTTCATCAACACCTCCATGTGGGTCCCTTGCAAGTATCAATGCTTTGCTTTTTGACTCACTAGAGGAGATTATGATGTTGACAATGATCTTCACACGATCCCTCTCACTCGCTATGGTAGAGCTCCTGGATGAGGACTTGTTAGGTGCTTCATCCTTGGCCCTAGTTGCTAGCGAGGTGTCTGGGACTGCCTTAGCAGCCATACCATTGTAGTGTCAACCTCCCTTCCCATACGATCAAGATTGTGAGGACGATAATCTATTGATGGATGACCTATGAGGGTCAGAACCGCTTCTACATTTGTAGATTAGAGCATGCCTGTATGTGTTCTCCGTGCTTGTCCATTATTGTTTTCCCCTCCTAGAGGACCCTCGTACTCTATTGGCACTTGGAAATGGGAGGTTTTATGTCATGCATTTCTTCTTCTTCTTCTTCTTCTTCTTGACGTAATCTTAAATTTTGAATGTGGGGATGATGCAAAGTCTTAGGGGGCATTTAGGCACCCCTTCCATGTTGACCCATAATTTCTCTTTTTTTTCATGTGTATTTCTTTAGATCCATGTTATGGATGACAATGATGAAATATCCCTTGAGAATAGGCATATGTATATGCTTATGAGTTATGTTGCTAATCCAATCGGATCCCCCTATATCTATAAAAATATGTTGTACAAACACGTGTCACCTATCAAGAAGTGACATTGAATGACAATATCTCATATGTTGCCATGCCACATCATCTATTTCCTTCCTTAGAACAGTCTATTCGCCCCTTTGAGCAACATAGTCCATCCCAAGGGGGGTTGTGTTATATGCGTGTCTGTGATCTTGTTTCTTTTTTATCTAACAATGTCTCTACACCACAAGC